>VWZO01009210.1:133401-332735 GCA_013396975.1 Bucco capensis | reverse complement strand
GAAACATATAGATGTAGTACTTAGGGACATGTTTTAGTTGCATCTTAGTGATAGGTAGATGGTTGGACTTGATGATCTTAGAGGTTTCTTCCAACCATAATGATTCTGTGATTCCATAATATCCCCTTTTAACAAATAGCAATTGGCACAAAGTCTATTGAATAACTGAGCATGCTACGTCAGACATCTATGGCCCGAAACATTAACTAGAAGTAACAACTTGGATGATCAGGGTGACTTGCTTGCTTATCCTCATACTTTCAATACACTTTTTAAATTGTTTTAAATTTCAGTCTGGAACGCTTCAAGTTGAGATGCAAATTCCAAATAACTTCAGTATATTTGAATTAATAATCTCCTTGAAATTCGTGTCTTTGAGATCTAATTCAGTTGAGAGATCTAAACAGTTTTCTTAACTCCTGAGTTTGTTTTATAAAATACATTTTAGTAATTATTCTATAGAAATTATACTCAAGATTTTCTATTCTATGACTTCCCCCATTTGCTAAGGCTAAAGTCCATTCAGCTTGATACCTAAAATAGTAAGAATTTATAATATTCAAAATTTTATGTTAGCATTTCTGGTTTAATGACTGTTAATAACAAAGTTTGTCAGTTATCACATCAAAGAATACCTGCACCCTACCATTACTAGGACCTGTGGTTTTCCAGGCTGCATACAGAAAGTTGAAGTGTCTTACAATGATTTTCCTTTCTAATAGCCTTACAATTCATTGCAATCATTCTACGTTGTGAGGGTAACAGAATGAGGAGAGTGAATTTCATAAAATATACTTTCAACAGACTCAGGGATTAAGCTGATATGCCTCCCGAGAAATACACTGATCAGTACAGGAAAGCAGGAGAAAAGGCAAACCCTGACACAAATGCACAATGGGAAACTATTCCTGAGCAACGCAAAAAACCAAAACCAAACCAAACCAAACCAAACAACAACATACCACCAAAACCAAAAAAAGCTCTTAACAGACCTTTAAGATCATACCACGTCTTCCCCATGACCTGGAAATCAAAATTGTAATAGCAGGGAAACATATCTAAGTATCTAAGTTTCTAAGTATAAATGAACAGCAAAAGCTGTTTAGCACAACTCTGGGAACAAAATCAGAAAGCTAAGGCAGCAAGCAAATTTCAGTTAGCAGGGACAAGGAAAAAATAACAAGAAAATTATTCTATACACAAAAAAAGTAAGAAGAAAATAAGAGGAAGTATAGGAAAGTAGAGCAAATAACAAATGATCTAGGGAACTGAATTATTCACAGCCTTCCCTGCTCTTTATGAAAACGGCACAACATAACCATAAATATTACTAGAACTATTGCTTTTAGCAAAAACATGGGATTGTAGTTTAATGTATGGAAAAACAGTTTGGGAATTATTTCTTTTTTTCTTATCATACAGATGCAGTTCATATATCACTAAGTCATCAAGAAGCTAATTGAAGCAATGTATGGACCACTATCAATTGCACCCAAAGACTGTATGGCCTTGGGGCTGCAAAAGGCCAGAAGAAACAGATATAATGCTTCGCTTTACAAACAAGGGAGTGAAAACAGCAATTATACCCCCCCTTCAGAGAAAATTGAGTACATTTATAAAAAGTAATAATAATGGGATATAAAAAAAGTGAACATTGGCATGTAAAAAAGAAAGTTATTCTTATTTTCTGCCCTTAAGAGGATGTAGTCACAAGTAAGTGGCAGATGTGACAAATCCTGAGTAAATTTTTTTCTAAGTATCCCACACCACATTTTCGTCAGCCAATTAAAAGTGTAGTCTAGATAAAACAAATATCCTGCAAGTGTTCAACTTCCTGGAAAACATCTTCTAGCCTGTTTTCTATCACTGAGAAAGTACCTAAATCAAGATGCTTCATGAATCACTCTGGACTCCAGTGACCTGGATCACTGGAAAAGAACAATGTACTAATGCTTTCTACCAACATCATGTTTGGTGGAATACAAAAAACAGGCAAGAAGGAGATACTAAACATTTTAAAAGTCAAGATAAGATTTTAAAAATCAAGCCAAACTGAAGGGTGAGAATTTAGGCCATTGATTGAATACAAGACAACCCAATGTTTTTGTAGAAGGAACAGCACATTGTCAGGATAATTCAGTGTGGGAGTAAAGACATTATTTCATTCTACTTGGTGGTAGCTAGATCTCAGCCGAAAAATTGTGTACTTTTTCATCATTACAATTAAAGACAGACACAGAAAATGAAAACCCAAAGAAAAGCAACAAAATAAGTTTCAAAAACCATGACCAGCAAAGAAGAGGTGAAGGAAAGTAGAGAACCATAAAAATATCTAACAGGGATCTTCTCATATAACAGTTTTATATCTTCAAGTAGGAGTAAAAGACAAGAGAAAAAAAATTGATCTTCAACAAGTGAAATATATTTCAGAAAAAACTTGCTGTTGCATTGATTAAAAACTAACAAGAATGAGAAGTCTCCAAAATCATATGCTTTTAGAAGTGGGTTATACAAATATCTGTTAAGAAATGTCTAGNAGGTCCATGTCCTTTCTGTATTGAGGAATATTTCATTGACTCAATCCAGAAACACCTTCCTAATAGTTTTATATGATGATTCTTTCGATGATTCTTTCGATGATTCTATGATTAGACAGATTTCTGTTTACAGCCATAGCCAAATTTAAACCTGCTGTGTGGAGACTCTATAGCGTATTCTCAACAACACTAAAAACAAGTTTATTACCCTTCCCTAAAGTGATTTTGATCCATAAAGGTTTAGTTTTACCCTTGCTATCTTTTTACCATCTGTTGCATTATTAACACAAAACACTTGACCTTTAAATTTGTCTTTCCTGATTAGTGCATATCTTTTAAGGCACCTATACAGGTAGTCATTTGGATGCTTCTAAATTTGTTTACTTGATTTAGCAATGTTAACAAGATCCATCACATCCCACTGAACAAGAAATCTCCCACTTTTTTTAAAGGAAAATACAAAAAGACATGAATTACAACTGGATAGTTTTCAAATGGAATGCATGTGGTAGTAACTTAGCTCTGCAGAAGAAAATCTTTTCAAAAAAAAGCACTTTGAATTTATCAACCTAATGCTCATAATCATTTCTAGTTTTACAGACTTTTGAATGGAATGGAGGTGAGGCATTCGCTATACAAGAAGAAAGTCTAGGAAAGAAAAGGAAAGAGCAGTATCACTTTCAGTATAGCAAATAGCAAAGGTTGTTTCCAGTCTTATCTCTACTCTCTGATCTGCTCAGCTTTAATGAAGGGGAATGAGTTTATCAGACTTATCTAGAGAATTCAGCATTTACAGCAGACAAGCATTTTTCCTTTTGTCATACATACACATGTAAACCCAAACAATTTGCAACTCTGATATGCTTTGGTTTTGAAATGGTTAATATCAGAAACACACCTGGAACTAAAAATCTTTGGTGAGTGCTGCTCTATAAGAAGGGGAATGACCCAGCATCAAATCTGAAAAACAACAAGCCTCAAGAGCGCTAAAACAGAGCAAGATAAGAGGTCAGGGCTGGTTTTGCACAGCACTCCAGAAGAGCCAGAAGGTAAGAATGAACATTTTGCAGAAGGCTAGGAAAGGATTTGTCATAACTTCCTATCAACTAGTGTTTACAATTTGATACACAGAAAATGTGCATGACACCACTAATTTGTAGCAGTCAGGCAAGTTAGGAGCTATTGAGACAGTCTAATGAAAATAACTTAAGACATTGAAACTACAGTAAAACTGAAAATTCAAGGATTATAAAATGCACTTCTTAAAGCAAGTATAAATGTTGTCATATATAAACATGTAAACCTCTTTATTCCAGTAAAGGGGTTATAAATGTCAGCATATGGTATCAATACCAGAAAATGCAGAGTAATTAGTTAATCTAAAAAATGCATGAGTAGGAATTCGACTGCTTAAATGATTAAACTGGTACATTTTAAAATGTGTATTAATAATTAATTATTGACACTATGAGAAAAGAGAAAATCTCTTGATGTTACTTCTCAGCTCTTTCTGATACTCAGTAACCCATGTATTATTCATATGAGTAGTTTGTGCATATACAGTCAATCACTAGTTAAATAAAAGAATAATTCTCAAATTCCCTAATCACCTCAATAGATCCTAATGCAATATTTTCCACATTTGGGAATCAGAGTGTTTTATTTAAGAAACCAGTCTGGCCATGATGAATACAGTGCAGCCTGAGCAGACATCAGTTCAAAGAATCAGATGTCAAAGTGCTCCCTCTAATGTCCCTTAATCATCACACCAATTAGTGGTTGAATAGTGATGTGATTAAAAAGACTGCTGCTATCCTATACCTATTCAGACTAGTAGAATTCTACATATGTTCTACCAATTAATGTTTGAATAGAGTAGCGATTAGAGAGACATCTGCCATTGTATATCCATTCAGAAGAGAGCTAAACGTGCATATTCATATGCAATGAAGTAAAAAATAAATATTTGCAAAGGTAAACTACACATTTAGATTATAAAGATAATTGAGTTGATTTTCCTTAATGAGAGTTCTCTATTTTACAATATTTGGGATTATTTTTTAATTTATAAATATCTAATCTTTCATCAATACACATCTAGAAAGGAACAGTGTGTTCACTGAAAAAGCATTTATTCATTAAGGTTCCTGATTTCAGTCACTGGATGAACTGGGTTTCATATCTACTTGTTCACAATTTACATTAATTTCTGCTTCAACCCCCATCAGTTATTTGTGAACTGCTAACTTGATTTTCTATAACTGTGATACATGATTGGGCACAAAACATATGTGGCTTTTTTTTCTCTCACTGGAGGGCAATACTTACATTTGTACAAAAAGAGGTACTTAGAAAAAAATTTTTTGCCAGTTTTTAGCTAAGAATTCCTTTTTACACATATTCACATGTATTAGTGACAACTACAGAAATACTGTCTGTTAAAGATATAAATTAAAGGCAGCTTGAAGGTTTACAAAACTCTTATTACTGCTTTTTTAAAGGGAGTTGTAACATTGTCCTCTAAACTTAGAGTGATGTGATCGGTTCCACCTTGCAATGAATTGCAGATGTCACTCTCCAATCATTAGCACAGAGAAATCTGGTAGTCATACCTTAATCTTGCACAGAAACAAAGTGAAGAACTTGTTTTTCTCTAATGGCTGGAAGGAACTACAGAACAGTTAAAAACTCTTGCCCAAAAATGGATGTCCCTGCAAAAAAAGGAAGTCAAGGAAGACTTCTGATCAATACAACAGACTCTTGTTGCACAATGCTGATCAGGCTTAGCAAATAAAAGGGCAAAGAGCAATGTTACTCCTGCCAGAAAATGAATACTCTTACAGGCTCTGCAATTAACTAGAAACCAATTGAAACCTCATTTCCTTTTCACCTTCTTTGTCTTGTTTAAATACTTCCAATTCTTCCATCTGGAGCAGTCATTACTATTATTTCTAAATGCTGAAAACTGAAGAAAGTTTGAATACATAGTTTAGTTTGTATTATCTTCTCACCTATCATTAGTAGGTACCTCTGAGGTTTCATTAAGAAAAAAGGCTGGACTACAATAACCTACTGAATTCTCTAGTGACAAGTGAATTTACAAAACTTGCATTGATGAAATTCACTAAAACAATAAACCCACACATCTACAAAGTAACAGCAGAATGTGTCCCATGATTTTTATAAACACTGTTCATAAAGCAAGGAATTCAGAGTGCTGTGTGTAATGCAAAGGCACACAATGCGCGTTCATCTAGCTCATGACTTAAATGTCAACAAGCACAAAATACAGAAATACATACAGAAATGGAGTTAGAGAACTGGAAACCATGAATAAAAACATAACACAAATGTCTAAACAATCCCGAAATACCTAGGAAAACCATGAAACCAAAGCAAGTCCTTACAGCTTCCAGAGTTTATTCCTTTGCTTTAGTTTTATCTGTAAATTGATGCCCAATGTGATCTAAATTTTGCTTCCTTCTCCAAGAGTTACTATTAGCATAGCCATCTCAAAACTCTTAATTTCTTCTGACCAACAAAAACCTTTGTTTCCCCAGACTAGTGGCATCTCTTCGTATCACCTTTCAGCAGGAGTCAGAAGAAACCAGAGTGTTAATGCTTAGGTTTAGCACTGTTACAGAGGGTGACTCAGGAATAGCTTTTACCTACTCTGATAGAACGCAGAGTTAAAATTCCTGAAGGAAAGCTGACTGATCTTGCAGCTACAGCTATAAATCCTTTTACAGCAAAATATGGTTGCTAACAGTAAATAAACAATAGCACTCATTGAAAGCATAACTGAACCTTCCTTTAGGAGTATGCTTTCCAACGCTGAGGAAACATACTGACACTCAGTTTCCACTTCAAAACTCATTTAATAAGCAACCCAAAGTGTCTCAGAGCAGGCTAGGAGTTAAAATTTGACTTGTGTAATTATTCTGAGGAAATATGTAAGTCTGCCATCTGGAAGTGTATTAGACATTACAAAGTCACTGTGTGCATGCCTCAGCAGATGCAGCTTTTGTTCAGAGTTTTGAGGGCTGTTAATTTAATTAGTTTTTTATTTTCATACTCCCACCATCCCTCCAACAGCAATTCTGCAAAGGCAGCATCAGTACCGCATTAAAGGAATCCAAATCTAAAAGCCAAATTCAGATTTTAAGGAAATGAAAACAAGTATACTTCCTATGGACTTCAAATACAGCTTGACCTGTTCATTACCAGGTCTAAATATTACTGCCAATGGCTTTTCAGACCATAATAGAAAATTGCGCTCAATGCTTTTCTTACGTTAACTATCTTATTTTAAGAAGGTTAGGAAAGGATTCTATCATTTTGGTTTCTTTGTCTATTAAAACCACCGAACAACAATCATATGGAGAATGTAAAAAGTCTCTCATTTTTTCCCTAATGCTTTTGATGTAATAGGCTATCAGACAAATGTTTAGGTTTTATTTTACTTTTTCCTTCCAGTTTTGTAGGGCCTTTTTGGCCAGAATAATAAGCTGTGTGGTAAATCTTGCACAGTAGGAGTAAGATACATATTTCCCAGTAAACAAAAGTTTGACAGTTACTGGCCTAGAAATAGAGGAGTATCCATTTACAGTTTCTTCTACCATTTTCCACTTCTTATCATGACTTGCAAACTAAATAATGTGGCATCACTACCAAATAATTCATAACATACAGTATTATGAATTATCTGTGATGAAGGTGTGTACACGTACAGAAATACCTATTTACTTATCTCTAACCTTTAACCCTGTAAGTGATAAGATACATATAGGTCTCGGTCAGTGCATGGTCCTAACAACTGCATAGATCTCCATGCATAATGCAAAACTATAAAACCAAATTGCTTATTAGTTTGTAAACCTATGCCAAACCATCCTCCTACAATATCTAACAATATTCAGAATTTCTTTTGAATGAAAATCCAGCCAAGTCATGCAATGCAATGAACCTAAGCAAGCAATGAACCCAAAATCACTGCTGTTTGCACAGCCCAAGAAGCTCAGATCTTGAAGATACAAGAACATTTAAGATGCCATGAGGTATACACACGCAACTGAAAGCAGGAATTTCAGAAGACAGTTCTAGAAGGCTATGAATTTTCACAATTAAGAGCAAAACCTACAAATACCAAACATTTTATGAATAAACTGAATACAAAAATCAAACAACGCCTGATATGGGGGGAAAGCTCAAGAACAACCAAGAGCGACCTTAAAGCCTAGAAGCTTTAGAAAATGGACGTTAACACACCCACTAGGAAGATGCATACCTGTATGCTACAGTTTGAAGTTTAACTAGGATAATTTACATTGAAACAGCTAATCAGGTTACTACATAAGTACCTAGGTGCCCTGCTGCATGGATACCTGAGTTTCCTGTAAACTGCTTCTGAAAACAGAGGAGAAAGGGAAATATTTTACAGGTATAGAAATAGTACTCAACCTGAAAGACTTCTGAATTTAGAGGATTATCCAGAACAAACTGTTGGAAGACAGTAAAAACACTAAAAACCTTCTAATCAGATGGGAGATCAAAGAGACAACAAAGACTGATAGGATTAGTCCAAATACCCCACTGAGATTAGGAATCTAAATACGTAGAGAGAAAATTATGATATACAATGGCAGAAACACTGAAAAATCTAGACAGTTTATAACGAAAAAATATTTATTCTAAAACCATTTATTTCCTGACAAAAAACAATGTACAAAAGTTTAAAAAACAGAGCCATGTTTTAATCTAAGCTTTATGCATTTATATACAATATATATACCTGGTAACGTATATATCATACTTACATAGGTAGCTCTGTGTATAAACATATATATGTATATAAAATAGGTACAGGTGATAGGTTCCCCTATTTCTGTACTGAAATAAAATTACCTTTAAAAGTTTCAGAAAGGATAGTGAAGTACTGCTCTATCCAGTGTTACTCTCTGAAAATAGAAAGAAAAGGAGCAAGTGGCAGAAGCAGTAGCTGATGGTGGCTACCCAGGGAGAGCAAGCGACTGTGTGAGGCTCAGGAGGTAGTGAGCCAGCTGTAATAGTGCTTGATACTTGAGATGGATCAGACTCCATAACAAAAGGGGGGAAAGTTGCATCAAAACTTAATAAATCACCAAAAAAGGTAATGGGTATGGCATGTACCAGGTTCTACTCAGTAAACATATTATCACAAACTAACCTTGTATCTACAGGAACAGAACTAGGAACAAATTTTGTTACAGAACAACACAAGAAATTTGAATTTCTCACACAACTGAGATTTCAACCTCAATGATTTATTGCATGTTCCAGATGTAATAATAAACATGGACTCACTGAACAGCTTTTGTCAGAATTCCTCTTCCACTGCTTCTTGATTTGTTTCTTTGCTGCCGTTGAATGAAGAGTTGCATGCATCAGTTTTCGAGGATTTAGAGCCAGAATATTCTGTAGGAAAAGAAAATATTACAGTTAACATTTCAAAAAAAAGTTCAAAGCTTCTTAAATCGCACACTTATTTAATAGTGCTGTGCAAAACCAAAACACAATTACTCAACATTATAGCCCAACTTTGCATTGATTTGTTTAGATTTGTATGTCCACATCACTTAGATTATGAATATTTAAAGCCATTTCTAGGACTACTAGAAAACAGAATTATATTTAGTGGCCATGATAATGTTTTCCATTCCTGGATGTTTGTTATGTACGGCATATAGAAACACATAATCCTGCTTTATATTATTCAAAGTAACATTTGTAAAGCAAAACAAGCAAAAATATTTTAAAGGATCTAGATTATTTTCTAGATGTTTCATCATTTCAGCATAAATTCCAACTTCCCCTTCACAGGAAACTGCTTCTACACCTAGTGAGCTGATGAGTTAGCTTCATTTCTCTTAAAATCCTTTTATTTGCAAGCATACAAAAAATGCTAGGGATATAGCTTACTTTTAAATGACAGTGGTAGTCTGACAACAGACAGAATGAAGTTTGCAATGTCTTTCTTTATACTACTGTAACTAAAAAAAATAAATCAGCTTTTTGGAACCCAAGCTCTTTTTCAAATCAGGGAATTAACAGGTTTCCATAGCAAAACTGACCTCATTTAATTCAAGGAATGAGTGTGAACAGCATGCAAGCAACAGATCCAGACCCAGGTCTGTGATGTAGAATGAAAACAGGCATATTGTTGATTTTAACTCATAGAACTGGTTTCCTAAGTTTTCTTTTATAAAGCAGAGCTTAGCACTATACTTCTCCACTGTGGTGGATAGGATAAGCTTATTCTGTTGATACGTGTCAAAGATGTGCAAGACTGACTTACAGAAATGGAGACTGAGCATGATGAGTATGATGGAGTTACGAATATTATATCAGAACACTTCCTTATTTTAAAAGTCTGCTTAAGTGGGTGGTAATGATGATGAAATAATCTATTGTATTAAGATTTTATTGTGCTGATATTTCTGGGGACTTACTAATAAAATGCAAAGGGGTCACTTTCTAATCAACTATTTAATGCTTACTCTGGACTGATCAGTAATCCCTTTTTCCCACAAAACAGAAATCTCATCTACTTGAAAACTGTACCCGCAAATAACAGCATAATCAAATACAGTAACTCCCAACTTTCCTGAAGTACAAAGACAAAATGTGGCATACAACATCCAAAAACATATAGACTATTTAGCAATCTACATGCTGTTGACTTCCGGGAAGAGTCAGAACATTTTATTGAAGGAATGCTGCAATTCCAGCAGTGAAAACTCTGCTTCAGTTTTGGGCGTTCCCCAGCCAAGTACCTCAGGCAAGATGTGGCAACCAAATGCATTCAGTGACGGTTTATGCTAATTTGTTTCATTCTTAATTAATACAGAGAAGGGACATTCACATAAGGGATGTCACTTACAGCAACTGAG
This sequence comes from Bucco capensis, assembly GCA_013396975.1. Classification (NCBI taxonomy): domain Eukaryota; kingdom Metazoa; phylum Chordata; class Aves; order Piciformes; family Bucconidae; genus Bucco; species Bucco capensis. The sequence goes on along the minus strand of VWZO01009210.1, from coordinate 322,270 downwards.
TTGCTACTTGAATTTCTCAGGATGATCACACTCAATTGCCAGAGCACATTCAACTCATTGGTGATAGGCTGGTGAGTGCCCAAATCACCCAAACCAGGCAGTAAGTCCTCAATCACATAAACACTTCAGCAAAATTTTGCCTATTCTCTTTTGTAATTGCTTAATGCAGTACTCTTGGCCATGAATATTATAATTATTTTAGCAAACTGAAATGAATTGCAAATTTCTTGTAATAAACTGTAACAGATGTACTCCACTGGGTACAGCACCAGTTGGTTTAAAACACGGAACAAATGGTGGGGCAAGCCAAGGACGGAAGAATCCCCATATGTTTGCTCCTGTTGGAATTCTGCAGCAGAAGCATGGCTCCAAGCGCAACAGTTGCTGAAATCTAAAAGGACTACATAGCCCAGCATGTCCCAGAATTAAATCTGAAATAAAACTGGCACAGAACATACTAAATCACATATATAATACAAAAACTGCTTATATTCTTACTACCTAAATAATATACTATCTGCCTAATTCTTGGATTGCTGACCAAAGTGCCTGTTCTAGCTAGAGGTCCCTGGTGTTTAAAAACCACTCAGAAGTTAACTGCCTAAATGGGAAAGTAATGTAAATGCTTTTAGGTCTGTTATACTGTCAAAAAAGGAAAATTAGTGAGGGTGTTTTCTTCCTATTCATTTCAGTTCCCTGGCTGGTTTTCTGCAGCTTATGGCTAGTCAGACATTCAGTAAATTTAACAAATAAATTCAGGTAGGTCAGCTAGCAAGTGGAAAATTACAAAGAAAGTTCTAGAGGGAGTGTTGCAAATAACACTGAATGTATGCACCCAGATAAAACAAAGCCAAACCACCTTGGAAATGCAAGAAAGGAATTCTGAGACCCTCAGTCTCTCAAACACACTGGCCATCTAACTAGGGGAGAACTCATTGGTGAGGAGAATTATTTGGGCATCTGTGATCTTGTTTGTCCTGATCCCATGCCTATTCTGCTATATAAATTCTCATTCCTGACAGATGAGCTGTTGTTTGATCTCTCCAGATGTTGAGAGGGCAAGACTAAAGTTCCCCAATAGAGGATACGGGAACAGAATACATCACTTTTCAGAATACTTTGAACTTTTGATTTCACATTAAGATTCTATTTTTATAGCAAGTGGAAATCTATGCATTATATATTTAGAGTTTTACATAAATGGCTACAATTATTTCATTAAAAATAAAGTAGGCATAAATCCATTATCATTAATGGCTGCAAATAAGAATATAACACTAATATATCTTTGTAGAAATCTGTTTAGGTACTATGTTGATGGAGAAACAAATAGGGCTATGAGTAAGGACATAGAAGCAAATCAGCCCGTGTGGAGTACATGCTTGTGGCACAGCTGCACAACATTGTATAGAGTTAAGCTTGCAGCTTTGCAGAACATTGATGACTATGTGCACTACCAATATATTATACTTTTCCTTCATTATTTCCATAGATTTGAATACTTCACTTTGGGAAGAACATGAAGCAGTCTGTTCTCTACAGAACACAACTAAATATATACTGCAGATGATTCCCTTAAATGAGACTACCTTACAGAATACCATTAAAAGTAACCCATAACAATTATTTCTTTTATGTCTTTTAAAAGACAGACTATTATAACCTGAAAAATATTAAAGAATGGTTTAATTCCCTAATACACCCTCTTCTAGAAGGGATCACATTCATTATGATTAATATATATTGATTTAGGTTGCAAGTATCCTAAAATGCTCTGCTTGTATGTAATGTACATTGAGAATGACTAACACATAAGTAATAGCTACAGTTTCTCAATTTTGAGAATTTAGTGATTAATGGTTATGTTGATCTGTGCAAATACAGTAACATAGCTCTGAGAATAAACTTTCTATAAGCCATTCATTAGATGTTTATTGCTCAGCTTCTACTATAAAGCCAATGATTAAGAAGTCTACACCAAAAATACTAGCTCTAATCTTCACTACCATCTATTAATGAAAAAGCTGTAAAAGTTTTAAAACAGCATGTTATATTGCAGTAAGTAATTTATCATGAATTTGAATTAATATTAGTCCAAATAAGTGATTTAAACTCAGTCATTTGAGATAGGACACACTCTGCAGTTTGGAGTCATGTTTCTGATAAAGCATTTTCAGGTAAATCAAGATAAGTTTGGCACATGGTCTGCAGTGATTCAACATAAATTTCTGGGTTTCATTTAATTTTTAATTTCATTAAAAGCATTACACTCATTTTATTCCCATCTCATAAAGGCACTCTTTTAGCTGAAATAAGATATTGCAATTAAATGTGACTTTTAATTAAATGCATATTCAGCAAAATAAAATATAAAGTTACAGAAGCACTACACTTATCAGAAACACTCCAACACCAACTGGGGCAGGGAGAGGGGGGTTAATGTTAAGGGGGGGGGGGTGGAAGTACAATTTACATCATAGCACGGGACTGCAGTTACAAAGTCAGTTGTCCAAAAAGTCCTGCTAGTCTAGCATTTTCTTTGTGAAGATATGACATTACTTCAAATTTTGAAAGTTTTCCTTTAAAGTATGAAGCTTTGAGCACTCTCAGTGAAGACCTTTTCACTCTACAACAACCTGGAAGGAGGTTGTACCAATGTGGGGGTAGGTCTATTCTCCCATGTAACTAGTGATAGGACAAGACGAAATGACCTTAAGTTGCACCAGGGTAGTTTTAGATTGGATATTAGGAAGAATTTCTTCACTGAAAGAGTGGTTAGGCACTGGAACAGGCTGCCGATGGAAATGGTGGAGTTACCATCCCTGGAAGTGTTAAAAAAAGCATGTAGACAATGGCACTTCACAACATGGTTTAGTGGGCAAGGTGGTGTTGGGTTGACAAATGGACTTCAAGATCTTGGAAGTCTTTTCTAACCAAAACAATTCTATAATTGTAAGTCTTTAGATTTTTTTGTCTTCTCTTCCCTGCCCCCCCCCCCCCCCCCCTCCAATTTACAACCTTAGCAAGGTGTCCTACTTACATGAGCCTTATCTCTCACTCAAAACAGGAAATTTGGTTAAAAAAAAAAGTTAAGGCTACTTTGCTTCTAGAAAAACTCCCAATGAAACTAATGAACTGCACCAGGAGTATTTAGACCTTAGTAATCCTCATCTGTGTTACTGGTAACTCAAAGACAGCAGGATCAGAAAAAACCCTCTTCAGGTTCTGTCACAGGTTGAGGTATTAAAACTGTATAGGCTTCTTTGTAAGAAAGACAAAGTAATAATCCATCCTTGTCATGGATTCTGTCCACTTTTTCTAGCCTGCTGGGGGCGTTTCTTATGAACAGCCCCAAAGTGCTTGCTGAAGCTCACCACAGACAATAAGCATACAGCCACAATGAAGCCACCGAAAATGCAACTGTTCACACGCGCACTATGATTATGGGCATTAATTGCAGTCCCATGTGTTACATGCTTTCTTTTAGTGCACAGTATATCTACCTAGCCAAACCCCTGCAGTACACAGATTATATCCTAGTTTACTCCAGTTACTTTACAGAGCATCCTCATCTAAACTCTTGTGTATATTAATTAAAATTCAGTAGTAGACTAGGCATGCTAAAGAATGCACATGGAGAACAATTTAACCCACCCCATTCCATTAATCTACCCAATTTCCTTAAAAAGAGTTTTAATCTCCCTCACAGCAAGTAATATTAAATGTACTGCAAAATACATATGCTCACCAAGTGAATATAATGAGAACATACTTATTTTCTCTGAAAATAATGACCATAGTAAACTCATTCCAAAGCTATGCAAGTGTTAATTCACTGACAGAAACAAGTACCTGTTTTTTCTCCTGATATTTTCTAGAATACCTAAACCTGAATGTAATTTTTCTATTGTCAAAGACCAAAGAACCCAAGTAATTGTTTTCATGAGATTAGCTTGCTCAGAATAAAGAGTATTGTTTAAAAATCATGTCAGTTAAGGAAAAGATTACCTAGGCATGAACTATTTCTACTCGTATCTTACTTGAATTGCCTAGTTCACATTCTACCTCTCACATCTACTCAGCCTTTTGGAAAGCTGCATGAAGCACTAACAGATGTAGCACTTCAAACACTATGTAAAGTCCCTAACTATTACAAGTGGAAGTTTCATTACCAAATGAGCAAAAGTAAGTCCTAATCCTTGGAGAGTTTGTAACACCAGGAGAAAAACAAGATTTAAAAGAAAAATAAGTATGTATAGTGGTATGTCTTCCAGAAGCTAGTTCTATGTCATTTTTTGTTACTGAATGAACATGGGGAAATGTTGTGAACATCTCCATCATGCTTACGTATTACAGAATATCTCATAAATTGATGCTTGTGTCAAATGTATTTCCATAATGAAGATTTGAATTTATGAGAATCTTTACAAACAAGTTATATAACCTGGCTGATAATACATTTTAGGAATTCGTCCAAAAAAAGTCAAAAAGGAGAAAAGACTGCTTTCACAGTAGTTCAGGCCTGGTTTAATTGTGAGGTGACAAAGGCCAGAGAAACTTGATGAAATGGGTAATGACCACAGATGTCACTGGAATTATGTGGTTGGCATAGAACCAAAAGGGATCCCAGATAGCATGGGACTCCGGTGGGAAACCTCCAAAACTATTTTTGGATATTAACAGGTAAGTTTTCTGTTACTGAAACAAATAGTTGCACACACAGTATATCATAGTGTGACAAGCCACAACCCCCTCTCAACTTTCCAGGTGACCCTCTGTGTCCATGCTCAAGAACTGGCAATTTACATTATTTCATATCTTCAAATCAGAGTCCTCTAGGTCCAGAGAAATGAATATGGGGCTTCACTTCTCTGGAGAGACAGCCAACTTGTGATTAGGAAATATGCCCGAAAAGCAGCAGCGCTGCAGTGATGTTGAGAAGCCAACCAGCTCAAGTGCACACATGGACAAGGAGGGGTGAGCTCAAACACACCTGGGAAAAGACTCAACTTGTAATCACAAGATTTATTTCTTCCCTAAGCCACACAAGTTCAGAGTCTCAGAAAAGAGCAAGAACTCAAAGGCCAATGAATGGTCTTGTGGTAAACATACTCTAGCTGTGCACTGACAGGTCACTGCCTTTAACAATCTTCAACTTTACATCACCATGTAGTTTCAGATTTCCCCATAAGACAGACTGCTTCTATATCAGAACATACACTTTTCCAGCTTCTTCCACTTCTTACACAGCCTCTAACACTTTGAGAGAAAGACCATTCTTTATCCCATAATAATATCACAGCATATCAGTATCCTAGAGGTGTACTCCTAGATCCATTACTAGATACTTAGGAAGTGGAGTTTCCAAAACATTTTTACCTCTACAGACTCTCATGGTCCTCAGACTTCCCTGCAGTATGTAAATATTGCCTCTTAACAAAATGAGCAGTTTTACAGATCACTCCCGCAAAGCTCGGAAAGTTGTAGTTACAAAAATGTCTACATTAAAACAAGTGTGGTATATACCTCACACAATTTTGTTATATAAGCAAACAGCTTGCAGATTAACAAAGTAGCAAAATTACACAACCCTAAACATGGTTTAACTAATTTTGTTGATACATTAACTTTCAGATTAAGAGTTTGATTTATCTACCTCAGCAATATTTATGATAGCTATACTGCAAATTCTAAGTGATTTATTAAAATAGAAAACAAAAGTGTTAACTTGCTTCCCATAGATACCAACCACTCCTCTGTATTGGAAGAGCTCTGGGTGGTAAATTACACTGCTGGAAACTCTGCATGCTACCTCCTTGACACAACTAATCTCTGCAGAAGCGTCTTGACACTCATAGGGAAAAATAAAGTGAATAGTCACTCTCCGTGCTTAACTTTAAGTATCCAAGTAGTATCCCAGCATTCAGTGAATTACTCACATATTTAACACAAGCACGTATACTTTAAAAGCCACAGAGTTTAAAGCAGACTCCAAGTCCATTGTACCATAGGAAAGTTCTCAGATCTGAGATTTCTCCAGAACACCCTACTCTGTGGTCAAATCAGATTTTCACACCTCAAACAAGATACTACATCAAAAGCTATTAGGGTTAACATAGGAAATTCAAAGGTGGTGGTAGCAGAGCACAGCTCCCATGGATTTACTCAAAGTTGAATTCACTGTTATGTATTCATTTTGTTCATTAAAATATTTAATTTACAGCCTCTAAAAATAGACAAGTTTAAAATTTGGTGCAGCTCTTCTTTCTATACTGAAATTTAACATTTTAGTATATTCTCTAACTGGACAGTCTTTAATGATCCTACCAATTGGCTAATGAGAAAAAACACAACAGAGCAATTCATATCACAGTCTTAATTCTTAGCTTCATGACCACTTTTACTTTAAAAGTATGCTTATGCGTGGTCTCCACAGTCTGTGAAACCCACTACACTCAAAGTTACATTTTTTCATCTTCCTAATAAAAGTACTTTCCTTCTTTACAAATCAAAACTTAAAGAACTCGAAAATATTTAGGTTTGCATCACAGGTATAACAGAAGTTTTTTATTTCCTCACTATATTTATCTATGCCTTGATCACTAGTGCATCAAATTGCTGTTATATGAGAAATACTAAATAACACTTGTAACTGCTCACTCATATGGTGAGTCATTTAATGAATATCTCAGAGCAAAAAGGATCATTATCATATACATACATTTACATCTCACTTCTTTTTTCAAGAAGACAAACAGACTGTAGAGAAAGCAAGCTCAGTTGCCTTTGAAAATAAACTTAGTGCCAAAACCCAATAGGTCATTGAATTCACATAATTTAACTTCTCTTCAGCTGCAGGTGTTTGCTTAACCAAAACCCAAACTTTTCATTAAATGACATGTCTGTAATACAAGTGAATGCTCTACTGACTTTTGATGGTAGGAGAGAAATTAGCATTAGAAGTTATTACTGACTTAAGTTTAAACATTGGCAAAATCAGCGGAACTAATTTTAGCTGAGCAAAGCAATGTTCTGAAAACTTGGTTAAAAGGTGCTTTTCAAAGTTCAGTAAATGAACCTGAAATGTAAGATGAGAGTGACAATACAAATCCAAAAGATCTAGTACCTTCAGTGCTTGAAATACATGTGAACATTTGTATTCGTTCCAAGAACATGCAAACTATCAGTACTGACTTTCTAAATCTGTTGCAACATTAAGAAGCAACAAGTAAACTTACCTATGTGCAAATCATGGGCAACCTTCTACAAAAAAAAAATCAGTAGTAACTGTTTAATACAATGGTAAAATACAAAAACTCACAACAGAACTACTAATTTTTTAGTAACTGTGTATACATCAGAGCATCCTAATCAAAATGGGAAAAAATCAGCATGTAGAAAGAAAATGGAAATATGAAAGAATTGTTAATTTATACAATAGAGAGTAAGGGTTTGATATGAGAAGTCACATATTAAAATATTAAATGCCTGATGACTGAGTAAATAACAGCCAATTTTCAAGCAATAAAGTTTGACAGTCCATGAAAGTGACACAACAGGGAACTGTTGCCAGTTTTTCCTTTTCCTTTTAACATATCATTTTGTCTTCTTTTGCAGAAGCACACAGTGATCCTATGTTGACACCTTTAAGCAAAGAAATCTGACAATATATATACATTGGGCATCATGTGTTATAGATAACAATGGAACATAAATTGATAATGGGGAATACAAAGCAATTCCTTGGAGTTCTTAGTTCTTATTCAACAATTTTGATTTTTAAATCTTATTGACATTAAATACAGCTGAATGTGAGGGCCACAGGTAGTAGTGATACTCTTAAAAAAAAAGAATATAATCAGAGTAGGTTGCCTAATCTAAAAACATGCCAGAAAATATTTGGATTTTGACCTATCATACTTTGTCACATGCTTACACAGAAAATTTACTTTTAAAATACTATTTCAAGGCTGTTTTACATAGTAGTATTATTTTCCAATTCTTGTGCTTATTAAGCCAAATTGCATTTCTACTATGAGACCTCTGAACAGGGAAGAATTATTATTTTTATCACTTGCAAGGTTTTCTGAAAATACCGTTACGTATTTCTTCTAACAACTGCTTATATATTTCCCAAGGGCTCAGTGGTTAAATGCATAAAAAACATTACACTGGGAGTTAATAACTGGCTAACTTTGGTTTTGTGCTAAATATTTCTTGGGGTTCCTATATCAACAGGTCTTATCTCCTCACCTGGTGCCAAGGTTTGGGAGCATGCAAGCTACTCTGCTTTACTTATGAGCAAATACTCCACTGTCTTCTGAAAACTATTTCCTATTATAGTCTAACAAAGAGGAACTGGCCCCTCAGCAGTCAATAGTATTGGTTACTGCTGACATTTTACTCAGACTGTAGGTGTTTTGAGAAGAAGTAGTATTTTCTTTTTTTTTTTTCTGTATTCATTTCATTTCTGCACTTTATCACCAGTGTTCTAGAACAGCTTCTGTTGTGGTTATGTTTGATTTTTTTTTAATCTTTTGTCACTCTCTCACTTCCATCTGTTTTGAAGAGCTATGTATGAGCTTACTAAAATCTTTAAAATTTGCATTTTTCAACTGGAACTGAAAAAAGGGCAATATCAAACACAGTTTTAAAATGGAAGTGGAATAATTCTGGGAACCATCTCTAATCTCCCATCTTGTGTTCCTGTCATTAGCACAAACCCGCACCCATACACAAATGTGTGAGTGAATTTGCACAATATTACTTTGTGCCTCAGATTCTGAAAACTGCCAAGATGAACAGGAAGGGAGGTATACCTATAGCTGAGGAATAAATCTAAGGCTGAAATCAGATCTTGTATTTACCAGTAGTTATATTCCAAAATATTAAACTACACACGATACTTTGTGCCCAGATCCTCACACCAGTTACTAATAATGTTCCTTAGGAACTAGTACACACACCTAAAATGACACACAGAAGGGCAGTGGTCTTTAATTTCATCAGCAATAAATTAAAAACCAAATCTGGTACTCATACCCATTTTTTCCCTGAGTCATACAATTAAGAGTTTTTCTAAATGTGATGGCTTCACCCTATCTCACAAACCTCCTTTTTAGCCTTATCATATGATATAACAACAAAACTGTTGACACAAATACCTAAAATTATTTTTAAATGCCTCCATAACCCACATTCTGTCCTTGATTTTAGAGAATTATTGTCATAGTAATATTCCGTGATCTTAGCACTTAAAAAAACTCCAACTTTTCCTCATAGTTTTAACTGTCATTGAAATATCCTTCATTTCAAAGATATCAAATTATCACTATTCACTTTCAATACAAAGCCTCTTACATTTCAGCTGTCATTTTCAAAAAATCATACTGAAAATAGTGTTTCTAAGCAGAGTTCAGTTGCAGTGTAATAAGTAATAATTTCATCAATTAGCAGTATTCAGCATCCACTGAGAGTTCTCTCACTATTTTATTCAGAGTCCTTTGTGAAAGTAGCATACTAAAAAGATTCATTTATCCTTCAAGGTTTTTCCTAAATGTGTCATACATCTTAGAAAACAATTGGTTATTATTCTCATACTAAATAACTATAATAACTTCCAGGTGTAAAACCTTTTTTATACTTCCAATCTTCTTTACACACATTTTGGGTCTACATTTTTAATAACCTAATTCTAACACTTCCACCTACTTCCACACACGCATTCTGGAGTTTTGCACAGATGATAGACATGCCTGGATGGGAAGGTAGACAGCTTTAGACCAGAGTAGAATTAGGTTACATAGAACACCCTTCACAAGTAAGGCAAAACCAAGCATTTTCTAATGAGCTAGATGTTAGTATGGATGTTAACACTGCAATGGCTCTGAAGGAAAACATTATCACTGTTAAACTCAGCAACAGCTTGCTTGCAGTGCCTATTTTATTTCTCTTTCCCTCTAGATCCCTCCATATATGTATCAGCCCATATGTAGATATATGGTCTACATATATCACAACCAAATATCCCTATCTTAGGAAACAGTAGCCCGAATTTCAGTGATGCATCTCCTACACAGCAGCCTGTTTCATTCTCTCCAGGTTGGTCAAGTGTTTTTTTCGACCAAGAAAGCCTGGTCCATGATACCTTATTCCAGCAGAAGTTGTTTCAGTTTCAATATGGCCTCTCACAGCACAGCTAACAAAATCACAACAAAGAACCAAGGAAAGTGTGCAGCAATATATTAATAAACAAACCAGGTACCACAACAACCTATTTGTAAGTGGCAGGGTCTCCAGTATCCAAAACAAATATAAACCTTAATTACATTGTGCATATGACTAATACTTGAGAAAAATACATCACTAGGAATAAGACATTATAAGAGATTAACTAATTTGAAACTTTCAAAGCAGCTTTCAATTTTTACAACTTATTTCTACATTCTCAACGTGGTGTGCACAGGCACATCTATTAAAAAAACTGCATACCCCAGCAAGAAGTGTAAATCAGACAATTTGGCTGTCTGGACACTTCTCTCTTTAATTACATATATAATTGTTCTTGAACCTGAAATTGAAGTGTCAGAATGCACCATGATTGCCTTTAACTGATGACTACCACTCCATCTAAATGGAAATATTCAGATTCACCACCTAGATATTTTTTTAATTAGCTCTCAAATGAAGTCACAGGCAAGCATGTCTGCCTTCTCCCATTTGCACTGTTGGTGTCAAGTTGAACTGGAAAGGCCAACCATTTCAATGAACTAAAATAAACGTAATTTTAAGGTCAAGTCAATTGTAACACTTCAGGCAGCAAATGTCATGCTGAAAATAAAATTGAACCTTGGCTTGAGCAGAGATGAAAGGTTTGGCATTTCAAGGACTATATTGTGTTTATCACCTTACATTTACAAATAAAATACTGGCATCACATATATTAATATTTATCATACTAATAAAGCTTTCTGAAATTATATGTATAAATACTGGAAGTATTATGAAAAACAAAGTATTTTTATAGGTAGACTTACTCTAATTTCAAATTATGATGTCTCTGCAAGATCAAAAAACACTCAAAATTCCACACTGGCTTAGCAAGGCATCTCTGGCCATGGTGAGAGACCAGATGTTTCATAAGAAGGTTTAAGTATTTTGATAGTGGGCAGAAGGGAAATTGCCCAACTTGGTCCACAGCATAAGAAAACAAAGATGATGAAAAGTGGGTTATTTGTTCTGAGATTACACATCAAAGGTATGGGTTTATTCCCCCCATCCCCAGCCTTAGCAATGTGACCATATGTACTGGCCATCAAAGGCTGACATTCTACAACTATCAGAGTAAGTCACCTCCCAATACTCACAACGTGTGCTAATACAGTGACATCTGAGGGAATTAAAACATTGCATGGCTTTGACTAAGGACTACCACTGATTCTTATGTAGATCTCCATTTATCCTAAGCCCTACAAAAATACACTTATGGGTTTGATATAGACATGCTAGTCATCCAGATCATGCATTTCCAAGGGGAAATCTCAGCTTCCTATACCAACGTGTAGTTTTACTTTCTTAAAAGATGCAACACTAAGCAGAGGAAAGAATAAAATTGAAGTCCAGTCTACAACATAAAATCATAATGAAAACCATCTACATAACAAAAAGGGAAATTAATTTCAGTTCGCTGTTCTCAGAATTGTTAACTGCATTTCTTCTGTTCCAAGACAGTTACACAATGATTTCTGATCTGTCTCAGGAACAGAGTACATATAAGAATTTCTTCATGAAGAGATTTTTGCATTCTTCCTGCTCACAAGGAAAGTTAGATCTCTTTGGTGTCAAATGGGCTGAGAATGGTGATTCTACTACAGCTTAGCTGGGTAATAGCTTACAATTTGGATAATGTTACAAAAAAACTCCTATACAATGTTGATCTGAACAGTCCCCAAATGTACTTGCTTTGGTATTTCATCCTCAATGTGTACTCTAATTTTTTTGTTACTGTTTTTTTTCTAGTGCTATTTAAAGAAGCTTGCTCACTTGAATCCTATGTTCTTTACCATTTGAGTATTTCTTATAGTTGGAAGAGTCTATGAGTAGGGAAAAAAAGGAATTTAAAGTTAAACTTAAGACCCAATCTGAATTGCTTGTTATTTCATAAAAGAATACACCTGACCCATTTGAAGGCAAAATGTTGTTCTTATTTCTAATAAGCATTATTATAATAAGAAAAATGGAGCATTTACTTCATTTCCTCCACTTCTTTACCTGCTTTCTTCCCAGTCCCACTCCGACTTGGATACATCCAATTATTTTTTATATTTAAATTTTGAATTGTGGCACTGCCTTTGAACTGCATACAGACCAGATGACAAAATGCCCACTAAGATCTGTGTAGCTGATCTGTTGGCACATTTCACAAACTGATGCTCTGCACATGTAAAGACACCAGAGATTTATGCTATGCTGATCTGCAAGAAGAAATTTGCCCTTAGTATACAAATGACAGCCAATGAAAACGAAAAGACTTTGAATAACATGCCCACACAAACACCACCCTCTGAGCTTCTGATAAGACATTTATGGCCAAAGGTTTCCTAATCCCAAATGTTTGATTTCTTTGCCAAATCACATACTTGCCGAAGTCTCATATAAAAAGGCAGAAACCATGCCCTTCTCAGAGGCGATGGCACAGGGCAGAGAGCAGTGTGTAACACTGTACTGATTAAATAAAAAAAGAATAGAAATCATATGCTAATAAGAGTAGGGAGGTTGCCAGGCAACGAGGGAGGGAGAGAAAGCAGTTTTTGATTTGAACTCTGTGCTGTCAAAGGGTTAGCATAGCCAGAACAAGCAGGACACATTAAATCCAGCTCGTCTGCAGCCACCAAGAATTCCAGCTTTTTTCAACATTTTAAGTAGAAGTGTGTTCCTAACTCAGTGCCAACTATGTTTGTGGTCCCTGGGTCATTTTACTAACACTGGCAAAATGGCATAGGATAGGATGGACAGCAGATTTTTGAAAAGCATTCATTTGAAATACAGCAGTATGTGCCTTTGGCTAGCACAAACTGCACCATGCATGTAGACTGGTTTGTATGATGGAGAGAGCTGTGCAGCTTTGGTTCCAGGCAAATCTCAGTCCATCAGATACAGACACATTTCTCTCAGTTGCACTACAAATTGTGCAAGTTCTGCCCTGCTTCTAACACCATACCCCTGCAAATGCATCTCAAAAGACTGCCCTGCACCACTGCACTCTTGTCACATCTGATGGGCAAAATCCTGCCTTATGGCTCTCAGCTTCCTATATCAACATGCAGTTTTATTTTCTTAAAAGATGCAACACTAAGAACACTATGACTGGGTGACCCACTTGCTGGATGAAGGAAAGGCTGTGGACGTTATTTATCTTGATTTTAGTAAAGCGTTTGACACAGTTGCCCACAGCATTCTCCTAGAGAAATTAACTGCTCTTGGCTTGGATGGGTATACGACACTTCCTTGTGTTAAAAACTGGATAGATGCCTGAGTCCAAAGAGTTATGGTCAACGGAGTTACATCCAGTTGGCAGCCGGTCACGAGTGTNAGGATCTGGGCCTGTTTAGCCTGAAAAAGAGGAGATTGAGGGGAGACGTCATCGCTCTATAACTACCTGAAGGGAGGTTGTAGAGAGGCAGGGACTGGTCTGTTCTCCCTAGTGGAGAGTGGTAGGACGAGGGGAAATAGATGCTAGTTGCATCAGGGGAGGTTCAGGTTAGGTATTAGAAAGAATTTCTTTACTGAAAGGGTTGTCAGCCACTGGAACAGGCTGCCCAGGGAGGTGGTTGAGTCACCATCCCTGGAGGTATTTAAGAGACAGGTGGATGTTGCATTGGGGGCATCATTTAACAGATTGATAGGGCTAGGACAAAGGCTGGACTCTATGATCTTCAAGGTCTCTTCCAGCTGTAACTGTTCTATGATTCTAAGAGGAAAGAATAAAATTCAAGCCCAGTCTACAACACAAAATGGTAATGAAATCCACTTACATTACAAAAAGGAAAATTCATTTCAGTTTCTTCTTTTCACAGTTAACTGCAGTGACAATTCTCATGGCTGGGACTTATAAGAAGATGGGAGTAGAAGGTCTTATTTTAAAGAACTTCTTACAAAAGGAGTAAAATTTTAAGAACGCGGAAAAAAATTCGAAGTTGAATTCACAAGTAACATTAAAACACAAAAGTCAAAGGAAAATTAAAAGCACAAGATTTGATAGATATTTCCTCCCCCACACACACTATTTTGGAAGATTTCACTGAATTTCAGTGCTACAGTTTAGCAGACTATCAGCAGTAGAGGCAAGATTGTACCTAACTCTTTGAGCATCAACAGGATATGTATACACAACATGAAAAGATAAAATGTTTCATATAGAAGACTTTCCTTCCTACTTGCCAGACCAGATTTTAACCTAATAAGCAAATTATATTGTTCAATTCTCCAAGACAGATATGTTTATTATGGGCTATAATCTTCCACAAGGTCAGAGTAATCATGCTATAACTGCTGTTCCACTCAACTAAGAGTTTACTACAATAAAACCACTAAAACAATAAAAAGCATGAGAAATTCATTAAACAAAAGTAGCTAAAGAAGTTTGCTCATCAAATGACCCTAGAAAAACACAGTGATCAATCTGGAACAGCCATCTGATCATCATGGCAAGCTATAAAGCAGTAACTTAAAATTTCTACATATTAAAGCTTTGTTATGGAACTTCAAAAAAATAGCAGGTATCTACAACAGAGGGACACGCTGTAGTAATTGGGGCTTTTTAAAATACAAGTTTTGCCTAGATCAAAGAAAGCTAGCTTCAGCTATTTATTCATATAACCCTAGCTTGACATTTTTGCGAGCCATGCTGAACAGGAGGATTCCCTGGTATCTTGCTGGAGGTTTCCTGTGGTTTTTACAGTATTCTTTATTTTTCGATCCTTGCCTTGCTTACCTCTTTGGAGAACACCAAGCTTAGCTCTCAGATCTACCTTCAAGGCACTGCCTTTGCTACCTGCAGTCTTTCCCTGCTCTAGTCCATTTGTACTGGGAGAAATAAACCTGACAAGCAAGATTTGCATAGCTTGCTGTCACAGCCTGTGCTTTGTAGCACCCACTAAGTATATATCCTAAGGAAAGAATAGTTGCTGCTATCAAACCTGCTACTTTAAGCAGTATGGGAACTGCAATAACAATAATGCTTCCCTGAGGCTTAAGAGCACTTCCCAGGTGGCCCTTACATGCAGCAGGAAGCATGGCACAAGAAGTCCTGTTCCCCCACCTACTTGACTCTGGAACCAGTTGCAGCCTTTGAGTTCAGGTGTGCTGCCCGCACCCTTGCTGAGCTGCTCAAACAGGCTATAACCTGATTCCACCTTCATTAGCTGCCTTCAGAGAGCCACCTGTATCTTGCTGATGAAGGAACTCAAAAACAACATGTGAATGCCTGCTATGCACCAAAGAACTCCTGAAGCCTCTTAGGCCCCCACTAAGGTGAGCACCCAACAGACACTGTTTGGCCCTAAAGAAGCACTCCTCTTCACTCTGAAGCTAATGTGGTTTGTAAAGCTTTTGTCCACAATAGGCAACAGCACCTTACTGATATCTGTGGATTACACCACCAGAGAAATAAGAGTACAGTGCACGAGAACAGCAAATGTTAGCTTTCTACAGTAACACCAAATAAAACTACATGGATGAATTTTATAAAAACTTTTCAATCAAAAAGATGTGTTTTAAGAGCCATGTGTACTTTCTAAAGCTAAATGTAGAGAAAATGTGACACTGTCAACAGTGGCAATGTTTATTATATTACACATGAAAGTGCCACAAATTTACCCTTGTAATTCTCAAAGTTCCCAGACTGCTAGTTCGTAAGATAGCTTTAGCCCTTCACACCTTTCCTTTCATTCTCTCATCAGTGCTAACCTCTGTAAACAGCTGTAACAGCATGCTAGATTCCCAGCTGCTGGCCCATTCATCAGCGCCCTTTAAACACACCTTATAGATGATCCAAAGGGAAGGTTAGATCTGTGAAATGCCAAGTACTTTCTACCTAAAGATAACGCTGTTTCATACGAAGGTATGTTGGGCGAGTGGGTGCTAATTTACTGTCAATGTTTCAGCTTTCTGACAGTGTAGCAAAACATCTCTGCTCTGCTGAGAAGCAGCCGTTACCAGGGAAGGCTGGGAGACCTAATCGCACTAGCTGTATACTGGATGGCAAAGAGCTAGAAAAGTATCCACCATCCAAACATCACTGAATGATATTACTAGAGAGACTGCAGAGAAAGAATGGAATGCAGCCAGGAAAACAGAATGCACAGAACATCAAATAATGTAATTCAATGTTGTGCCATCCTGCATGAACTCAAGAAACTAAGATTCTACTCAGCACTTCAGTTTTGTCATTCATTAATTTCTGAGTACTTGATCTGACAACTGTAATTCTTTAAAGAACCCTTAAGTTTCCAATAGATATAATTATGTATGGTTTATAAAGTGATATTAAGGAATCAGTTAAAAAAAAAAGGTAAGGCAAGAAAAAGGAAGATTTTTTGTCCCAGAGTATCATAGGAAAAGGTATGTAAACACTATCTGGAGTCTGAAGGTACATTTAACACACTTTCACATTACAAGTTAGAAAGGTAGTGCTGTCCTCATACCATAAAATTTCAAAATTTCTAGAAATGCAATAAAATAGAAAGCCAAGCCAAGTCGTTGCACCATCCATCCAAGGTAGGTACTTTCAGTCAGCTATTTTGGAATGGACTTTCTTTACTTTTGCTTGGAATTTCAGTGCCCAAGGAACATTCTCAACACATTTTGATAGAGCTGACCAGGTTAAAAAAAAAAACCAAAAAACAACCACAGCAATGTTTTTTTGTTTGGTGTTTTGTTTTAACACTATTATTTATTGAAGAAGACCCCGTATTGTAATCATTAACTCCTAGTCTTTCACAGTTTCGGAAAGCAGACTTTTAGAACAAGATTATTTAAGTAATTTCTTCATCTTCTTTAGTTAGACCAAAAGATTTGCTCAGGAGTTGAAGCTGCTGGCTAAGCCATCTAAGGGGGAAGAAATTGCTCAGGAACATCTTCCTGGAAATTTTTTTTTTTAATAAATTGGGGAAGTGGCTGTGATTTTAGCTACTTCTAGCACAGATTCTTGGTTCCTGTTTAACCAATGACAACATTCTTTAAATCCGGCCTTAACTATTTAAATAAATGATAAACTAGTGCCAAGACTCCAAAGGTCATATTTAATACCTTAATTATATGAACTATGGTTGAGATGCTAACCACTGAGATAGAGATAGGTCTCATGAAATCATTTGTTCAGTTTTTATACTGCAGCCAGTAAAGTGGCCAAAATACTCAAGTTGTGTTTCCAGTGCTCATATTGATAAGACAGTTCTGCTCAACAACCAAATCTCTGAGAATTTAATCTGCAATAATATAGGCTTAATTAGCGTGCATTTTCCCTACTTCAAAGAAAAATATAATGTATATTTTTACTGAAAATACACTTTTTTTTTTTAAAAAGTCCCATGCTGGGGGAGTGGAAAAAGAACACCAAGAACCAGCAACAACAAAAAAAAACCACCCAGAAAGCTGCAATTAGACTATCAGTAATTATTGATATATTCATCTGGGAGACAACTCATACAGCGACTAAATTTATTCGAACAGATGGGGAGAGGACAATACATTTGGTTATGAGTAGACTGGCCTGATTTCCTTGTTAATTTCAATGAGTACTGAAAACAAATACAGGAAGATACTGACCAAAGTTTCTGTTTTCAACCTCAGAGTAAACACTAGTCTTTTTCAAAATCCATCAGTTAAGTCTTCTAAATCATGTAGTGCTGCATACTATTACCAACACATAATCCTACAATAATATATTGTTCTCTGAATCTGAGTTATACATATCTAGAAATGCGAAGCAATGCAATCCCAGAAATATTTTGCATTAAAAACCTGAGTAAAGTACTCAAAACCCTGTAATACTAAAAATCTAAGTTTTGTAATAGAAAAACAAACCAACACTTGAAAAATCCCAGATTGGCTGCTGTAAAAACACTAAGCAGGTAAAAGACAAAAAAGAACTGATTTCACACCAAAATGCCTCCCTAACTGCCAGGAAGACTTCCACAATAGTTCATTCTTCCTGTCCATTCCATGCTGCAGTTTTGTCAGAGTATCTGTAAGAGCATTACTGGACAGTAGTCACAGTTTGAGCAGCAGCTCAGTTAGGAAATGGACTGCACATAAAAACTCAGTATGAGAATTCATGATAAAAGTCAGTCATACTCCTGTACAGGTGACAAGCTATGCCGTGCATCTTTGCCTATTATGACTGGGCCCTCAGTGAGCTGCAATAGCCCACCTTAAACCAAGTATTTTAAACTTCAAGATACACCAGAGCAAAAAGTTGCATCAGACTGGAACAAGACTGTCAAACTACAAGTTGATTTATCATCACTTTGTCAAAGAGCTGAAGCTTACAGGCATATGCAAGGTCCTCTGAAGGGTGGGAGAAAGCTACCTTAAGTCCCAATCATGCAACCTGGCTAACATCATTAGGAGCTCATAACATGTTCCACTTCACTTCTGCCTTGCACCAAGCCCTGTCCAGACCCTACTTCCAAGCTCCCAGTCCAACCTGCTGCAAGGAACGTCATGCAAAAAACGTTAAGTGCCACAGGTACTGGAAACTACTTCCAGCAAGGGTGCTACCGCTGCCATCCTGCTCGGCATGCTATGCAACTGAGGCACGATACGGTAGCTCTGCTCAGCTTGACCCATTGCGAGGCAGGGAAGAACTAAGGGCCCGCACACCTCCGACGGCCATAGGCAGATGCAGGCCACTGAGCCCAAAGACGTGGGGGACTCAGAGGGAACCGCCTAGCAGCTTGAGGCCCGTGAGGCTGCTCAGGACCTCCCCTTAAGCCACCGGGCAGTCCTGCCCCGCAAGAACGCTACTAGAGCCCACAGCTAGACCTCACCGCGGGAGAGAGCTGGCCCAGCCCCAGCCTTCGACTTTGCCGGTAGGGAGTGACGGGGGGCGGCGCGGAGAAGGGGAGGCGCCGGGCACCGCCTCCTCACACCCCTCGGCCGCACGGCGGCCCCGCTCACCGGTGCGAAGAGCCGAAGGGACAGGGGGCGAGAGACGGAGCGGTGCCTTAGACCGCCACTGACCCAGTAGCCACTCCCGACAAGGGCTGCGTCTGCCCCGGCGGCAGGCCAGCTCTTTGGGGCCGGGACTGCCCGCAGCCGACTCCGCGGTGGGGTGGCACGGCGGAGCCAAGCCCCGAATGCCGCTGGCGGACAGCGGCAACAGTGGCGAAGCATTTCGTAATGCAGCCAAACTTTGCTGGTCACTCCCTGCCCGGGCACCGCCGCCGGGTAGAGCCCCCTCCCCGCTAGCGATAGCCGCACGTCCCGAGTGGGTAGTGCAGGGCGAGTGGGTACCTCAATGTCCACCGGGTCCCGGCTCAGCACACGAGCCATGGTGTCCGCACTGCTACCGCCTTCCCCCGGCTCCCCGCAGCCCCGGAGTGGAGCGGAGCGGAGCACGGGAGGAGGCGGAGCCGCCAGCCCGGGCAGCAACGCCCAAGTGGGCGGACGCCCCCCGCGCCGGGCCGGAGCCGGGGCCAAGGCCAGGGCAGCCTCGCCGGATGAGGGGCGGCTCGGTGGGGTGAGGGGATAGGAGCTTCCCAGGCTCGCGCCTCTTTACCTCAGAGCCCGCGCCAGGCGTCAGCGGTCACTGAGGGGAGAGGACGCAGCTTAGCAGAAACCCTCCACGGGGCTTCACGGCACGCTCCCTGTACTGGGAAACGGCCCCGCTGCTGGAGTATTGCTGCTGCCGAAAGGACAAGCGTCCTGGAGCCTAGCCTCGCCTCTAGGAGTTGTGGCGGCACCCCTCAGTACAGCCCACAGGCACTCTTCCCATGTCGGTCTTCTTGCACACCAGTATCCCTCCGCCGCCGAGGACTACGGGGACAGGGTCAAACCTCACCCTAGCTGATTCTCTACTTAATGAAAATCCCACAAATGGAGCCTGAAGCCACGGCTGCAGCCCACACCACCTTGCTCAGGGACACGGCTTCTCTCCTGCACAGAGCCGAAGAGGGAGGACTCTTCCCAGAATTACATTACCGGCATTACTGGTCTAGGCTATTCCTGAACCTTCACCCTTTTCCCCATAGGGACAGTGAGCCGTTCCTTCTCCACCATCCCCTCAGGAGAATCCCTCCGTCGCAGAAGCCATCCTGCCACAGGGAGTACCACAGTTGCAAGCAGACCAGGTCACACAGCCTCTCTGCTCTCTAAAGTTTCTCTCCTCCCAAACACTGATGTTGCTCAATACCACAAAAACAATATTTATGTTATCACCGAAATAAACGTTCCTGCTGCAACATGCCTGCAAAGAATTTCTGCCTTCCCTGCTACCTTAAAAACAAGCAAAAACATGTAGTCTCCGTTTAAAAAAAACAACACCATAACATCAGTTTCTAGAAAGTGCTTTCAAGTAGCCGAGCTTATGATACTCCCAAATATGAGCACTTTTCTCAGCAATTCACAAGCATATAGGAGTTTTAATTATGACCAATCATTGATTTTCCTATTTGTGTCAGGCAACTTCTTGGGTTCTTTCTCCCCTTCTCAGAAAAGAATCCCAGATCTAGTCTTCAACATGCTTTTTACAGCACTCATTTTATCCAGTTAGCTTTCATTCTCCTTTCTTCATTAAAATGAGGGCTTCCTACTCTTATATGCTTTATAAAAAGCCTGACATTGATGATACTTTGGGTGCAGTACAGAATAGGTTTGCCTTTTCCTTTCCTATCTCCAGAGAGAATGCCTCTCACAGCAGAGCATAGAAATTTTACTTTCCCTTGTAATTGTTTCTTTCCATCTTTGTAAATGAGCACTTTTGAGATGCACAGCGGAGATCTGGTTTCTCTTGCAAGATGTGGAGAAATAAGGTTGTGGTCTTTTGTGTCTCAAGTGAGAGCTGTGTTTTCTCAAGTCCCTGCTTCAGCACTATCATATAACAATTCTTGCTGATTACAATCACCCATGCAAAGCAGCTAAAGTGTTGGCAAGAAAATCAGAAGCAGGATCCCCTGCATTGCTAGTACTTATCTCTAACAAATCAAAGAGTCTGGTTTATTTCATTAATATTAATAACACTGAGCAGCTCAGTGGTCTCTGGTGCCAGCTGTGATATTTGCTAGTTCTGCTGGCTCCTGACTTACAGCAGTATATTAACTATACTAGTACATTAGGTCCATAAGTCATTTTCATGAGAAATTTATCCACGTATGAAATAATGAACTGCTTTGTGTCCCACCATCTACAGTTTGCATCCATTTCTTCTAAAGGAGCAGTTATATTAGAAGAGACTATCAGCAGCCACTGGGCTCTCCAGTTTCATTCTGTCCTGCCGGTTTTTCAGCTGCTATAGTTAACCTTTTGAGGAACCTACACTTCTTTTTGCAAAGTGTCATCACACACATTTCCTCCTTTATTCTGCAGGTTATAAATCCTTGGTTACCCTCATGTTACCTACCAAGCCAAATGAACCTAACACCTCTACGATTTTGCCCTGTATAACCAGTAACCATTTAAATTTCATAGAAATAGAGTTTTTCCCTCCAAAGGAAGCAGGACTTTTCCTGACAATAAGTACAGGCCAGACAAAGGGATTCAGACACTTACCCCACAATTTGTGTTTCTTGGAAGAGGCAGCTCCTCTTATTTCCCCTCCCACACATTTTTTCTGGGGATCAACTTGCCGTCAGCAAACCATGGCAGTCAGCCAGTTTGTGTTAGCCTGCTGCAGTTGCCAGCTTCCCTCAGCAGTTTGGGGGGGTTAGCCTTCCATGGATCAACCTTCTGAACTCTGGATTCTCAGCTGTTGCAAATAGTGCTCTTACCAGCACTGAGCATTGGTACAGCTGAATATTGTTTCAGGAAATAAATGGGGAGAAACAGGGAGGTATGCACAACATTCATCAGAATACAAATATTCCAAATTTTCTAAAGCAGAACTTATAAGGAATTCTAATAAGTGTTATGAAGCCTGAATATAGTTTGGTCTTTTTTTTTCCTGAAGAAGTGCTAAGCCTCTGATTTTTTAAATTTTTTTCCCCTCCCTCCTAGCAGAGTTTTGAAAGCAGGAGAGACATAGCAGTATGCTAAAGACCTGACTTTCACTTCTGGCATGAAATTCTGTTAAGTTACAGGGTTTTGAAAGTTGCCATTAACCTTTTGTTCCTTACACTCTTCAGGTAAAAATGGCTCACATGCCAAAGAAATAATTGCATGTGAACTTTCTCAGAAAACCTCCAGGCAGTGACTGCCACCACAAAAACAACACGCTTATGCTGGGGATGGCTGCTCCACTGGGAGGGCAGAGGAGGGCAGGGCAGAAGACAGGGAGCAAGGACAGGCCCTTCAAATTCAAATGGAACACAACCAGGAACACAGCCTGCAATCTAAAACAAAAGATTCCTCCTACAGCCATTGCAGTCGTTAATCTGAAAGTTTAAACAGTAAACTCTAAACTGTGGAAGTTCAGCTTTCAAATTCTGGCAGTGATGTACTAGGGAACCTAGAGGTTTCAGTGTACCGACATATACAAGCAAATCCACACTTTTTCCTCAAAGCCGCCCTTGATTCAGATCTGTTCAAGTACTAGAAACACAGGATATTCTAGGCTTTAATTTGCTTTGCAGATGTAACTTGGACTTGGTGGACGGTCTTCAATCACACACTGTTTTTATTCCAGGACCAGTTTCCTTAATTATGGCGTGCGATGAAGAGTGATGGTTACAGCACCACAGCTAGCATCTCCCAACATCTGAATGCCTGATTTGGCATTACTCATTTGGCAAATTACTCATTGCATGTTAGCAAGTTCATCTGTCAAATTCATGGGATTCAGGAAAGTCAGTGGGATTCGTGGGATTCAGGAAAGGAAGTGAACCCAAGTTGATCTTCTACCTTCTTTGAGGACCTCACTGTAACAATGTACAGATTTACATTTCAGCTATTTGCTGCTTCTGCCCTCTATTTGTTTGTCAACTCCTAAGTGCAACAATCTGAAAGGTAGTATATCCTGTATGCACAGGCTCCAAGAGAAATGCAATTAAGCAAGAAAGTGCCATGAAGAGGACAAGTTACTTCTGAAAGCTCCCAGCAGCTTCTCAGAGGTTAGTTTGATTTCTTCCTTTATGCTAGGAGTCACAGTAGTAGTTGGGTTGAGTTTCCCAGTACAAAACAAATCACTCTTAAAGTTGAAAAAGTAGCCCCACTGATTCCAGTGCTATCAACTACACAGATACCTATGTTGCATGTCTTCACTGTACTAGTGTCAAGGAGGAAATGAGTATATATGTGAAAAAGCTGAGGTGGGAGAGGGAGAGGTTTTGCTGTAGTGTTTCTGAAAGGTCCGTAAGTGAAGAACCATAAAGTAACTGCTATCCTTTGTCCTCCATCATCCTAATTCAGTCCAACAGAATTCTAAAGTTAATTTTGGAAGGCTTTCACTATATCTCCCAAAAAGCAGCTTTGATATTGAAGTATATAGTTACAGCTTTATGCATTTCATCACTGATTTAGGGAAAAAAGCTCAACTTAAAACACGTTAGTGAAGATTACCTTTCCTTTCTGATCTGCTTGTTTACAGTTGGATTTGCAGTGCTCTTCAGAAGTAAGAGCTACACAGGATAACCCAGGGTATGCCAGCATACAGGAGTATAAATGTGATTTAAGTACGAGATATAAATAATCAGAAATTATGAGGAAACTCTGACCATTATTCAGAGATAGCCTTTGGGCATGGAATTACAAAGCACAAATAGATTAATAAATAACAAAATAGCCACCACATGAGCTTTGGTAAGTGTCCAAATACATTTTAAGCTAAAATGAACTGTTCTTTACTGAGTCCACTAATTTATTCCAGCCATCTGTGTCAGTGTAAACAAAAGCTTGTCTCCTAAACTGTTTTATAATTTTTTAGATGTAGCAAGGACTACAAGTTTCAACATAGTCATTTTAGGGGAAAAAAAAATTAAGCAAAAAACCCACATATTTTCACACCACAAACATCTTTTGATAACCAGCATCATGCAATTCAAAGAAATATTAAAAAGTAAAACTTGTTTCTGGCATAGCATAATGTTTTCCTATTTAAATGCCACCAAATGTTTCTTTAGGATATTTTAGGGGATGAAAAAAATCTGGCTACTTTTTCTGCCTTGCAGTCTCCAGTGATGACATCTGTAGACAAATCCTATTTTTATTACTAAGATTGAGAATTGCTGTCCTGGGTTTGCACTGGTCTGAGTGTCCTTTCTCAGATCAGTCTCAAATTTTCAGTCTTCTAATGTGTTTCTCATGTTGCCAGACCCTAGCTAGGTAGAATAGTCAGGAAATCTGTGTGTTTAAGCTAAAAAGTATATATATTTAACATGAGTTTTTCCTGGGTAAAAGGAACTACAGATCTCATTAAGATGGAATTTGGGAGTATTGAACCTGAGGAAGAGTAGACAGAGTACTTTACAGAAAGAGTATGTTTGACTTCATTTTAGAGATACTGAGAAGCCACTCAGTTACATCAGACCTAATTATCCTATAGGATTTGAAAATTCGAAATCATTTAGTTGCCTCTGACCAACTCTGTTTGGGATGATGGAGGGCGCATCACATTCATCTTTCAGCTCTGGGTGTTAGAAGCAAAAGATGTTCCTTTCCAGACAGATATGCCTCTGAGATAAGTGAAAAATAAGTTATGTTTTGAAGGCTCAGACCATTTGTGTTGAGGCCAAAAGCACTGCATTATTCCCATCTCCTACATCCCTATGGCAGCAAGCTTCTGATAAGGGTGAAGTCTGCCTTTTGAATGAGACTTGGTTTGGAGTCCTTTCATTGTACATCAGTGAAGTAGGGCAGAATGATACTGAATTCTCCCAACATTCTTGTAGATGTCAAATGGCTGATGTCTGTGCAAATTGACCTCACAACCTCATCTCCTCTGTGTGGAGAAAATTCCCAAGTCTCCAAGAAGTCAGTCTGCCAAGGTATTAGAGAATAAATTTACGACATCCCTAACTTATAGCAAGTGTTTTGCCATTCAGGTAAATATTACAGATGGCAACATACTGTCTAGCTTATCACCATGCAAAATTAACTACTCCTGTTCTTGCAGTTTCAAAGAGAAATACCCAGTGAGATCAGAGGAAGATTGGCCTCTAAAACAAATATAATATATTCAAATAATAATAAACAAATATATTCACTGAACTATTGGTATAAATTCACCCCTTCCAACAAGAGCAGAANAGTAACAAATTGTCCTTCTGAATTATTTAGAAAACATTACTAGTATTTACTATTGGTCTCTATAGTTACAGCATAACTAGTTTCAACTTTGATAGCTTTTTCCAGTGCCTCACAAAAACTTTTGACACACGAAATGGCTAGTCTATGCTTTTTTTAAATGACTATACTGTAATGAAAAATTGCCAACAGATTAACATCCTTGAAATTGTTGTGTTGGTCTGTTTGGATTGTTCTTATTGTTCAAAAAGGAATAGATTTGTGTTTTCTTAAAAGAAATAGAGTAACTGATGGTAACTTAATGTCCCTTTGAGTAGTTGCAATTAGCCCTTTGCCTCCAGAGTACATTCCTCTCAGGGCTGAAATCCCAGTCATATTTGGTAATTAATGCCCAATGATCAGCAATAGTAGCTTTAGGCTAGGTTAGTACCTTTTTAACACCTTCAGGGTTGCACTGTGACCACACACACTCTAATAGATTCTGCAATGACTGTCAAAGTACTAATGAGAGCACTACAAAAGGAAAAAAACACAGCAACTGATAGTAACTATTGCTAGCCTCAACATAAGCCAATTAGATAGGCAGGTTTACAAGAGAAATTTTAGTTTTAACAGTAAAGGCAAAACAAGAATAAAATGTTAACTTGTCTGATTTTGTAATGTGAATACTTCTCTCTAGCATATATATAATGCATGACATTCCCAGAATGTCTATTTGCTTGCTTAGAGGTAACAATTTACACATGGCATTAGTTGTTTAACTGTGTGAGAGCACATGCTAGTTTTATATTAATGGACATCTTCTCATTTAGTTATTGTAGTACACAAAACTTAAATTTTTCTATTTCATGTTACTTAGATATGTACAGGCTTGCCATTAAAACAGTGAAGAGCTCTCCCTCCACCAGTGCTCTATGTGAACCCTAAACAGGACTCTGAGCATTCTTAATCCAACTCTTTGCAAGCCTGTGAATTGCTTCCTATAGAGAGTTCAGTAACTAGCAAATGGTTCATTTATACTTGACTATAACTTCAGCAGGTTTGGCCACAGACAGTGAAATGTATTGCTCCTACTTCAAGTTTTAAACACAGAGTTAAAATGCTGTAAGTTGAAAGTAATTTATAGTAAAGGTTAATGTCTTCCTTCTCCAGATCTTCACAGTGCTCACTGCAATGAACCCCAACTATAACTTGGATTTTATAATAGTATTCACAGGCACTTGGGGTCTTCTGTGGCCCCTGGTGCAATAACTGTGCCAACAGCAGAGGGAGCATTAAACTCACTGCCCATGGTAAAGTGTGGGGAGTGATACCCGTGTTCCTATAATCCTTGTATGGGTAGGATGAGCTCATTAGCCTTCTGGCAGTCATCCTAGGAGAAGGACAACTCTGATTCCAAACCCGGGCAGATGGAGCTCATTGAGCCCTGTAAGGCCTTCCATCTAAGAGAAGGACACTCTAATAAAACCTCTGTCCTAAGGACCTCGCTGCCAGCGTCCAAACTTGCTAGGCCCTGGCAGATGACCCTTAGGACTAAAGGGTGGGTCCAGCTCTGCACATGCTGTGTCTCACCTAAAAAAAAAAATCCCTTGCGCAGGCTCGAGGGTGCTATCTGCTATCCTCTTTTTATCAGCGTGCTTGGAAAAGGTGCTGATGAGGAGCATGGATGGAGCCCTCCCTGGATCTTCGTTCGTGAAGCCTAGCCATACATACATACATAATAGTATTCAACACTCAACAACACTAACAGACACAGGTAATTACCTTGAATATTTTAAGCCAAGCAGTGATATACTACTGAACAAAACCTGTTCTATGGTGCGTTACATTGCACAAATAATTGCTGAAAGTTAACATAGTGCTTGGGCTGGAAACAAAGTAGAAGGCCCTAAACCACTAACTGGTAGATATTTTGCTCTATAGCTTCAAGCAAATAAGGCAAAAACTTGACTCAGTTTTCCACAATACAGTTCAAGATAATTTCTCTTCCCTCCCTTGCTATGGGGCTTATGCAGGACACAAACACTGCATTGAAGAAAACTGATTTCCACTTACAAGTCTCTGACGCAACTGTAACTCCCAACTGTTGGTATAACATGATGGATGAAGACTATCCAGAGCCCTAGTTGTTGACTGGAGAACTAATGCTCAGATAATACAAATGACTTGTGGTACAACCCTATGTACTTGCTGAACTACTGAGCTGATGGCAAGCTAGTCTTAGACTGTTTTGAGAACATTCTTGAAGCCTCTTTCACCATTGCTAACTTCACAGTCAGCAATGGTTGTTACCTTCTTGATAAGGTTGAAATGAATAGAAGAAATTAATTCCTACCCAAGGTCCCTGCAAAATATGGGCAAGACATTAATTCACTGCCACCTTAGCCTAAGGCAGCAATTGTCAATAGCACAGAATCTGCATTATCATTTTCTCTATAATTTAATCAAAGTCATATAAGATCACTACATCAAATCACATGGAGTCAGTTTGATTTAAAAACAAACAACTAACCCACCCACCCCAGTTTCCTTCTGGAAATTAACCCTTTATCACAAACATTATCCATCAATGTAGACCATCCTATTCTACTGAAAATAACTACTGCTACTGAACATACTCCATGCTTTTAAAAAGTAAACCTCTCCCACCAAATAAAACAAGATTACATTGACTAATCTCACGCCTAAATTTGTGGCTTCTACCTTTCTCTTCTTTCCCTACCGTTAGTCCCATAATACCAGTTAAACTCATGACAGCTTTTCTAGACAAATGTCTTGCATACATATTATTGTCACTTCTCTGGTCATCTATCGTTTTACATCTTTGAGGCTTCTTTTGCCATATATTTTATTTAAGCTTCACACGAGAAAACAACAACTTTCATGGAATACTGAAAACACACCTTACAAAAATGTCCTGTATTATTGTGCATGCTATTTACCTCATGTAAGGTTAGAGTTTAAAAAAAAAGATCATGTGGAGCTGCCCACATCTTACACAAACAAGCCAAGTAAAAGGTTTTGTATTTTCTTGTCGTCGTTGTTGTTGTTTGCTTGGTTTTGTTTGTTTTGTTGTTTTTTTATTTGGTTTTGGTTGTTTACTTTTTTTTGGGGTTTGGTTTTTTTTAAGATGATGTTCAGTAGAGCTCCTTCCCCAAATTTGTACCAATTATCACTTTTTTGTTGCAGCACCTGAATGTCCAAGATTTTGCTCTAGCTGCATAATAATCTATTGCTATGGCAACTTTTCACTAAAGCTGCATTCCATCTTCCTGCAGAATGCAAGCAGTTCGGTGGACTACAACAACAGCAGCTGTGAGGAAGAGTGATCTCCACCTAGCTGGGACTCACGGATGGAGAAAGGGGTGCAGATATAGTCCTTTCAGCCGCACAGCAAACTCCTGCTTCAGATATTCCAAAACTTGAAGGATCCCTCCCACATGCCTCGTAACACCTACATCCATCACTTCTATAGCCAAAACATTTTTTTTTAAACTTGTCAAATACTGACAGGGAGATCATATATATATATATATATGCATACTTGTCATTTCACACTTATTGCAGAGAGAATGTGTATCACCATCACTGGATATATTCACTATAAGACTGAAAAGAACAGAATGAACAGAATATAATAGGGTTTAAAAGGCCTTTATATTTCTTATTCTTTTTCTCAATCACAGAAGGAATTAATCACCATTATATAAAGCTATTGTAAATAGCAAAGTCAGTGGAGCTATGACAATTAAGATTGATTAAGTTACTCCCCCCACACACACAGCCAGACCTGCAGTTGAACCACGTTGTAACACACTGACTGGTCCATCTGTTTGTTACACTTGTTTGTTATTCTCCCATCATATACTTAAACTGTCAGCTCTAGTTTGGGGATATATGCTTTGCAAGTACATACCAGGCATTTAAAGACTGAGTTCCCCTCACCCCCTTTAAAGCCATGGTAGCACTATTTTTTTGGTCTTTTTTGCACTGCTTGAGTAAGGTGACACTGAGCAAGTACTACTCACTACAGACATAAGTTGTGATCTTGCAAGAGACAAGTCTTGGTATCAGCAGGATGAATTTGAAAGGTGGCAGAGTATGGCAGAGAGACATAGCTGGCTTTGCTTCTTCCAGTAGCACTTTTTTTTTTCCTTTTAAATTTATACGTCGATCTCATGCTACTTCTACAGAACCAAATGAAGAGAGAGCTAGTAAACTAGAAATATTTATGACTAAGTGTAACCTCAAAGTGTTTTGAAATGGACTTGGGATAACAACTGCTTTAAGCTCTATAAAGATTGTGAATTTTGGTAAGCTGCATTGAGGGTTTTGTGTGTCCCCTCCCCTTCAAAGTTGAAATAAAACACTCAAATCCAAAAATACATAGAATCGCTTAGGCCAGAACATATTGGGTTAGAGGAAAACATGGTTTGCCATTTAAAATTTATACAACTCAATTTATTTTTTAATATACAACTTAGGCCTCTATCTGCAGATTGTGATTTTTAATTTCTAAATCTGTTACATTATTTTTGCTATTTACCAACTATAAGATCTTATATTTTACCACCAAGATGAGGTAATGAACAACTGGTTCAAGATTTGAAAAATCTGTATTCCAATGAATTTGTAATTCTCTTCTGTTCATGGTTGAAGGGATTTTATGTTGTTTTATTTTTGGTTTATGTTTTTGTTTGTTTGGGATTTTTTTCCCCAGAACATATCTAATATTGCATAAAGTCTGTCTAGGTGTTTAATAATAATAAGCTAGAAAATTAGCTGGCTAGAAATGTTATTCATCAAAATACAGTTGAGTTCTGGTAAGGCTGCAAACCTTTGTTGCAAAGCTTCTCAGAGGCAGGCTACTCAGTGGCATCAGGTTTAAATTACATACATTGATTAAAGGCTTTCTCAATTGACTGTTGCCAACTTAAAAGGTAAACCAGACCACTCATGTGCCTGTTATTTTAAGGGCCAGATTCTCAATTATGTTAGGGCTCAGTAGTACTACTCCAC
This sequence comes from Bucco capensis, assembly GCA_013396975.1. Classification (NCBI taxonomy): domain Eukaryota; kingdom Metazoa; phylum Chordata; class Aves; order Piciformes; family Bucconidae; genus Bucco; species Bucco capensis. The sequence continues at coordinate 291,856 of VWZO01009210.1, read as the reverse complement.
AGCAGCCCAGAGATGCTGATAACTAAGTTAATAGTTGCCATTCTACTCTGACCTTGCAAGCCTCAAAATATGGGTGGGATTTCCCCAATGGCACAAGTTTTCTACTGATACAATGACCATATGCTATGTCTTGCCTCATCTGTAGTAGCAGAAAAGAAGGCAAAGGAGTGCATTTATGCACAAGCTCAGCATCAGGGAAATGATGATTAAAGCTTCTTCTGTAACTTCTTTTTTCAAGACTATAGCATGTGCTTTGTGTGCTCCAATTTAAATACATCTAGTTTATAAAGTATTTCATTTCTGTATACTGAAAAATTCTGTAAGTGTATCAACATCATTATTTGGTGTTCTGCTTGCTGAAAGTCCATTATCTCTAATATCAGCTGTTTGCAAAACGCACTGCACATTCATAAATCAAAGCATAAAATGATGGCATTTAGAGGGGTTAATTTTGCCTAGTCATCTATAATTAGCTGTAGCAAAGCTCTGTATCTTCCTGTGCAGAAGTCATTAGCCATCCCAAGCAAGGGGGCAAATAGTTTCTCCTCAGATGAGAAAGCTGTCGAGTATGGCATGAGTCCACTGAGATAACTCATTTGAATTAAGATGACTTCAGGCGTCTGTCTGGATGATTCTAGATAGCCCTAGACTATGCAAGCAGTTAGGGCTCACCAACTTCAAGGAGTGCTTAGAAAGATGTACTGTATGTAAGGAGTTCAGACCATAATCAAGAACAGTCATCATTATATCAAAAATGGTTCTTGTTGACTAACCACCAACAGTTAAAAGGAAGAGTACAACTCTAACCTTAAAAGCAACTACAGTAAATGAAGTTTTTAAACCCAAAATACAGTTTTAGCAAAAAATTTCAATACAAGCAATAGCAACATATGCTCCTTTTAGCACTTTCTCAAAAAAACCTGTGCATCCAGGGCTGTGACCAACAACCCCGAGGTGCTGACAGAACACTACTCATGGAACAGATAAAGCAGTACAAAGAGCAGAAGCTAAACTCTTATTATATAGTCTCACAAAAGAGACCTTTAAACCTGCTGCAAAGTCATAAACAGACTCTGGACTCATTTCTATTACTGATAATTTTACTGCAAACAGGATCCATTTGTTTCGACTATATAGAACAACACATCTCATTTTTATCACAGTATGTATTTGAAGTTCATTGTGTCTAAACTTTTTAGATTTGCATTTCTTCCATAGAAGAGGGCAGTGATACCAAATACAAGGAGTGAAGTACTAAAAACGAGTCTACTTTGTCCAAGTTTTAATATTTTAACACTTGATTCTTGAGTAATTGAGCATCGATAATAGAAGTATTATCAATATACACTCCACAGTAGAGTTTGTGTGGATTTTTTCCTCTTTTAGGCTTTTATAAATGGACTGTACCCCATGTTCAGAACACTGATATCCTAAATCAATTTAGTTACAAGACACATCAGCAACATTAAGCCATTACATCTACTTGTACTTTTCCTACCTCCACACTAACAGAGCCATAGGATGTTTTGCAAAGAAAGAAATGTGGTAGAATGTATAAATAATTAGAGCATACTTTATGTTTTTCTCCTCAACTGTCTTCTAACTCTTTGTTACAGGTTGTCATGCCTCCCTGTCCTCTTTTCTTTCTTTCTGTTTTTACTATCTCTGAAATTCAGTCAGGTCATTTTTTGATGTGCCACAAGCATACCCCTGGGGCTGAACATGCTTCTATGGTCTAAGCTTCTTTCTTTCTTACACTTTTCCCCTTGTTTTTTTATCCCCTCCCCTTTTCTCCATTCTACCACTTGTTCTTCATCCTCTCTGCTCACTTGCCCTTTTTACCATGTGGAACTTTTGTTTTTAACTCAGTCACAGCATCAGGAGCCACTTTTTTTCTTATTCCTGTGTGATAAACAGTTTACATTGGAGTATAAACTCAGTCTAGTTTTGTTAATTTTCAAGCGTAATATGGCTGTTTTTGTAACATTTATTCTAAGCAAATAATGGGCCTGCAGGACACAAAACAGACTTTTATACCAAAGTAAACCTTAAGATGTTAAAGAGAACAGATAACTTCTGTCTGATTGATCCTGAGTCTTAGGGGATAGTCTACATCTGTTGAGTTGGAATTACTCTTTCTTGGAGAAAAGCCAGTGCACTGAAAGAAAAAAATAAAATAAAACAAAAAAATCCCCAGACACAAAACCCTTCAACATCATGACCAAACATCTTTCTAATAAAAATGCTTTGGATGTAATGAATCCTAGAATCATTATGGTTGGAAAAGACCTCTGAGATCATTAAGTCCAACCATCCACCTAACACTGTTGTGGTCACCACCAAACCATGTCCTCAAGCACCACATCTACACATTTCTGTAATACTTCCTACTTCTGTAATTCTTCCTAATACCTAATCTCAATCTCCCCTAGCACAATTTAAAGGTTGAGTGGTGCATCAGGGTGTAAAGTTAACAGAGTGCAACATACAATGAACTACTTTTGCTCCACAGGAACGACAACACTATGTGCTAAACTGTCATTAAAAACATGTATTTGAGAATCTGTCAGACTTTATTCATTGTGATCAGAATGCCTTAACACATTTCATACTATTACATGTTCAGAAAAGAGTGAACTACTCTTCAGAAAAAGAAAAGCATCAAAGAAAGCTAAAGTGATTAGGATGTAAAGTTAAGTGTCCCGCTGTTGGAAGTCAGCCTGTCTCTGGAAAAAGCAGTACAAATCAAGACCAAACAAGATTTTGGCCCAATAGAGCCAAAAGGCAGACTCATCAAAAGGACCTCAGATACAAATAGTAATCTTCAGAACTTTAAAAGGAGAATAATGGACAAATAGGCATACTACAGTGTTTGGCAAAAAAAACATAGCATTTCTAGTTCTTCAGTAAATGTAACAGTGTAAATACTAGTGAAGTGAGAGGGAAAACTTTTTTCTATGACATCTGACATCTATGTTAGATGCACCATTAAAGAATCATTACTACATTCTAATCAAAGCTATCAGAAAGTTGAAAAAAAGTAAAATCCTAGATTCTTTAAATCAGTTGCAAAACTCACCTCAGTAATTAAGTTCTCTAAATCAGTAGATTTTCAGCAAAAACTAGGAGAGCCTAGTCTTGTCTTATATGCATCATAGTGTATAGATCCGTTACTTCTTCTGTTGACTCTTCATGTTTGAAAAAGCCTTTGACCCAAAAATGACCTGTTTCTGCTCACCTTGAGCTCTTTAAGCTTTTTGCTCCTAATAGGCACTAATTGACTATGTTAAGAGAAGGTGATCTTAAATTAAGCCAATTTAGCTCCAACTCATGACCACACATGGAAATGTTTATCAGAATACAGATTTGTTTTAACCTCGTGCTCTTCTGGGTTAGAGTAGATGATATGACAGAAAAGGGAGCTTCAATTTTTGTTGTTTGTCTGCTTGGTTGTTTGTTTTCTGTTCATTTTATTTATTTTTTAATTTGGGAATTACACAGGAGGGTAAGACCCTCTGTGTTTTCTCTTTACAGCCTGCCCTTTGATCTAAGGGCCCGTGACTGGCTTGCAGGCAATAAAGAGCTTGTATGCAGTTAATGTAACAATACAGGAGCTGCATATTCCTGACTCATCAAATTTAAAGCAAGTGTAGGCAGCATTAGGATAGATACAGGTAACTGTGGGAGTTTCCACCACCGTGAGCCAGGTGAATACTGTACAGCTGTTCTTTATGTGTTATTCCCAAACTCTGCCCTCCGAACACAGTGGAATAATGTAGATCGTGGTATCCCTCTATGGTTGTACAAAGATGTAACATTGAGTGACTCTTCCTGTATCTTCTTATGATCTTTATACTCATCAGTCATTGAATTAGATGTCATGATGGGACCCATCATAATTTACTTCCCCTCCTATGTCTGTGTTTCAACTCTGTAAACATCTAAGAGTCCCTGTTTGCCATCATTGTAACATAATCAATAAGACTTAAGTGTGAAACAGTTTTAAAAATGGCAAGAAGACTATTTTATTTCATGCAACATAGCATCATTTATTTTAACAAATGCTTCTTGTTATCTCATAGATTTGACCATAGTTGACTGGTATAACCTGTACACTGATACTAGAAACATGCATTAGCTTTTTACTCTTGCTGCTCATTGTGTAATAAAAACATGTGATGACTCAAACTCCTTATGTAGACTGGGTAGATAGCCTTTATAAATGTAATTCTTAGGGAGGAATTTCATTTTTAGATACTGTATACATGGTATTTCATATGCAATTTTCTTCAAGTCCATGGAATTTCAGAACCATTCTGCCTCGCCTTCTGTCTTCCTGTCCCGAAAATGACTGCCATGTGGTGGGCAATTGAGAAATTATCAGCAAATAAATAGGAATGACCTCTTGTGCCAGCACATTGCCTGTATTTTTTTTCTTCATTTAAAGAGTATTACAGATATACTATCAAGGACTGACACTGTTCATCTGATATCTTTGGTATAAACAGAAAATGTGAATTAAGGCTTTCTAATAAATAGTTTAAAATAGATTTCTTAAGCAGAACAATGTGTTATCTATGGGTAATTTCCCATGAAAGTAGAGACTATAACTCTGATTAGACATGGGTATTATCTTTTCCAGTATGTTTCTGTCAGTACACTGATTCAGCAACCATTTAGACCTCAAGGTCAGGGCTGTTCATAAGTTCCATTGATTTCAAAGTTGAATATCTGCCCAAGATTCAACACAAAGAGGAATGCTTTCCTGAATCAATTTATTTAAGTCTGTATGTAAGTGCTCTGTTGAATCAAGGCCTACAGTTACCCACATATCAAGAACAATAATGCGTTTGGGTCAAATATGCGTATTAGTAGCCAAAATGCATACAATGAGATAAGGAACATCATTGTTACTTGGACTGGGACAAAGATCCCCAAATGTATAAGCTAACAGATCTTTAACTTTTGTTTCTTTTGGAACTCTTAGCTTAAATCTAAATTGTGAGGCAGATTACACATGCCTATACACATTGGGATGGCCCTTGGTTGTCTTCTGTCCTGCATCTGGATCTACTTCCAGAGAAGTCACAATATTAGCAGAAGGAAGAGACCCTGCCTGAGTTTATCTTGCTAGGATGATACAGAAGATATTCCTAAAGTCCATAGCTGGGAAGGGCTCTGAACCCCACAAACACAGTTTTTAAACCTTTTGTTCTGTGCAGGGTCTTCAAACAGTTTATTTCAAGTTTCCGTACAAAGCAAGTAGAAAGTCATCTTAACAAACACAGGAGATCATGAATTTGACAGAGCACAATGTAGATCAAAATGGTTTTAATCATTACGCCCTGCTTTAATTACTACTTGACACATTATCTCTATTGTCCTTCTACAAGTCTGTCTTTTGAATGAAATATTAAAGGCGAGTCACAGCTGAATATATATGCAGTCTAGGAAGAAAACGGCTTTGAACTATTTGAAATTATTTATTGTCCACATTTCTTTATGAATATTTATTTGCCATGGTGAAAGCAATTCAATAAAGAGAAAACATGAGGACCAGTTAACTGAACATTTGCATACTCTAACAGTTAAAAAAAAGGAAAGAATAGTGGATTAGGATGATGTTAATTCTGTGGTTCTCCTATTTCTCATAGCTAATTCCAAGCATGGTGTGTGTGAGAGTAAAAAGCTAAGGCCCAGACTCTTAGGAATTCAGATCCAGAAGAGAAGATATATAAAAAGCCTACAAATAAGTGTCCCTAACCTTTATATATTCCCATTCAGAAAGAAACAAACATGCTTGTAGGGGTATTTTCAAGGCCAAGGTACAGTCTACCATACTACTTCAGGTGGTTGGCTATGAAAGCTTCCTTTTTGCAACAAGCATACATATTTTAAGTCCTCATCTTGTCAGGACCAGAGATCACAAAGAAGCAGCAGGTATACATGGCTATTAAAAGATGTGAGCACACTGAGTATTTTGCCATGTAAACCATTTAGTATTTAAGCATGGCTACATGTATGAAAAGCTAGACCACACACACAGCAGAGGTGCTTCTTTCCTTCACTCCTCAGTGAAGGAACAGAGTTTTTCATGGTATGTGCCCTCATTTCACCCTGCTTGAATTAATTTCATCGACCAAAAAGCACTATGTGTTAGACTTGGAATGAACTTTGTTCCTCAGAGCTTCTTAGCGACATTCTGATACCCAGTCACAGATGGGGCCTTGACAGATTTTGTATGGATTTTCATGATTCCTTTTTTCTTTATGTTTTTTTCAGCAGGACTGTGACTGCTTGAGAATTCAAATGCAAATGGCACTTTCACAGGCACTGTTTCATAAGGAAGCTCAGCTGGCTGGTTTTTAGAGCTCATAAACTGAATACTATATCACATACCGTATTTGAAAAGGAAGAACTTGATGTATAGTAGTTTTAGAGAAGGATGGTTAAAGTAGTAAAACACAGACTTTGGACAAATACGTAAATTCTTTATGCATCAATTTTAATTTCTTTGGAGCAAAAGTGATAATAATAATATTTATTTATAGTAATAATTATCATTATTATCTACCTGAAAGCTAGGCTAATTCATTAATATTTTCAAATTACTTCATGATCCCCAACTAGAATTTGCCCTGAAAGTACTAATTATTATAATTTGCTCTGTATGCCTTTTTCATTTTTCTCTGTAGAAAAAAGCACTTAATGTGTTGGTCTCTTTACATTTGTCTACATACCACATTCAATAATTCTAGCTGTTGAGCTTTTATGTAAGTCAATAACAGGCACATTTTACATTATAGTATTTTTTTCTTATTTCTCTCTCTTTTGTCACAGCATTTTACCTCCACCTGTATATCATGATATCTGATCTAAGGGTTTGTTACTGCTTGTACAAATTTGTAAGTTGAGACCTACACTTGCTATTTATTTCTTTGCCTGAATTTGGAGCTGACAATGCAACCTCACATTGGTTCTGAGGTCAGAGTTCTCTTGATGTACCATTTTATATGAGTAATCAGAAGGGTTCTTTAAGCTACACACATTACATGCCTGATTATTTCTGTAGGTATCTCAAAAGTTGGTTTGTTGCTTTTTTCTAGCAGTTTACCATCTTCTCTCCATTTATTGGTGAAAGTTTCTCAGTTATTCACAATTGAAGATACCCAGATCCATTTCCTCTGATTGTGATCTGTTGGATAGCTAGACTCTAATGGCTAAAATCTATGTCTACCAACATAAAAGCCACATGATACAACACTGGTATCTTGTGGTTCCAATCAGCCTCCTGGTATTATAGCAGTACTTTATATCTAACTGTATTTCTACTGAGCTCAGCCTGCTCAAGTCATTCTAGCTGTTTTACATAGCATCTGCATCATGTATTGTGATAATTGAAAACTCAACACAGCCTGGAGGCAGCAGCACAACATGATGGGAGTAAGTCGGGGCATAACTCAGAAGAATAAGACAGGCAGGCAGCAACAAGCTGGGTGAAGCTGGCCCCAGCAGCATCTCCACCAGCAGTCAAGCTGGATCAGGTGTCTGGCAGCTAGATGTCCCACAGTGCATGGGCAGCTCCAGGAGCAGCAAATGCCCAGTGCAGCAGTCAGGGGAAGTAGGGCTCCTAATGTTGCTCCATCTAACATCACAGGGCCAACATCTAGGAGCACAGACTGTAGGCAGGGTCCGAGGCTTACCTGGAAAATCACATGGACAGAATAAAACCAGTGTCCTAGTTTGAGTCAGAACAAGGTATTCCATGCCATATATTCAGTATAAAACTGAGGGCCAGTCCCTAAAAACTTTCACACCAACCTTAGGTCTTGTGGTCTCTTACATAAAGCCTAAGACCCAAGCAAGGCAGGGGCATGATTAAGCTATTTAGCACATAATTAACAGCAAATATAAAAAAGGAGAGGTTTGGATTTCCACCCTCCCTGAAGGTTGAGCACCTGAGCCATCTGAGGTGGTAGACTTTTAACTGTCCTTATGAGGATCAGAAGCTGGATTAGTGGTTGGCCCAGCCCTAAACCTTGACAACCAGATTCACAGCCATGCACTTCACTGACAGCTCCCATCCTCTTGCACATGCCCAGCTCTTTCCAGGGTGGTTTCTGTTCCTAAAATGGCATCTAAGCAGAGAATGGGTCAAATAGTTTTTCCTACTGTTTCAGAAGTATAACTTATATCAATAAATGTCCCTTGCTATTTGAATGCTCATAATAAGTATAAAACAAATTAAATTACTAGAGTAGGGCACAGTATTTTGTCCTATTAGCTTATGTAGAAATAAAAAATACCTAGAGTGTAAGAAGGAGAAAAGAAGAAATAATGAAGAAACAAGTTGTGGAATGAAAAAGAGAAATATTTTTTGCCTGTCCTCTTGGCTCTATCTATAAAGATTTCATCCAACAGCCTCAGCTAAAACTAGTTAGCGGGTGATTTGTGTGTCTGGTTGGTGGAAGCTCCAGTTGTCTCCAGGGGATTATGCACAGGCAGGAGGATTTTCCAAGAAGAAGACAAGTAGGTCTCTGTGGTGGGAGTCACAAGCTTCTCATGTGAGCAGCACACCTGAGTTGATGGGATGGTGTGAAGGAGTAAGACATGGCCCTGCCTTGTAGCAGCACCCCCAGAAACTGCCAATGTTAGATTATCCCCACAGACTGCAGATCTACAGCTTTCCGTGAGTCATTCATCATGGCAAGGAAGGAAGATGGGCTAGTCCAGACTTAAGCTGTAGAGCCGTAACATTGAGATAAGTTGAAACATTCTACCAGTTAGGGCACTTTCTAAAACTGGCCTATAAACATGCCTAAAACCACTCAGGGTAGCATGTCAGACCAGTTCCTCCCTTCCCTGTAGCTCTGGATTTTGCCTTGGCACTGCTCTCTGTGCTCTGCCTGAAGCCCAAGCACAGCAGCTCTGCTCCCCCGGCACCCTGCCCACAGCCTGGGCAAAGTCACTGCTGAGACCCTGCAAGCGAGCCCACACCATACCACAGGGCTTTGTGCCGCCCTGGGCTGTGTCTCCCCACTGCAGAAGAGCCTTGTCCCACCCCTAATCCTCAGGGTCAGCTCCCCGAATGTCACTGCCTCTGAGACCTCCTTTGGGAAAGGTTTAACAGAGGTCTCGTGGCTAGGAGGGAGAATCTAGACTTTTGTCTTTATATTAATTTACTAACTTTCTGCTAGGGCTCTGTTTAGCAGTCTGTGTTATGGGTTTGATAATGCATATTTCCTGCTTGTGGCATAGTGTTAATTATTATTTGTAAAGTTCCTTTAAATTCCCAGACAGTAGGTTCTATTACTTTCCTCTCACTCTTACCTTTTTCTTCTATTTAGCAGAAGGAGAGTCATCAGCAGTGAACTGATTATAGGAAACTAATTTATATCATCAGTTCAGTAGTAGGACATACTTCTTAAATCATTTAAGATAAATACTTTTAATTAAGCTAATGTCCTACACAATTCACTGTGGACAATCCCATCATACTGGATATTACTTCTGCATGCTAAATCTTAATCTTCACAAGTACTAAATGCACGACACAAAACCATTATAAAAAATATAAGCTTACTGCAGTATTGCTATTTTAAAGCTGCCAGCTTTTATATTCATTAGTATGATGACAACAGACCCCTGGCTAATGAATTTTACTACAAATCAAAATTTTAATCAGATATGTATATGAGATCAAATCCATGCGATCATATTATTTGCAGTTTTTATTAAAAAGTTAAATTGGGATTATTAAAAAACTCTCTTCAGATTCCTTAATTAAAAAAAGCACTAAACTTAACATCTAATGAGGTTTCCTGGAAGCATTTTAAAAGGTTGCAGCAGCAGTAAACTCGGCAGGCACCACACAGCAAAAGGAAGTATTTACTGATCAGAAGATGAATACTTCTTCCCCCAGAGTTTTACCTTCTATGGATTTTTAAGAGTGAGAGAAAAGGAGAAAACAAGAAAAACTCCAAGCCAATGCTTTCCTCATCTAAGACATCATATTTGTTCCTGATCAAAGACTTCAAATTCTGATGCAAACTGACTTTTTTACTCTTGTGACCAAAACCTCCTTTCTTCCCCCTTTTCCATCTGTCCAGGCTTCAACTGGGAAATTTTTGCTGCAGAGGAAGAAAGCCTGATCCCTATTGCCTCATTTGTGGTCTTGAAACTCATTAGTATTCCTCTGGCAGGTACTCTGACCCTGATGCCCTTGAACATGCACAAAACCATAGGGTATTCCCCAGCCTTTGTCCCTGGGAGGATTAACAGGGTTGCCCTGGAGCCAGCCTGAAGGTGTTTTAATAGGTAATATGGGTGGGCTGCACATCTGACTTCAAGCTTTGCCTCAGGCTGCCCCTGCTCAGCAACATAGATGCAGCCATTGAAATTAGGGGGTAAAGCATGATTCTGTGTATGAGTTAGAGGTTGAATCCTCAGAATTTTAGAGAGGATATCTCCAAATACCTCCTTCCTGCAATGGGGCAGGCATCCTGATGGAGGGAACTGGGGCTGGAGACCTACTCTGCTTCTGCCACTGACTTCTTCTCAAACCTTCATCAGTTACTTAGGCATTCTCTCTCTTTTCTTTCCTCTCCCGCCTTTCTCATGGCTCTTAAGATTATAAATTGTCTGGAGACCATGGCTCTGTGTGGGTTTGTTATGCTTAGCACCAGTAGGTCCCAGTCTCAGCTGGGTCCTGTGGCTATATCATGGTAAAAGTAAATAAATAGATAATAGTAGTAACAATGGTTATTTTTTTTGTATGAACAATAGGATCCAAATGGAGGAAAAGCCTCTCCTCTCAGGGTTTTTTTTATCTGCAAGTGAGGGTCTCTCTTCCTTTGCTCAGCTGGAGAAGATACTGCTTTTGTAAATCAGACAAAACTTATGTAAAATGGAACACATCTTTGATTATACTGAACACAATCCTATCTGTAATTTACCTTTGCTGCTGCAAAGGACACAACATGATTAAGCTAAGAAATGATAGACTGAACATTTTGTGTCAGGATGGAAAATAATATTTTCTATCTAAATAGGAAACAATCATCAAAAACCAGTGAAAATATACAAGAAAATGTTTCAATATATGATAAACAAGCCACCCCACTGTTGCTTTATATTGTATTGTTGCTCTGCTTGCTCAGATTGCTGTAGATGCTTCTCCTGTAGCCTACAATAATATCTATTTTTTTAAAAACTGCAAAGTGTTGTGTTTTTTTATCGATGTATCTCTCCTCCATAAGTGCACATGATCTGTTGTCTGCTCGGTCTGCCAACTGTTCTGTATTTTCCTGGGTGAGTCCAGATTCATCCATGGCATTTCTCAAATTGTAGATCTGTGCAGTGTATTTTCCTGGAGCTGCTAAAAACATTGCTACTTTACTTAATAACAATGTTTAGCAGGACCAGCTATCACTTGTTATTGGGTATACACTGGGTGTTCTGCACAGGGGGAGAGGAGTCATTATCCTCATTTGACAGACTGGGAAACCAAGACATTGTGTTTGGCAGCGATTTCCCCAAAACACACTGCAAAAGGTGCAAACAGGAGGAGGACAGACATTCCTTCAGCTTACGTTTTGTTTTTTAGCATTTGTTAGCTTTTTTTTTTCCCTTTGATATTACCACCTGCAGCACTGTGTCCTCCCAACAGCATTACAGAGAATGATCACAGCAGAGCCAAGTGCTCTTGCAATAACAAATTCAGATACTATAACAAACAATGCAAGTAATTTTTCCTAATTTTTGGAGTGTGACTTTGCCTTGTACGATGTTTTGTAACTTCTAGCATGTTCTGATGATTTCTGGGTTCAAAGCCAGTAACATGGCATGTTCCTACCCAAATGAGGATATGATGAAATTTTGTGCTAATATTCAGATGATAAGGTCTGTCTGCTGTTTCCATATAGATGTATCTTCGACAGGAAGAGCAGTTCTATAATAAGCCCAGGATGAAAAGCCCATCAATTGAATTGGTACCACATTACCATGGCAACAATATAATGCTAATGAAATTGTGACTGTTGAACCTTGTTTATGGAACTCTACAAAAGAGGCTTCATAAGAGCAGAAATCTTGATTAGTAAATGTTTCAAAGCATGATAAAAACATTATAACCACATGTACTGTGACTTATTAACCATGCTATCATCCTCATTTACAATAATGTATTGCTGTTTGTAAGACTAATAGCACTCTTAACGAAATAAAATTGTATAGGAAAATCTGTGCTTCTCCAGGTTTCAATATGCACTGCAGAAAGACTCGTTCACCTCCATGACCCAATTCACCAATTGACATACGTGCATATCTATTCATGCAGTTGTTACTGCATGTTTAATCTCTCTCAGAAACTCTCAAATATACTGCTACTGTAGCTGTAGTAAATACCTTTTCTGTAAAACAAATGTGACTTAGTTAATACCAAAATATGCCCCAGAAACATATACTTTCAGATTAAATCCTACACAGAGAAGGTGTAGTGGCAAGAATGTGCTCTTGGCTTCCCCTGTCCTTTCTCCCTTCTTCTCTGGCAGTTGTCAAAGGTTAGGGCTGGGTCAACCACCAATCCAGGGACAGATGTTCTCCATTATCCCCCTTTTCCCCAACTCCAGAGAGTAAAAGGGGAAATTAACAGAAAGAGAGACTTGTGAATTGGAAATGAAACTTAAGCTACTTTAATGAAAATAACAAGAAAGTGAAGAGTATATATCCACACACACACAGACACAAAACCAATGCCAGAACCAAACCCCCTTTGATGGTAACTACATCACCAGTGATGCTGTAGCAGGAGGACTTCAGTAGCAGCTGAGACTGAGGCTCAGGAGGCTGGACTCTGGAACTCAGGAACTCTTGAATTGAGATGGAAGGCTGAATAGGTAAGTCTTGTAGGAACAGAGCTGGGCTGCTGACCTTCACAAGGCTCAGGGTGTTCAGTCTTCCAGGATTGAAGGCAGAACAGAGAAAGCCCTGAAGAGCAGACCTGGACTTCTGATCTTCACAGGGCTCAAGTATTCAACCTTCTGACCCCAGGTGGATATCTGGGCCTCTCTTTATACATACATACACACACACACACACACGTTATTAATTAGCTGCTAATTAGCTAAGTAAAACACTTGTTCACTTGGTCTTAGGCCTCATGCAAGAGACCCCCAAGGCCAATGTTCAATATCAAAGCCTCAAGGACTGAATATGATGTATACAGCATGGAATACCTTATTTTGACTCAAACTAGGACAGCAGTTTAGTGCCATATATGCCCCTGGTGCAGAGGTAGGGAGACGCTTCTCATTCAGCAGCATAGCATTCCTTGCTGAAAGCAAGGTTTGATATTATGTCCTGCTTTTAAACAAAAAAATGCTGACCATTCGGATTTCCTGGCCAGCTATGTGTCTGGACAGCCACCAGGCTTCTGGGGAGTTGCCTCACCTCTAGGCATTTGGGGACCCTCTTTTTAGCTAACAGATAATTTTCCTCATTTTTTTTACCTTGGAAATAAAAAGTGTAGCCCACCCGCTGAAGCCTGTCTCCTAATTTGCTAGGTAAATCAGAACAGAAGAATGGAGTTACTGGCAAGCAATGAGCTTGGTCAGGCAAGAGGGCTAGGAATGTGCCTAGAGTTCTTTTGTTTAGCAGGCTAATAATACTGTAAAATATTCACCACAGTACTATTATCTAGATATTTAGCACAGACAAGAGGAGAGAATACTGCTTGTTTTAGTGAGGTCCTCATCTATATGGCACAGAAGTCAGCATGAATCTTCACATTAGATATAATGGGTTTTAAATCAGGGCTTTAAAGGGCTGGTTTTGAAAGCTCTGTGTTTCATCCTGTTTGGAAAGGAAGCACTCTCTAACATTTCTTTATGCCCACAGTTTGCAGAAAAGCAATGTACTGAATTTCTGAGTTGATAGAAATATAATGTAACTTAATTTCACTTAATATATATTTTTGCATTGGCTGACAGTTTTATTAAGCAGAACCAATAATCATCATTATTCAGTGTAATAACCATCTCATTAGAAATGGTCTAATTTTCCCTAATTTTAATTTACCTCTTGGACTATGATGTTCTGAAATGACTGAAGTGCCTACAGTTCAGTTTTGTAAGACGTAAGTCTTCAGAAAGCTACCACTGACTGATTGCCACTAAAATAGCAACATGCCAGAGCTTTGTGAGAGAAGGAAGTACAGATTATTCAGGTAAGGAAATTACTATAGCACTTTTATTTTCTTACTGTCTTTGAAGCAACACCTTCTGCACCCATTTTACACAAACAACAACAAATTGTATGGTTGCCTGCAAGCACTGTGTGTACTCCCCTTTAATAATGGACCTGGCTAAGGATCATGCCAAAGAGTGCTGGTAAGGAGGAGCTGACAAGCAGAAATATGTCTTAGAGAGACAGAGAAGGAGATGAAGACACCGATCAAGTTTCATTATGCTCCAATGAAAATAGGATGTAAACTGTGACATCCAGGCAGATTACATATGTCAGGCACGCAGATGTGAGCAGAAAAATGTAGATGCTAAATCTCACCTAATAGGCTTACTCTATGGATTATTCTCAATGGCTAAGGATATGTTAACTGCAGCTAACATGAAGGCTGTAAGAAATATGTATTCATAAGTGAATCCAGGACATTCCCAGCTATGCCAAAGTTAATACTCTTTTATATACCTTGGAGCATCCTAAAAGCAATTTGGGTGCCATATGCTTCTACAGATATAATAAACAGCTCTATGGTATATAGCTTCAGTTCCAGAATTTCAAAGGATGCTCTGTTTTCTCTAACAACGTGCTTGAAAAAATTTATATTCAAACAGCCTTTGTTCATGAAAACCACTATAGTCATTTAACTACTTGATTTGCTTGTGCCAGTTTTGAAAACACATCTAATCAAAAGAATATTGCTGCAATCACAGAGAAGTAACCTCATATGAACAAGGAAGTACTTTGCAGGTTATGTTATAAAACAGACAAATTGTCTAAAGGTTTTCTTTATCATAAGATGTTACTCTGTGTAGTTCTGAGCCATAAAAAAAAAAAACATTTAAAAAAAATATTCCCCCAAAATAATACAGAAAAGCCAGTCTCTCCTGTGGAAACACTCTGCCTATGAAATCTCTTCTCTTTGAAATTCTGAGCTTTTTCCAGCTGTAGTATTATTTACTCAGCTATCAGAACACACGGTACAGCAGCAAAAGGCATTACACTATTATCCCAAGATAATTTGATACTCTCTAAATGTATTTTCCTGCCTGTGGTTCCAGGCATTATGCTCTCACTTGAAGTGATGATTTGTAGCTATCTTATACAATTCAAGTTAGCCCATATTGGTTTCACTTTGAACATTTACCTGCATAGTACAAACACTTCTTATTCGCAGATTGTACAAGCTAGAGTAGATCAGTAATTTTCACAAGCTAGACTAGATCAGCAGTGCAGTGGGATGCCTACTGTAGAGAGGCAGCTTCTGGAGGAAGCAGTGCAGTGACTCACTGATGGCTGTCTCCTGCCTGCGTCAATGTTATCACACCCATACATCAGCATGAGTCTGCTGGAAATGCTGAATTTTAAGTCTGACATAAAACCACAGCTCTGATCTGATGTGGTCAATAAATACAGCATGGCACTTTCCAGAAGTACTTACCCTGCTTTTCTCTTTGGACTCCGTGTGAGACGTGAAAACTCACCTTAAATTCTTCTTGCATTTCTGAACATTACCATACTATTCCCTTAAAAGCTGAAAACCAAGTTGTCCTTTGCTAACCGGGTAGTTGTTTCACCTCTGCACACCCGCATTTCAGGGTGGTACCATTCCTTCGTAAAAATTGTAAAGTTAGTGAGTGTGGACATGAGGCTTTGGTTTTGGATGGGCTCAGAGGTCATTCCCTTGCTTGGAAGCCTCTGTTGGGAACAGATTTACACAAGGTGACAATGATTTACTCCTGGCTCTTAAGTGGTCAGGAATGGTTGCAGCCCCCCACCTTGGTGATGGCAAGAAGAGTCTCATTATACAGCACTCTGCTTTCTCCATTCCTGGTAATACTCCTCTGGGAGCCCAGGGTGAATTCAGAAAAGCCATACACTGATGACATCCATTGAGCTGTCTGCTCACAGTGGGTATGAAAATGCTCAAGAGACATAAAATATGATTTAAACTTTCTCATTCCACTGTTACAAATTCCTGAGTGTCACACCGGTTCATATCTGATACAGACAAAAAAAAAAAAAAGAATGTCTGGGAGGCATGGTCCTGTCTTGATGCAGTCAGCAGCCAGGGCAGGAGTTCCTACCTCTGCCATCCCATTCCCCCCGTCCTCAGCTGGAGCAGCCCCCAGTGTGTGGGCAAGAAGACTAGAGATGCAAAATGATGCAGGTGTGACAGCTGCATTTCAAATAAAACAATGGGGGTCAGTATCCAAATAATCCAGAATTACTGTGTAGCTGGATTCTCCTTCCTCCAATGTTCATGGTATCTTGGATTCTGCTGTGACACTTCAGCCAGTTACTTTCAAATCATAGTAAAATAAAATTATGTGGATATTTGAAATACTATTTAAGTTACGCTGAAAATCATTAAAGTATTTTATTTTGAGAGACAAATTAATACTAAACTTACCTCTCCATGACAGAGAAGCTGAAGTAGAGCAGCACTTAAAATAAAAAAGGGCAAAAATCCCAGTTTACCATCCTGATGTCAGTTTATGGTAACATTCATGACATTAATATAATGGATTATGACCTTTCTTGGCTTCTCTGACTGACAGTTGTTCATATGTAATGTGGTACTTATCACATTGGTCCTTCCATAATAATAATCGCTTCAATTTTCTGAGCTCTGTCATCATAACGTACTCACAAGTGTTGATCTCATCTCTGGAAGTGTTGTACCAGGAGCTAGTTCTGAGCTTTATGTCACCTAAAATCTAAAGCGAAATTGAATCTACCTTGCAGAGAAATACTCTGTGTTTAACTTTATCCTACAGGCTGCATAATAGAAGTCCTTATGATTTTAAATGCTTTACTGAGGCCTGACAAAATCATGTGCCTTTCTGTGTGAAAGTTAATGAGGTTCAGAAAAGTCATTCTGTATAAACCTGAGAGATCTTTAGGAAATACACAATGGCTGGTGTTTTACAATTACTTACCTTGACCTTTCCTTTTTTTTTTTTCTTTTTTGGCTCTTTAATCTCGATGTAGACAGAATAAAATATGTTTTCTTCAATATTTAAGGTAACAATTTGTTTTGCAATTTGTACCTGCTTTCTTTGTGCCCATTTTCATCACACAAGGTGTTGAGATACTCTTTAGATTAGCAGTTTCACCTGTATCATATATAGAGGATGAAAGAGGAGGGTGAGAATTTTGGATGTTACCAAAAATTGACCATTTAGCAAATATTAATGATTTTTCAGTGGGTAAGGAGATACTCAGAAGACTTAGGTTATACACTGAGGTCTGTCACTTTCCTGTTCCACAACCCTGTTCACACTGAGCCTCCCAGTCTACTCAGCATCCACCAAGATGTTCCCTACCATCATCTGAGCAAGCTAGCTGGCCTGCTGCCATTGCTGTGACATGTGAAAGATGTTCACACTGCAGGGTCAGGTCTGGTAAAACAAGGCAGTGCACACAGCAGCAGCCTGTCTAGACAACTTTATTCAAACCAACCTGGGAAGTGCATTAAGTACCTTGCACCAGCAAAGCAGGGCCATCTTCCTGCACATGGAGACAACAACTGCCTCTCCCTGAACTTGGGTCGTGGGTGCAGCCACAGTACCTGCATAGCAGCATGCTGGTCTTTACAGAGTAAATTTCCTCACATATGCAAGGGAGAACCAGCTTGGCAATAGGCACATCCTTCAAACAATAAATATTTAAAATAAAACATTATTTCTTCAAGCTAGCTGAACAACTTCATATGCCTTAGAGCCATACAGAGATAAGATATCCCCATTCAAAACAGGGCTATACTCCCACAGACAGGCCTCTCTCTTGGGGCAAGCACCCAGGCTCTTCAGCCCTCACTGTTTCCCTGGGGCTACTTACCGGTGTCTTTGTGGCATGAACACTCCATCCACAGGAATTTTAAGTTCAAATGAAAACAAGCCTATAGCACAACAAGGCAGTACTGACACAGGTATGGGGACTGCTATTCTGTTGGCTAACATGGTAGCATAAAGAGGTGCTCTGGTGCTTAGTTGTCATCTTCTGAAGCTGCCTTTAACATGGTGAATCAAAATGGTTCCTCAGCAACAGTTGCTGGGCTGAATTTTCAGGCTGGTTGCTGACAAGCAGCCATTTTCATCTTTGGGCCTGGTAGTTATATTCATCTGAGAGACAAGTAGTTGGACATTTGTCACTGTTTCTGGGAAAAATTTGGGCATGTTTTCTTGAGCGATCAAATGGGACATATGGGAGCTGGATTCCATCTTTCGTTAGATCTTGGAAATTTTGTGCTCCTGAGGCAATTAATTAGCATGATGTTCTTGGCTGCCAGTGCTTGCTTTCAGATTTCACTTGGCAAAATCTACTTAGCAAGGACAGCCTAATGGTTAAGGGTGTTAGCCAAGGCCTCCGCACAGTTTTATTCAGCTTTACAGTGTTCCCTTATGTGTGCAGAGAGGTCCCATATCTTAGCTCTCTCTTTGAAAAATAAATATAATAGTACTTTCCGGCTTCACAGGACAGGTGCATTACAGATAGCACCACAGCAGAGGCTAGGCAGCACCAATACAGTCTTCTGCCTCCCTGTCTCCATGATGAAGGATCTATTCTGCAAAGCTTTTCTTGGAAATCTTCTGTGGTTTAAGGCAAATTCATTTACGTAAGGAATTAGTCAACTGAACATATTTCTATTTGTTTACTTTCAGTTTATCTACTGTATATATATGCAGGCTGTACACACCTTTATCTGTAGAAGAAACAGCTGTGGAAAAAGGCATATTTCCCTACTTAAGTAAACCATTTAATGTAGGCTCGTATATAAAACATACGGTCCTCAGTTGGTGTCTTCCATATGTGATCAGTTCCCAACTATATCCTTCCTAAACCAGTATGATACACAGCAAAACCACACACTATTAACCTCTGAATACAATCCAGAGAGATAAATTGGACTGTTTGCTTTGCTTTTATTATCTCAATTATATTTATAATGTTATATAATTAATTATAACAATTCATGGCTGAAAAATAGTGTTAGCTACAACTACATGAAATGTCATACCTCTCTCAAAGAATGACACAAGCAAAATATAAAATATCCAGTACAGTTATACAGTGAATAACACATCCACCATGGGGAAGAAAACNCACCATGGGGAAGAAAACCCACCTTTTTTTTTTTTTTTTGTATCCACTGAACACAGGGCTGAATTTTCAAGGGAAGGGGAGAGGAGGAACCTATTTAAGTGCACCAAAACATTACTGCCATTTTAGAGATGCATTGGTTAGTACTGTTGCAAATAACTAGCTGTGCATGTAGGAGCTCACTTAAATGGTCATTGCTCTGTGTGATTTGAACTCACAAAAGGCATATTACAAATCTGTTGGAAACAGATGTGCTCCTACCTTCCATTTAAAACAAAATTAGTCCATGGTGTTAATCTAGTTAACCTTTGCAGTCACTAACATATAATGACACACTTTCTAAACATGTATGAAAGGAGCTAGGCAGAAGAAAACAGCACTAGACAGTAGGTGCAATGTTTGATGCTCCTTCCAGATAGGTCATTCTCATTTAAATGGAATGCGGAAATGCAGAACATCAAATGAAGTATTGCCTATTTTCACTTGATATAGCTAGAACTTAAACACTCGTGCACTGAACTTCACTTTCATGTCTCCCAGGCAAACCTTCATTAATTAAAAAGAACAAAAATAAAAGCAGGAGAGACAAATAATTGAAGGTGAATTTATCCTACATTACCAATATATTCATGTCTTGCTTTTTTATACTTCGTGCTACTACCTTTATTAGCCTGTAATATCTTAATGCAGTGCTTCTTCAGGCTCCGTTATTCCTCCCATCAGTTCAGGTACAGTAATCCATTCCCACTTACCCAGCGTTCAACCTCCAGCTCTCTGATTTTCAGAATGTGTCTTTTACAGACCACCAGGAAGGATTTTGCAGAACACTAGCTGAAAGACACTATTGTGTCACTAATAAGAAAGGTTTAAATACCATTAAAATTCTGACATGTACTTTAAAAAGCCATGAAATTCTAAATTAAGACTCTGCCTTGCATCCCTGGTTGCACAATTGCACCTAAGTTCTGCCAGTGTTGTACAAAGATCACAGGCTGCCTGCAGCAGACAAAATGCACAGGCACTTTGGAACGCCACAGCTTTTTGCTCAGGCTCATGACAGTTTTCTTGGGAGCCTGGTCACCATTAAGGCTAGAGAGGAAGACACTGAGTAAGAAGTTTAAACTCTGAATTACTCTGGTGGGTTTACCTCAGCCTTTCATGTATTGCTGTCTTCGAAGTCATAGCAACTCCATGCTCCACCATTTAGCTTAGGCATCAAAATTATGCTTGCCCTTAATTTGTTGTTAGATGATAAAGGAAAAAGTAAAATGATAAAATATTCACTTTTTAAGCCATATATTTTACAAATTGAGGAGAAAACATACCTAATATTTCAGACTGTTGTTTTGAATCATGGATGTGAAATGATTTGGTTAGCAGGTATCATGTTTATATAATGGGATCAAGGATTTTCAGTTGACACTTAGCTAATGTGATGGAAGCTTAAGATCTGTATGGATGGGAAAATGTTTGAAAATCAAGATCTAATGAAGCTGTGTAAGAAAAATCCTTACAATTAAATTTTGAAGAGCTACACT
The DNA here is from genome assembly GCA_013396975.1 of Bucco capensis. Classification (NCBI taxonomy): domain Eukaryota; kingdom Metazoa; phylum Chordata; class Aves; order Piciformes; family Bucconidae; genus Bucco; species Bucco capensis. Next base: position 270,977 of record VWZO01009210.1, on the reverse strand, counting down.
GTTAATTGTAAACTTTTCATTTTACAGGAAAGCTGTTTTCCACTTTGTACACAAAAATCTTCAAAACCATTGTTGGTTTTTTTTTTACAGATATTAAAAGTGTAATTGACTAGATGTGGCATAAATATTGTTAAGATCCTGATTAAGGGACTCGACTAAGCAATACCAGCATAAGAAAAAAGGCCAGATATTACAGTGTAATTGCTTACAGAGTCAACCACCAGACTGGAGGGAGCTGCTCTCATGACAAATGTCCGTGCGTGATGTTAACCTCTCTTTTGGTTATGGTGGTTTAGTAAATTCCACTGCAGGTGGGTATTATCTTTTTGATTCCTAGCAGCACAATCTGTATCCTTCACTGATATGTGTCCATTTCACAAGGTTATTGGCTCTTGACATATCTTGTTAGATGTTACAACAAGACAGATTTTTTTTTTTATAGATTGATGTCTATTGATATTATATTAGTTCATCAAGGTTACAAATCACAGTGCATTGCACTACCATTCCCATTTGCTGTATCATGACAAAAGGTTCATAATATTCACTCCAGGGCACATGAAGTGCCTGCTATCCATCCCTCAGACAAATAATTTAGGAAATTGTTGGGAAATCATATCTAATTAGTAGGATCTAAACTCACTCAATAAGTGCCCTTTGATTTAAATTGTATTTGTATTTTGATAGGTATTGATTTTATGGGTAGGAGAGATGAATAATACATTTTGCATTTCTCCACTGTTCACAGCAATAATCTGACAGAAATAAAGGAGGAACGCTCCTGTGATGGAAACTGCCTCTTTGGAGGCCTTCATGCTTTTAACTGCCCCATGGGTTTTCCAGGGAAAGGCACTCCTAAACTGCATGGAGTGGCCTGATCTCTTTTTCTTCCACTGATTTGCTGCATCATCCTGGACAAAGCCTCTCAAAGTCTCTCCTTTTCCATCTGTAAAATGGAAACAGAATGATTCCTCATCAGTGCACAAATGGCCATGAGACATAGGGAGAAAAGGAATAGCTACATCCAAGTGGGTATTATTCAAGTCCTGGCTGGTGCTACCACACAGATCATGAGGCAAAAAAGGAAACCAGCAAGTGAGTCTTGGATTCATGGTGAAAACATAAGCCTCCAAGAGCAGCAAGGTGGAGATGGGTATCACAAACCACACTCAAACCCAGCCTGGGTGCCTTCTGTCCCTGCTACCAGCATTGGCATTGTGGCTATTTTGCCTGCTCACTTCCCTGAGTGAATTGAAAAAACAAGATTCATTTGTTTTTCTTGCTTGGATAATAATCCCTTGGAGTGAGAAGAGTGAACAAGGTGTAGGCTGTACCATGCACATAATCCAGGTAACATGCCCAGGCCAGCATCTTCCCAAGGCAATAGCCACTTAGCATGCAGGTATGCAAGCCTGCTCACATGTGTGGACAGGGTGAGGAACAGAAGCAAGCAAAAACAACTCTAAGACTGAAAACAAATCAGAGTACATCTAAGTATTTACAAACACCAGTTTCCAGCACCCCAACAGCTATAACAGATGCAGACTCCAGGAGATAACCATAATTATAGAAAAGCTTTATTTATTTTTTTTTTCACCCAGTATGCCGGCTTCGATTAGAAAGGAAAATCATAGGCTCAGCTGCACAACACAATAAACCATGGCATCAAAGCAAGCATCAAAGTGGCCCCTTGGCTGCTAGCAAAGTACAGTCATAAGAGAAGAGACAACGAAAAAACAATAAGTACAAATAGCAGGTTTTCCCCCATAATATAAACACCATAGACATTCTTTTAATACAAAGAGAAGCAGAATCAACAGTGACAACTTTAAATTTGCCAAGTATCATGGGAGAAGTAAAATATATCTTCCCCAAACCAAGCTGAAGGAGCAGAACAAGCCAAGTTGTTCTCCTTAGAGCAAAGACATCCCTTTTCATAGGTCTCAGGCAGTTAGTAGCTTAATTTTTTTTGTTAATTTTATCATCATTTCTGTCTCATGTTACTTCAGCAAGATGTGCTGAAATATCTATCAGTGCTTGTTCACATAGGTGCAGTCCACCGCACCAAAATCACTTTAAGGTCTTCAAAAATTCTATTTAAGACATTTTATTTGAATATGCACCTTACAAAAAATTCCTGGGGTTCTGGACCATGCAATGCTAAGGTGGAGGGATTGCTGTTACATAGAATAGCAGATGATTCATATGTGTTTGAGTCCTCATTCTCTCACAGAGGAAGATTTCAATAACACATGATAGATTTCTTTTTGTTGTGATACTTTCCCTTTTTTTTGTTAATATTTTACATTCTTTTAGAAGTATTACCTGTATGTTAAGTCCTATATTCATATAATCATGAGTGATATACAACTTCTGTACCTTGCTTTTCTAGTTCTAGCTAGATTTAGAGAAATTGAGGCCTGGCAACACACAGTTAAGGTGCGAAGGAACACATAGCTGAGAGCATAAAATGGGGCTGCTTGAACTCCCCCCCCCCCCCCCCTTTTCTCATTAAACTCTAATATGAAGAATTTTTGTGGAAGCCTTAGTCAGTAAAACAGCACTTGTCACTTTTAGATTCCCAAGCAGCAGTGCAATAGTGGCACAGGGGAGAATATGCATCAGGTAGGCATCGTCTTTCTTCTTATGGCTGCTATAGCCTCCCAGATGCAGCAAGTCACCCCCTTCAGTATCTTTTCATAAGAAAAGTGATATCAATTATCCTGAAGTATTTTTTAAGAGGATGAATATTGGAGAAGTTCTTACTTATTTCACAAGACACTGTGCTTTCCAAGTAAAATGCAAAGTGACTGTAATAAGTTTCATTTTAAGGTAATGCCAGATACCTCTTGGGTAACTCATCCAGCAAAATCTGATTCCCAGTGAAGCCAACATGAGAACCATATACACTTTTATGAATGCTGAAATGGTCCATGAATCTCAAATATTGTTGCACCCTCTGTTTTATATCTTTCATGTGTTTTTCTTCAATAAATACATACATTTTGCTTTTTGAATCTCAAGGCCCCTTTTAAGTTGTGTGGCTCATAGAATCTTAATAGAAAAGTAGCAACATGAAACTGAAAATAAACTCTTTTAACAAATGGGGAAAGTCTATACTTCACCAAGGAATGCATGGCTTAAAATAAAACACAGGCTCCTGCAACATCTATATCCTGCATATTTTCTGCAGAGCATACCACAGCTATTGGCATGCTGTTGGTTTTTTATGTCCCAGGACGCATGAATTATTACTGTCATTCGACATTTTATATTCCTAGTTCCATAGCCTATAGCAACACTTACCATCAGCTGGGGTAGACTATACCACACCTCTGGCAATGCCTCTTATTGATCAAGCACTGCTCAATGTTTGCCTGCTCAGTGATGCAAAGACATCCTAATTCTCTAAGACAGAAAATCCACAAGTTACTGCATTTGGGATTTCTAGTCCTTTTGAAAGGCTCAAGACATGAACCACAGATTACAGCTACCTTCTTCCCCATCAGAAAGCAAAGTGATAGCTGTCTTATGAGCTTCAGGTACTACAAAAGAAAGCATGTGGCACAATAATACTAAAGCAATAAGCTAGTCAGATGCTAATGAACAGTGCTAATATATAAACTGGTTATGGAAAAGACTGCAGGAATGAAATAAATGTTCTACTGAGAGTCAATGGATTTGCACTGAAAGGTTTATTAACCTGTTAACAAAGGACCTAGCCAAAATGTGGGATACAGAGATACCAGTAGCATAAAAACTACATCAAAGGTGTTTGTGCTAATGGAGTTGAAGAAAGGTAAACTAGCTCAGTGCTTACTTGGGTGAAATTCCCTGAAGACAGCAAGAGCATGAGTTTATGTAAATAATAAAGCAGATATTGCAAGTCCTAGGGCAACAGAGAATAGCATAACTGCCTGTGAAGAGAGCCTGCATAGCAGTGACTGCTTTCTAGGCTCAGCACATGTACACACACATACCCCAAGATGTGCTCAAGTCAAAAGGAAAGTGACCTACCCTTGGCAGAGAACAAGTCCTGTTAGGCACCACAGCATATTGCAACAGCACACCCGCCTCATCCACAGCTTCAAGGTGCTCCTTTCCCTCTGTCCACACTTTTCCCTTCCCTTTGGTGCTGCTGCCTCTGATTTCTCTCCTCCTTCAAGGAAGCAGCAATGGACCCAGTAGGCCTCAAGTGGCCACAGCTTTGCTCCCCAGCACAGCCCCACAGGTGGAGTGGGGCAGCAGGCAACAGGAAACAAGAAACAGAGCAGCTGCATAGAAGAAGCATGCAGGAGGTGGAGGGTTAATGCAGAAGCTTTGATCCCTTCCTATAGAAACACCTTTATTGCACTTCCTTTTTCTTTTTTTTTTTTTAACTCTCCAGGTGGTAGCTGCAAATAATGCCATTAGTTAGCAGCAATTTTTTCTTTATTTGTTACACTTTCACTTTACAGTTATTTTCTTAAAGTGTATTCACTCCTTTGTACCAGTGTAGCTAAGCTGGATTCACCTGATGCAAAGATGGGGGGTCAAACCCTCAGCTGGACCAAAAGTGCTGCTGCAGAGCTCCTGAGGTGGGAGGGCCCAGGGCTGGGCAACCTTGGCTACCCTGTGTGGACACAGTCCAGAGGAGGAGGGCAGCTGGTGCCCTGAGCCAAGGAGCACAGGGGCTGTGCTGATGCCCATTACTCTGTGCTGAAGGAAAGCCACCACTGTATGTGAGGGTAGTGACACCTGCATTGTCTGTGCAGATTTTGCTTGTGTGTGCACATCGGCATGGCCATGTCCACCTGCCCACAGGGGGCTCCTCAGTGAGTCACCCAGTGGAGGCAATGGCCAAGCCCTGCCAGGGATGGCCTTCAGGTCTGCACACTCTCAGGGCAGTCCTCCTGGAGCAGCAAGTGCCCTGTGCATGGGCAGCCAGGAGTCAGCTCTGCCTCTAACTCACCAGTCCCAAACGTTTCCCTCAAAGTCATGACATCATCCAAGGGAAGGGACCCATTTAAGTTGGCCAGCCTGAACCACCCGAGGATTTGTGCAAGGCCAGCTCTGCTTCTACCCCTTGCCTTGTAGCTGCGCTTGCTCAGGGTGTAGCCCCCAGAGGAGCATCCTGGTCTTCTACCCCACCACACCAAACCACATCATGCTTCACACTTGGGCCACAAGTGCTTCGCTATCCTCAGGGTTGGTTGCTCAGAGATTGAAATACCCCAGTAACACCCCATAAGCATTCACTTGGCCAGGGATCAGCTTTAATGTACTTGTGTGCCAAGCATCCTGCCTGGTGTCCAACACTGCCCTGTCCCAGCATGCTGTGGATCCTTGTGTGCAGCAGCCTTCCCCTGCTGCATGGACTGGTTGAACCTAGCTCTCAGAGTAATGCAGATCTTGGATCTGACCCCTACATTCCATGGCCATGCTGATTGTGGCTTTGCTTCTTGCTTTCTCTGCATAGACGGCAGTTGCAGCACCCTCCTGGCATGCTCTGCTGGTCTTCAGTAAGTGGCTCTTCCGCCAGCTACTGCTTTTTTTGTCCCACAGCCCTGAGTGAAAGAGTGAGCCTGATCATGGCAAAGGGTTTTTCTGCTTGCATTGCGCATTTCTCCTTGCTCTCTCCCATTGTCTGATCCTCCATCCTCCTGTTTCCCTTATGCAGCCGTCCACTGTTAGTCCCACCCGAGGGGCCCCTAGCATTTTTGTTTCCTGGCTGCATCTCTTGGGAAGCATCATCAGGTCATGAACCATTTCCTCCAAATACTGACTGCATCTGCTGCCATAGCACAATGACTGGGTTGCTTATAATGTCCCAACTTGCTGCAACAAAAAGCCACGCTCCTTCAGTTTACCCTGTGAGTTTTTATTATCACTTGAAATACTGTGACATAGCTCTGCACCCATAACATCTTCAGAGTCACTTAATGGCACAGCTACAGAGCACGATTCCAGTTGAGCTTAGCTGAACACAGAAGGTGACTTCTATCGCTGGAACACTTTATCACCGGGGTAACGTGGGCTGGTAAGACAGGCAGCATTTGACAAGCGAAGCCTCTTTCTTTGACATTCTAAATGGGGAGAATAACTGCACATGAGTTAAACCCTTGCCAGCAAACAAAAATATTTTTGCTTTGCCAAAACATTATAATGGTGATTTTGTTCCTGCCTTTTGACAGGATGACTTTTAATCAACAAAATCATTGAGATCCTCAGCCGGCTTGAAGATAGCTGGTTAATGACAAAGACCACTGTCATTCAGCACAGTCCCACCAGCCTCCTTGAATAGATAATGTCTCTTCGGTTGACTTCTCCCAAGAAGGAACAAGTTTCCTGCTTAGCCCCTCAAATGGTGGAAGATGTAAACACCAGGCTAAAGGCAGCTCTTCTCTTCTTCGTGAGGCTCAGCCAACTGCTGTCACATTCCTGTGGTCATATCTGGCAGATCCACTGTGCTAGAACATGGAAATCAGCCATCAATCACAACAAGGACAAGGAGGGAATTTCTGCTGCTGTTCATCATCACTAGGGTCAGCCAGAGCTGCACACTGAGGAGGAGAGTCAGAGAGGCTGCTACAGGCACCGGCGGGACTCGGCATATTCAGAAATGGCACAGATTGAAAGGCAAAAAGTAACCTTTGGCTCTTCATAACACAATGAAATATATATGTAGATTTAGAAATATTTACATTTACATAGGACACTCTAATAAAACCTACATCCTAAGGACTTCGCTGCCAGCATCCAAGCTTGCTAGGCCCTGGCAGATGAACCTTAGGACTAAAGGGTGGGTCCAGCTCTGCGCACGCTGTGTCTCACCTAAAAAAAATCCATTGCACAGGCTCAAGAGTGCTATCCGCTATCCTCTTTTTATCAGCGCGCTTGGAAAAGGCACTGATGAGGAGCATGAATGGAGCCCTCCCTGGATCTTTGTTCATGAAGCCTAGCCATACATTTACATACATGCTCAGCTACACATTATACGTATGTATGGGTGTATGTATAGGCACACATGATGGTAGTCCTAAATTTTCAGTAAATAAGGAACGCATCATGTGTGTCTATGCAACTCCTGCAAATAGTTAATCAACTGAAATGACAATTTCACAGTCCTCTAAAATCCTTGCTTTTGAATCTTTCACTGGTTTATCCAATTTGGGAAGAGTCTAATTTTGACTTTTGACATCAGTGCAGTTGCTGAGCGAGAAGGGCTAACTCCTACCATAGTTTTCTCTGAAACCTCATACAAAGAAACAGAATGTATTCCATTTCCACTAACATCGGATGTAGTGTTTTTAATAAAATAAAATTCCTTTAAATAAAATACTTTATATAATTTGATTTATTTGTAGTTCTGCTTCTAAAGATTAAAAACATCTACTCTCTTCCCATGGTCAAAAATCAATTTTTTAAGGGTCTGTTACTTTCATTATAAACATATAAAAGCACAGCCTGAACAACCCTGCAGTGGGTCCCAGCTGTGGGGTGGGAAGGTGGAAGGGTGTGAAACGCAGCATACTTGGTTTGCCCAGGGACTCTTTGGCACTATAAACAGGTCAGAAAGTAGAGAATGGTTTTGCAGGTGTCCTGCAAGCTTTCACATCTCCTGTTTGCAATGTTGCATGCTTCAGGTGACAGAAGAAAACAGAGAAGACATGTCCCTCCTCCATCTGCAACCGGCTGGGCTTTGTTCCTGTCTATTTCCACCTTTCTGTCCAACTCAATTCTTCATCTCTAAGCTTCCTATCATTCCACTCTTTAAGTCGACTTGCATTAACTATTACTGATATAGATGCTCTTTCTGTCTTCCTGCTGATCAGTAAGAAGTAGACTTAATTTTACCCTAACTAGTGAAGGTTTAAGAGCAGCTCAAACCCATTAAAAACTAGTGGCTTGATCCCACAGACCTGGACTCAAGCCTACAACTCTCACCCTGGATTGATCACTGTGGTGTCCAAAGTGCTGTTGGCAGACCTTTCAACCCTGTCTCAGGCACATCTTTACATACATTAGTTGCAAAAAAATACTATTATTATTGCACCAAGCTACCTTCTGGCCTCTTTACATGTTAAAATTGCAGGAGCTGCTTGGGACCCAGCCCTGCATTCCTGACATTAGTGAAACCCTCTCTGTCATCCGTACAGTACCACCCCAAGTCAGCCACTGCAGGCAGGTTCACACAGCAGCACATAATCTTAATTGTATTTTTAACATCCCAGAAACAATTACTGCGTCATCTCCCTTTATGGCCTTCCCAGAATGTTCTTAATATTCTCTAGTGTGTATAAAACACTGCCTCTAGGATGTTAACTCTGCCTGTGCAGACTCAGTGCCCAAAGAGGAATGCTTGGCCTCCCTCTTAAAAGTAACATATTGATTTTAAAATTACTTTGATGACTTGGAAAGCAATGCACAAATTGGGATCAGTACGTTTACCAGAGCTCTGCTCTCTGTGAGAGGGCAGCTGATGTTTCTGATTATCAGAGGACAGTGTACTGGTTCCTCCAAAGCACAAGATAAACATTTATGGAAGAAGTGCTCTTAACTCTCATCCAGCCCAGGTCCAGAATTCACTTTCAATAGATTGGAAATGCCAAGTCAAACTCCTTCAAATCTCATCTTAAACCTGGCTTTTTATGAAGGCTTATTCTCACTTACGAATGCTTTAATTGTCAGTAGTAGGGCAAAACTCCCCAAGCTGTTCTTTCACAAAGGCACTATTAGTTTACTCCACATTGAAGTTCATTAGGCTTTAGTTTTTTATAAGGTAGCAGCAAGTAATTGCATGAGAACATGTGGTTTCATTGTCCATCTGTAATTGTAAGAGGGCACAATGAGAGCAGAGAACGTCTGTAAACATCTTAAAATAATCTTTGGGCTTTGATAAGACTGCTCTGGTTTGAGTCATCTGGTTATCAGTGCATCTTTGCAGGAAAGCATTGAATCTATATTTTATTTTAAACACTTAGCTTCTCTAAATAAATCACAATAACTGATTTTTTTCTTTTTCTTTTTGACAGTAACAAGAGATAGCTCTCCTTTTTGGAAAAAAAAATAAAAAAATAAAAAAGAGGACCTGCAGCCCAGTATGTAGCCATGTAGCCAGATAGGACATTACTTCATCTTTTGTCATGGTTTTATAAACAACAAACCTGCTGAGATTTAACTGGGAGCTGATGCTTACTCATGTTCCTTGTAGACCTCAGGTCACCTGAAAGTGGATGAACATCAGACAGTGCCTGCGACCAGGAGCATCATGCTGCGTCAGCCCCCAGGGTGGTCATCAGGCACCATGGAGCTGTGCAAGACCAGGAGTTGGGGTTCATTTCAAAAAATCCCACCAATCTCCAAATCACACTGAGCTCCTGCCTAAGGCTACACTGAAGATTAAAAATGAGAATTAATTATCAAGCTTATGTATGTTTGTCCAGTCTTCCCTCCTCTTTTTATTTTTCTCCTTGTTTTCCCTCTCCTATTTCATTCCCTTGTCTCTCTTTGATTCTCTCTTTTCTGCTTTTCCCTGTTTCTTCCCTTCTTCTGCTACTTCCAGCAATTCCTTTCTATGCTTTTCCTCACCTCTTCCTTTTTTCCCTTTGCTAAGGTGCTCTGTCCCTTTCCTCTGCTCCCTCCAGAAGAGGAGACGTAGGCACTGCTGTGATTTAGTGCCGATTCCTCACTTAGCCTAGACAACAATAAAGGATATAAAAAGTACTTTGTTTGGAAAATGTCACAGGTCCTTTAGGATGCTGATTCAATCCCTCAAAAAAAAAATCAATAGCAATTTTAAATACACATCAGATCACAACTCAAAGGTACTGCTCCTTGAGTACAATGAGTCAGCTAGTTCTAGAAGCTATGGCATATGGGAAACATTTTACCAGTTATTCATGGGCAATTCTGCAAAATTAATGACAACCGTTATTTAGTAAGTTCTATCACATGGATTTTGCCTTTATTCAAACTTCTTCTCTTTATATACCTATTCAAATACTGAAAATAAAAACATCTATTTACTTAAGCCCATCTTTCTGAACATTTTATAAATGCAGTAAACTCAATTTTCTGCCTTAGGTTGCACCAAGGACAAGACAGTAAGAGCCAACAAAAGCTTGCACAAAAACATTAGATGTACCATCCACACTACTATCACATTTATGGTATCAAGTAGTATCTTACACCTCAGTTTTAATGTACACAGAATAGTTGTGAGTACAATGACATTTGGATAACAACGTTTAGAAGCATGAAATTACAAGTATACTGACAGGTTTTTGTGTGCTTCCAAATAGCACAGAAGCTGCTGCTCTTTGTCCCCCACATCCTTTGTGTCAGAAGCAGCGCAATGCTAATAAATCTCAAATATATTTGGTGATTCATAGCAAGGGCTGCAACACCCTGGTGGAATTTATAAACGTGTTTTATAATTGTTTCTGTGCCAGGCTAGTGCATAGAAGCACAAGGAAATGTCTCTTTTCCCTGTTAGGGGGCAGCAGAAATGGTTGGACTTGAAGGGCACCAGGCTCTTTGTTCTTACTGGAGTTGGCCTGGGCATCACTGCATGCCTCTCACAGCCAGCAGAGATGGGCAGCCTTGCAACGCTGCCTTCTAGCTCACTCAGTGAGCCAAAGATCTTTTTAGGACACTTACTCTAAGTATTTATGAGTATTTATGTAAGGCAGCAGCACAGCTTTAAAATCTGGCAGTGCCTTTACAGGACTCTTATCTGCCACACAATTAAGACTTGGGGTTAGATTTAGGCATTAACGTAACCTCAGAATGTGCTTTACTCAGAGCTGTCTGTCAGAGAGGTTCCAGCATCATTACTAAAACATTAGGGAGTTTCACACCCGATGTAGAGCAATCTGTTTGGATCTAAAAACTAGACCATGATGTAGTAAACAGGCTTTTTTCCTGATCTTATTTCTGTAATTGGTCAGGAATTCTGATGTGTTGGAAGCTTGAATCTTGCCTGGAAGTGCAGTGCTGGTCAGGGACAGTGCTACATGGGTTACCCCAGGAGATGAGGACCTCTTGGCTCATCCCAACAATTCCCTCTACCTTTCCCCAATGACTTGGCAAACTGGTGTCCCCAACTTTTCACTGAGAGAACGAGTTAACCCAGAGAGGGGACTGAACTGCAGAGATTTATTTCATGTGACAAATAGCTTTTGTCTTGCAAATATCAGGCTTAAATCATTGAGATACCCAGGGCAGTGGTGGAGTGGCTGTCCCTGGAGGTGTTTAAGAAACATTTAGATGCTCTACTTAGGGACATGCTTTAGTGGTATGTTAGTGATAGGTATGGTCTCTTCCAACCTTAATGATTCTGTGATTGTATAGATATATCCTCTGGATATACTCAAAATTTCCAGACCTTTAGAGAAGCTATTTGGAAATCCATCAATAGAAATTTTGAGAATTACTAGAGAAAGGTCCTTAGCTGCAGTTTCTTTAACCAAGACCCTCCTCTTTTTTGATTTCCGGTGACTTCCCACTCTCATATTATAAAGGTAATATTAGAAATTTCTGGAAAAAAATGTACTGTGTTTCTAAATTATGAATATAAACATTTATATTTGAAAATAATTCACTGGCTTCCTCAGTTTCCTTCCATTTAAATCCTCTAACATCACACTGTGTTTTATGCATATGCCAGAGAAAATCCGAGGTCAAAAGCGCAGAGCCCCTGCTGATGCTATTGAGCCGCATCCTTTCAGCAGAGCAGCAAGCAGCCCCCAGGGACCTCTGCACAACCTCCCAGAAAGACCAGCTGCTCCTGCAGCACCTTGCAGGCAACAAGCCTGCCCACCCAGGCAGGGCTCTGCCAGAAATCTCCCACCCCAGCGAGAAACAGGAGGGCTGGAGTGCTAGATGCCCCTGAGCACTGCACCACACCAATTGTGTCTCCACACAGAGAGCCATGCTAAGGCAAAGCAGCATTGGCCCTCAGCACCGTACTCCAAGATGGGGAGCAACAAGGTGGGAGAAATCCAGATGGCCATGTCTTCAGCCTTTGAGCATGTGGTTATATGTTATTTTTCTGGGTAATTAGGTTATATCCATTCATTGCAATAATCCACCGCCCTGACCCCTGAAGTTACCTAAGCTCACAGATGTCCTGGGCCAAGGAGACCCTACCTGGCCCTGAAGTTATCTAGAAAAAATCCATATTGGCCCTCTAAACTCCTTCAATTTACCACATACAACTTGTGTTCAGCAGCTCTTTGTATCAAGCAGCATTCATCAGCACATGCAAAGCTACTGGCCTACCAAGACCTTTTCCTTCCACGGGAGAGGCATTTGCCCCTTTCTTTTCCTTTCAGCTCATACAAATAATAGGAAATAACGGAGAAGGGGATTGTGAAGTTACAAACTGAACATCAGCAAATTTGGCTAGGGAAACATTATCAACTAGTACTGCTCAGACTTTTCCACTCTATATACAATAGAGGGAAAACATGTTTGATACTTCCAGCTTAATTCAGTAGCTAACTCCATGCAATGCTGGACTACCACAGTATGTGTGGACATGGGCCCCTGCACACACACTTGCTGTAAAACAGAGCTGTTACTCTTAAAACAAAAATAGTAATCGAGTGTCTTTAAGCTTGAAAAAATGTCACCTATTTTATATCCTTTATCAATCACGATGTCTAAATTTGGAGCACCCAGATACCCGACTCACTGATTTCTCAGTCAGGTCCTGTATTTTCATTTTGACAGTATTTTTCAACCCTGACACTGGATGGATGAGCAAGTTATGATGTGACATGTTAAAAACCAGTGCAATTGCTGACATGCCCTGCACAGCTAAGCTGCCACCCCCCTGGGGACAGCCCGCAGGCTCCCACGCAGGGACGCAAGGTTACATGTCACTAACACTGTCGCATCAGGCTTGCTATTTGGGGACAGACTTTGCTGCATGGGCAGCATTTGGGTTTTTCATTGCAAAAGATGAGGAGAATAGGCTTTATTACTGATCTTCCCAAAAGCTGTCCTTAATAATAGTAAGTCAAATAAATCAACATATGATTTGTTTTTCTACATAAGGGTATGTTGAACTATCAAAGGAAGTTAAGTTCCAAGGAAAGCCAGGTGATCATTCCTGCTACATCTCAAGTCACATAGAGGTATTCATATTATAACACTTGTACTACATACATATACTTTGATCGGTTCTTTTAAGCACTGGAATCCAGGCACAATTAGCCTGGGTTTGCCCAAGCCTCCGAGATGTTACAGCCAACACTCACACAACACCACAAACTTCAGCTGGGCTGCTGAACTTTGGTTCCCATTTCTCAAGCTGTCCTGGCCTTCCCTTACCTACAGCATTAGCACACAGAGAAGACATAGAGCAGCACAGGCTATTGCACACTCCTGTATTTGGTTACCTGAGCACGAACTAAAGGTGCAAAAGCAAGGAGCAAGGACCTGCCCTGAAAGAAGGTGGTACTGAATTTGTTGACAGATAGATATAGGAAGTTGAAGAAAGGAGCTCTGAATCACAATATCTAGAAGAAAATGCAATTTAGTAAAAATCAGATCAGCTTTTTCATCATTATTTTCATCTTCTGAATTCTTGCAAAAGCTTTAGTGGTTTGGAAAGTGCTTCTCTGAGAGACAGAAGATGTTTTCTCTTGGGGAGCCACTGCCTAGTGAGGGAGAAGCTCCTTCTGTCACTCCTGGGCATCAGGTTCATGCCACCCTGTACCTTAGCTTCCCTTGCCTCTGTGTCCAGAGGACTCTCTGCAAAACAACTCAAGGAGTCACACAGGCATTGATATCTGTGTGAGTGAGAACTTCTAAGTACCAGGAACTGAAAGCACTGCAGTGTTTAAATTTGTTAAAAAATAAAACCATCCACGGTAGTAATGTTCAAACCAAAAAATAAAACTCCCAGTTGAAGCAGGCATGCAGCAGAGTGGCTCTGTGCACATCACAGCCTCCACCATGCTGCTCTCTCTTCAGCCAAATCCAGGATTTACATACTCCATCCCTCAAGTAGGGCCCAGTGGAAAGAGGACTTGGCAGTTGCTTGTGCCTCTCCTGCAGTGTGCTGCCCCCAGGGGCCAGCTCAAACCTGCCTTTGGCCAGAGGAATGCTGCAGCCTGGCCACCCTCTGCCCCAGGGCAAGCCACAGCTGCCCCTGCCTTCACTGGCTGCGTTATTTCCAGCAATTAAAGTACTGCTCTGCAGGCTGGATTTCCATGTCAGGGTCTGTGAGCTACAGAATAACTCTACAAACCAAATTATATAGCTGAGACCCTCTTTCTCCACCAGTAGAGAAACAATTTTGACCCCTACCTGTTCTCTAGCAGTTTTTCTCTACAGGTGACTGACCTGCAGTGCTCCACCGCAATTAACTGCTGCCCTTGGCTTTTGGTAGCAATTTGTTTTCAATTACCTCCTCTGGACAAATCTGAACGATTACTGCCATTTTTTCCCCCCACCTCTTTCTGATGCCAAGTGTGCATCAAAGTGTTCACAGTGTATCAACTGATGACCCTGCAAAACTCCAAAGAAAGCATGAGTTGCCCCTGGTGAAGACTGAGGTAGCCCAAATTCTGGGTTGCTTTGCCTGGCACATATCTGTGGGCACCAACATGGATTTTTCCCCAAAGAGGAGTGCAGGCCTGAGAGCTGCAAGGCCACCTTGATGCCAACTCTGTTGAGTCCAGGGAAAGCTCACATCTACTAACAAAATCCCTGCTCTCCTGCCTGGGGCTGCAGTACCAGCAGTGGAGCAGCAGCAGCTCCTGAGCGCTGTGAGATGCTGGTTGCTCCCCAAGAAGTGGATGCCCACAGGAACACGAGGACATGCCACCCTCCCTCCTTGGAGCCTCTCCTCCATTCTAGGGCTGACATGGAGTAAGAACTAGGCTTAAGTTGAACCTAACAGCAGCTCTTCCAAGGTAGGGAAATGAAGAAAGGAAGCTGCTACATGCTGTGGCTCATAATTGCATTTGCTCTGCAGGATCTGAAGTGTCAGTCAAACAAACACACCATCATTTTTACTGCTCTGCAGTTGCCATTTACTATTTTACTGCGATAGTGTCCAGAAAAGGGATACTACCTAGAAGGGAGCATTATGCCAGCACTGGAAACCAGCAATATTTCTGAACAACCCCATGGGCCTACTGTCTATTCCTGCACTGCAGAAAGAGCCAGAGCAAGCCAATTTGTGTTTGTGGTAGCAATTGCAGCAGGATTGGTTATGGAGGCAGCCCAGGACCCAGCAGGTGCTTCTGAGCTGGTGCTTGCTCTGGAGCTGTGACAATTTACACCAGAGAAGAGTGCGATTCAGTGAGTGGAGAAAAAATATCTATTCTAAACCAAGCTTTTTTATTGAGTTTCATAATGCAGCTTCACCAGAGTTCACAAGCACTGGAGTAAGCAACAGGAAGAGGCAGAGCATGCTCACTCCCCAGCTCTATCAATCCACAGAGACAGTAATTTCTAGGAGCTGCAGGTGCCATGGGACAGACAGGCAAAGCCACTTCACTTTCCCTGGGAACAGCTCCACTAAAACCATCTCTTTTCCCTGGCAATGCCTCATGCCCTCCAGAGATCTCATATTCTGCTAAAGGCAGTAGCATAATACTTAATTACCTCTTTGCTAGAGACTCAGTGTTTGAGTTTTTTAAGATGCACAACCAACCTGAATCACCCCATTTTATCACTATTTAACTTTTCCATACAGTCAAAAAGGCATAACAAAGAGCTCACAGGCTGTTTCTGCCTATTGTAATACCCCTCCTTCTACCCACAAGGAAATACAGGTTTACCTAGACCGCATCTTGTTGGCTTCTAAGCAAAGTCCAGTCAGTCAGTCAGTCAGTCTGTCTGTCTGCCTGTGTGTCCTTCCCTCTCTTCAGATAGGAGCACTAGTCCCAGAAGGCAGTTGCAGACCTACATAATTATAAGTTCAACCTCTGTGGGCAGGTGGAGTAGGGGCTGTGCCCAGCACAGGTGAGGAAGGAACCATCCAATTGCTTCCACCCCCTGGAAATCAGCTTAGCCAGGAAAACCTGTGCTGTTTACACCAGCACCAGGCTCTCTGTTTCCAGAAGGTTCAGCAACTTTATCATTTCTGACATTTTTTGGTTTTCATCACCTTGTCTCTGGCACTGAAAATGCTGGTGGAGAAACTCTCTATTCAAGCTTTTGGGTTGAGGTAACCTATCCCTAGAGCTGGAGCAGCACTAATGAGGCCACACAGTGCTGAGTGAGCAGGGGACAGGGACACCACCAACAGTGCTGTGATGCTGCCTGGTACAGAGTTGGCTGTTCTGCTCAGGGCCAGAGCCTGAGCTGCTGCAGTCTGGGGAAGCTGTGTTCACAGCATCACAGGGATTTACACCATGAGCATTTGGTCCCATAGTTTGTTGGCTCTTAGTAAGCTTCCTGCAGACATACAAGCTGGATGATTTTTTTTTTAATTTTAAACAAAACAAACACCGTGTTTTATCATCCCTTTCCCCCCTCTCTCTCTCAGATGGGATTTCTTAAATTCACACAGGTTCTGTGTTTTCATAAACCACATTGGCTCAAGTAAGCTGTGTTTGAATCATCATTTGGAGAAGTGAAGATTTAATTTCATGGTGGAATTAAGGTTGACATTTCCTTTTTATTTACACTACACCAAGGGTTAATAAGGTTACTATAACCTTAATCTTTTATAGCTCAACAATAGAATACTCCAGGATTACTGCAAAAGCTGGATTTTAACTCTTTTAATCCCATTATTGTTGATAACCTTATCAAGACTGTGCCCCACCATAGAGGTGGAGCAGGGGAATCTCAGATTCTACAGTGCCTTTTTATGGAGAAACACTCATAGTTTGAGCAGAAGAGCCAGAGCCAGTTGCTTTGTTGATGCCTGCAGTGAGGTTCACAGTTTGCAGCAGGGCTGCAATGTTGCTTTTAAACTCCTTGTCAGAGATCTTTGCCAAGAAGAACATTGGTCCAGTGGCATATGTTGGCAGAGCAATGCAAGGTTGCTCTAATTCCCTTACTTTGTTTTTCCCTCTTCCCATGCGACAACTACTCCAAGAATCAGGCTGCCAGTCTGGCAAGTTGAGATCCAGAAACTTACTGCTAATTACCATGTTTACAATTCCCAACCTGTCTGTTGGTGCCAACAATCAAACTGCATCCTCTTGAGCGCACCAAAAGACACTTGCTGGCAGTAAGTTCCTAAGGTTCCAGGCTGGCTACATTAATTACTGTTAACTTAATTTTTGTGTATCGAGAAGTAGCTTTAATTAGCAATTGCATGGATTAAAACGATCCTTTTATGAGTTTCAAGGAATAGCAGCTTGACTTATTGACTGCTTACCACCCTATATGTCTTTCATTTGGAAACACAAGTGGTAATAAATTTACATGTGGTCTGACAAACAAAATAGGCAGTTTAATAAAAATCACACCAAGAAATGAAAGGTAATGTCTTTCCTTTCGAAATAAAATATGCAGCTGTAAAAAAGGCAGGTTTGGTATTTCTTATCAGTTCTTGCTAAATATTTGACTGGACAGAATAAACCACAGTATATCACTGAATCAAAGTACTTAATGATTTTTTTTAAAAAAGGCATGTATTTTATGAAGTCAGTGAAAAAGAGCCCAAACTAACATAACTGCAGGGCAGAGCCTGAGCAGAAGGAATCCCATCTGTGCCCTCCAGGTCCTAGTCTGAGACTCCTGAAGGCCACCTGTCTACTCTGGCAAAACTAACTCAGTTGGGATCCCCTTTAGCAAAGCACAAGCTTCAGCCCCATCAGGTTAGAATCAGCAGAGTGTAGAGTGCCATATCTCAGCAGCCAGGCTGGGCTGGGAGCGCTTGGGCACCCACATGGGCGCCCTAGGACCCAGCAGACACGCAGGGAAGGTGCTACCTGCCAAAGGCCTGTGCCCCTGGGGCCATGCCTGCAGAGCCCACCCACCACCCACCATTGCCTCCTTGCCACAGAGATTCCTTGCTAACCTGGATTTTCCATGGTGATGACATTCACAGTCTCTGTGATGCTGGCCTTAAAATGGTGGTCAAGATTTCACAAGAAATGCACTGCACCACCTCTCTGAAGATGTTTTTTTTCTGCTCTCTGGCTGGCATGGAAGCAAAGGACAGAGCACAGAACTATCCTAAGTTGTATCCCGGTCATGGCTCCAGTGCTCAGGACGGAAATGCTCCTCGTGGTCAGTGCTGCCTGGCATGCTGGTGGAGCATGGATGCCTGCATAGCCACAGCCTGCCAGACATCTCTGCCCATGCTGAGTCTGCAATGGGTCTCCTCTTTTAGGGGCAGTTTGGTTTGTCACAATTGTCTGAAAATTGACATTTTTAAGAGGAAACCTGAAGTCAGACTGTTGAGCAGGGCCACACGCTTATCTGCTTATGATAACACTGGTCCTACCTGGCTCCCAAAATTCTACTTTTAAATGTGCAAGGATAGATTTAGGGGTCTGCTTTTAAGCCCTTTTTTCTTTAAACAGTGTAACTGCACAACAACAGGCCACAGTGAGGCTGTCTTTTCAGCCCCATAACAGATTCTCCACCATATCAAAGGGTCCCAAGACATCAGCCAATTCCCTTGCTCTCCTGACAATATTTCTTAGGCTGCCAGCCACTGCCGGGCTCCTGCTTTTACACCATGGTCTTACTCCTTGGAGTTGCAGCAGGCTACTAAAAAAAAATAACCCAGGACAAAACCCAAGTGTATAAAACTAGTGTGGGAAAGGGGAAGTGGAGCCACAGCAGAGAGCAAGCCAAAGAGACAGACACCAAAATCAGCCGGTGTTTTGACTTAAAAGGGGAGAAAGGAAAACAATTATTTAGTGCTCCCTGAGGAGGCAGTCTGGATCTACTCTGGTCCTACTCTGATGGAAACAAGCATTTAAGAGCAGTTCATCTGTACAAAGCGTAATGAATGTGCTGAGCAAACCACCAAAGGAGGCAATAAACCTGCATCTCAGGGAATGGTCTAAGAGGAGTTAGATTGGCACTTTAGAGGAAAGAGATTTCAAGGCTACAAAGGCAAGCAGCAGCACCCAGGGACACATGGCCGCAGCTCACATAGCCCACGCTATTGACATGTTTCCCCTCCCCAACTCAGCCTGCTCAGCTTCATTACTTACATTTTGTATAACTTATAGATGAAGTCTGAAGAGAGTTGGTCAATTTCCACTCAATTTATAATTTAGTAAGCAGAGGAGCTTGATTCTAATTTATATAAAACATACATAAAACTGAGCACAAAATAGTTTAAGAGCATATGGGCAAAGTACACAAGAGCCACAGAGAAAAAGGAAGAGTATAAAAGGACATGGAGCAAAAGCACTGCCTGGATTGTGCTTTGCTAAGGTGTTTTGGGTTCCTTATTTATGCTAAGCATCACAGAGCGAAGTAAGTTATCATTGCTATGTGCATGTGCTGGCACTTCACCTCAGCCTTATCACTGGACTATCAGCCACATAAACCTGCCTAGCCGTGTCTTAATGCTGGATGGGGCTTTTTGTACTGCATCTTTTTTTTTTTTCTAGGCAGAGAATAAACATTTTTGAAAACCTTCTGCAATGACATGGCAAGAAGGCATTGATGTGCATCAGGCTAGTAATGTCTTCCTCTCGCTCCCTCTTGGACATCTTTTCTCATGAAGAAAGACAGGGAGCTCTCACCCTGTGGGTAAGCCCTTTCTTCTGCATTCCTCCTCTGTGACTGCTGGATCCTGGTAAAACCATCAAAGGCATTCTCCAAGAGAAGATACCACTGCCAAATGCTGAAGCTGATGTTCCTCCCCACGGCGTGGTAGGCTCCAATACATGCCTCTCTTCCCTGTTTGCCCGAGGAGTCATCCTGGGTACTAACAATAGACTCCGTGGAGGCTGGTGGAGCCCAGGCTGCCTCACCAACTTCTGTTTGAATTCAGTCATTTCCAGTGAGCAATATATAAATAGATGCTGCCTCATTATTGCTGTATATTGTGCAAAGGGTTTAGTTGGGGATGAAGCTTGCCTGCTTTCCTTTTATGGACGAAAAGCGGAATTCCAGACCCTGTATACGAGATCTCTGCACATGTCAAACAGACCACACCAGGAAGAAGATTTTGTGCTTTATGTCCTTTTTAAACAGCAGCTACAAGGCCATAGGAAACATCCATGAAAATGAAATGCAGCTCTGCACACATGTAGATTTACACACACACACACACAGAAAACAAATGAAAACAGAATACTAATGGTGCCGGCCTGATTTTTCTATTCCTTTTCAAATCCTAAAACAAGGCTGTAGTCTGGCCTACTCTGACACAAATTTCATTTGATGTTATTATAAACCACTGATTTACACTAATGGAAGAGATAGCCTTTGATTTAGAAAGCAAACTTTAGAGGCTGGCCCAAGGCCCAAGCCTCTCAGCCATTCAGTCTGGGTGCTGTGGCGCATTGATACTTGTGAGCTAAACTTGATCATGAAGTCTAGCGAAGGCAAGCTATCGATATTTCAGAAAACCATTCCTCACACTTCTGAGCAGCAAACGGCCCATCACTAAGAAGGCCAAACCCTTGTCAGCGTGAGCTGGCTTCTATGAAATGAAATACTGACCTTACTGCTAGCTCCAGAGTTAATCTCAGAAGAGAGGTTTTATTAGAGAAAGCAGAGGTATTATTCTGAGCCTCTTTACAGTGCACATATTTAAGTTTTGCATTCAAGAAATGTAGAACACTTTAAATAGAGTGACATTTGGCAAAAATTACAACATAAAAAATCCAGCTATGTATTTGGGGGGGGAAGGGGAGAGGGGAGGTATTTATTTACTTGATTTTCTTTCCTTGGATTTTGTATCACATCCATTCAGCCTCCTTTCCCTTGTTGGAGTTTTTTCTTCACCTGTACCAGTGAGGCTGGAGCAGAGCAGCACTGACTCACTGCAGCTCCAACAAATGAAAATTAAATGTCTATTTTCATCCCTAACTGAGGGTCTGGGCTGGGCTTGCATTCCTTGCTGGTAAGAATTTATATACACAGAAATGACAAGCACTTAAACAAAAAGCAAAAGGGAGAGGTTTTGTTTCTTGCTTCCTAGAGCAAGACCTGTTTTCACCAAAAGGCTCTATAAATGGCTGAAGAAAAATGGGTTTATGTGATCATGTGTACAACAGTGACATGATGTACAACAGCTACATGATGGACACAACAAAGGACAATAGAATATATACAGTCAAAAAGAAAACCGAAAAGACTGTACTGAAACCTTGAGAGTAATTATGTTGTTGTCCTCTGTATAACTCAGATCCATGGCAAACATACAGGGAAAAATGTCTTTTTTAAAATTGGAAAGTTCATCACCTCTTAAACAAAGGTCTGATAAAGTTTCCACTGCTCTTCTCTATAGTTCAAGACATGCAGAACAAAAAATTAGGAAATTAAATGATCCTAACATTTATGAAATAAAATATGTTGAGAAAGAAAAACCCTTCTGTTCCTTCAAACCTTTTTCATCTATCATAAACAGGAATGTGAACAGCCATGCAGTGGAGTAAAGAAAGGAGAGGAACCAGAAAGAATTTTTCCTTATATTGGTCTTTTTTAACAACCAGAACATTAAGACTGTATTAACTGTTGCTCCAGTAAACCAGTAGGCATTGAACTGCATAATTCTGGATTTCATAAGATTTTTTTTTTGCTATTTGACAAAGAGGTAATACTGCTCTGCATTTTCTTGGAGTAACCAAGTAAGATATCTCCTGAAGAAGGATTGTTAAAGGATGAGTTTCCAGATGGTGTGAAGTACTAATGCATCAAGCCTCCATGCTCTTATTATTTCCTACCTAATTAAAAAAAAAAAAAAAAAAAGGTGCTTTATAATGCAGTAATTACAATGATGCCTTTTTATTTGAATTCTTGATTAACTTCTTGTTCGGAGAATGTGAATACTTCCAAAGCTATTGCTATCAGATAATCTAAAAGAAGTCAGATGAAATCTACATTATCTATGTAAATGTCTCTGCAAGATGCAGTGAGATGGTTCTTTTTTTGGTAACAGGCTGCACAATCAAATGCTGTACAGTTCTGGTTCAGAATGTCCCTCTTTCTCCAATTAGAGAAGACCAATTCCATGGTGATCACTTTGTCACTGATTTTCAGTGATTTAAAAGATAGGCTTGACCTGTGACCATTAATAAACTTTGTGATATTGTCTTGACTTAGTAAGAGAACTCCTAATATTCCAAACAAGGTTATGAATCAGCAATTCTTAATATTCAGGAAAAGTCAGCTATATTTTTCCACCATTTTATGTCTAATGTAATAACGTGAAGGAGGTGTACATTACATACAGCTCAGATGAACCAATACAGAGTAATACCCTGGTGACAACTGACCTCAAAACAGATAAAAGATTGTTTGACTTAACCTGAAATACTCTGAGAGAGTAACTTTGAAAGTTTAAGCAACCTTTTCTGGGCCTACCTATTTCTTTCTAGAAATATAAACTACTGGGGAATTATCAGAGCCATTTCAGCTCTATACCACAGAAGTCAGAGGCAAGAAGACTTCCCCAGGAGGCTCTGTTGCCCTCATAGGGTGACTGTTGCCTGCAGTGGCTTGGCTAAGCTAGTTTTATATCTCTTGGACAAGGGCTTTCCTGCTCTATTAGTTTATATCACCCCAATGGCTAGAGAGGTTCACTGAAAGGAAATGTTTCTTGATAGCTACACTGCATTGTCTCCTTACATAGCTCTTAGGACTATTTGCACGCACCAGGCTACATCACCTTTCTGAAGACAGGAGAAATTCTGACCCCACTGAAATCAGTTGAAAACTCCCACTGGTTTCTGTAGAATGATTTCAAAAGCAGGATATTAATTTCATTTATGTACATGGGCATTATTATGTAATCTTGACAAAGTGTGTATATTCATATATATATATATATATATATACACACACACACACACAAAAACCTCCTTTCAGCCATATATTTAAGACTCTTATTTTTCCCATCAATCAACCTCTCTAGTTTCTGGAACATTTCACCTTATTTTCTGTTGGCTGCTTTTAACTAGACACTGTTTTTCCAGAAAGCAAACTACAAAGTGTGTGTGGTGTTCCAGCCCTAGTTATCACACTTCTGGTGTATTCTCCGAGCGCCACACTGCGATACCTCCTTGCCTGCTGTCTCTGGCACCTCTTCTCCCAACTGCCCCTTGGCTCTGCAAAGCTGTGGCACATCTACCCTCTACCGTCACCTCCAGGCCTCTTCTCTTTACCATCCTTAGGATCCTCTCTATTCTTCAAAGCCAGATTCTTTCCATCATCTCTATGAATTCTAGCCTGGGATTTCACTTTTAGACTTCTTAATTTTGGCTTGTCAGTTAAATTTCTTCGAGTCATTCTTATTATTGAGCCAACATTTATAAATAGTTCTATGCATTGCAGGTATGTGATAATCAAGGCCTTCAATTTTTGAGCTATTTGGTTACTAAATGATAGCAATAAAAACCATGGGGTTATCGTGGGCATTAGCCCAGGAAATGTTTCCTCCATGAAAGCATTCAGGAGACTGATTCTGAATCCAGCAAAAATTTATGATTATTAATAACAACTGTTGTGATTTACCTTTACAACACTAAATAATGAGGTGTCATAACAGCTCAGGGTAATACCTAGGTGGGTGCTTTTCAGAAAAAATTATAATCTTTTAAAAGGAAGAGAAAAAAAAGGCCTTTTGCGTATGTAAAGATACTATTTATTTTTTTTTTAATGCATTAGAATCCACTTGTATACATTACTTCCAGTGTGATGTAAAAACCCAGAGAAAAAGGTTGGTGAGGTTATTCTTACGGCTGCAAAGTATACATATAACTATATGGATGTATAAGCGTTATTGTTTTCAGTTTCCTTAAGAAAACCCCATGAAAACTAGAAGACACCTAAACTGACAAGAAAGGCAATAACTTGTTATGGGAAGAGACTTATACTCCCCTCAAAATCAGATGTAGTCTTAAAAGCAGAAAGCAAGCAAAACTGATCCCAAGGAAAGGCATCTGCATAAGTGTACATATCTACATGCAACAGTATGTGCATTCATTTTAGGCAAATTTGCAGGCAGCAAGAGAAATCACAACACAAGTCATAAATAAAGCATGGCCCCTGCTGAGGTGAGTGGGAGTTGTGCCTCTGTCAGGTCTGGAAGAGTGAAGCTTTTCATATTATGCTGTAGCCTCCCTTCAGAGAGATGCGTGTATGTATATGTGTGTATATATACTAATTCCATTCAGAGATATGTATATATATGGAAGGGCTATAGGCTTAAATATTTGTGAAAAGAGCACCTGATATCAAATGGCAGTCCTCACCATTTAAATTAGGGTATTGCTAAGCAGAGCAATGTTTCCTCTTACAGGCAGACCTAGGCAGGGCTGTTCCCCTACCTGTACAAGGTAACAAGGGCCAAAGCTACTCTTCCTTCTCCCTCTACCACTCTGGGGCATGAATTGCCTGTGGTGCCTCGGAGCACAGCCTTTTGGCAGTTCCCCACTCTGGGAATGCCTAAGCAGTCACCATCTCCCCAGCATGGAGCAAGGTAGGAACAAGCCAGCATCATGGATGGCTGCACGAGGGGGATCTGCAGCACCCTGCTCCATGCCAACACAGCTGTCACCATGATGTCCACTCCTCCATCAATCAACTATGCTGCTAGGGAGGGGCCTGGTGTCACAGAGTCTTATTTAGGGAAGTAGCCTTCAAGGCTACTCCAGTAGATAAAATTACCCAGAGATATAAACGTTCATAGGATTGTGGCCTTTAAAAAAAAAAGGCTAAGTTCAAATAATTATTTTTGGGTTAATTGTTTGTTTAAAATTCTACTAGAATGCAGATTCCAAAAATAATTTTTGAGCAGAAATTTTGTATTCTAATTTAATTAAATATGCACTCGACAAAATAGCTGTTAACACAGTTGGTGCTGCCACAAACCTCATTCTAAAATGTTGTCTTAGAAAATAGTCATACTGGTACAATTAAAATTAAAAATCCTTGTTTATAAAGTAATTTCTTATTATGTTGCACTATAGCCTTTTAGCATAATTTTTGCTGTTAATAAAGTATCATTAGACTATTAGAGGCAGGGGGGTTTTAGACTCATTTTTTAGTGCACAGGATTTGCAATTTCTAAAGGAAGAAAATAGAAAGTGTAGAGTTGGTAAAAAACCCTTTCACTAGGGGTCTAATCTTTCCCACAGTGAAATCAATTGGGGCTTTGCTATTGTACTGAATGGTAGGATTTGGCCCAAAATATTTCAGATTTAACATGAGTAACCTTGCTCCCCTGAGCAGTCCCATGGAAGCTGTGTACATTCCCAGGATCAGCCCCACAGTATAAGTAGTCTCTTCTTAGAGATCTGTTGTTCAGAAACGACTGCTTCTGTCCTTCAACATGCATACATGACAGACCCCAGGAACTGCTAGTGAACAGGAAGAGCCACTCTGGGCTTGTGCTATTGGGAAACATTCTAAAAGCCCTTATGCTATTGAGACTTTACACAATTTTTCGTAATTATTTCAGTAAGCATATCCAGTATTTCTCCGATCGGACTTTATGGTTTCATTCTTTTAACCCACGTATCATTGCAATTCCCGACAGAATTTAGAGAAAAGAAATCTACAATCATCAAAATGTTAATTTTGACAATGACAAAGAGTACATGCATTAAAAATGCATCAGCCCTGTCATTAAGGCATTATTCAGCAAAACCAGCTCATCATGCTAAACAAAAAGCAACTAGAAGAAACCAGGAATAAAGAAACATTTTGCTAAGCTCATATTTATGGGTACCAGTCCAATCCATACTGCACAAGGTACTCAACCAAGCAAAGAGCAAACATAACCACATCCTTTATGTGATGAAATGGGAACTCCTGATAATACTCTAAGTCATGACTCAAGGGAAAATGTCAACTAAAAGCTTAGATCAGAGGAAGGTTTGTAATACAAACCCAGATGTTTAAAATAGTGTTTCCATCAGTGTTCCTGCAGCACTTGTGTTACCGTGCTGAACTGACTGATTTAGCAGCTGATTGTGTCTTTTTAAAGCATAGTTTAATATTTTTTCTGAGGCTGTTGAACATACTGAACTATAAGAAAAAAATCTGCTTTCAAGTAGTATTAGAGAAACATGAGGATCAGAGTGCTAGCATCAAAGATGTGTCTAAAGAATAACAGATCCACACATCTGTGTAACAACAAGTGCTCCACTAGCTACTAAAGGCAACAGAGTAAGATTTCTTTGGCGGTTGTTGGAAATAATTAAGAAGAACATAGATGGCCTTTCACTCACTAAACGAGAGACAGAGGGAAAGACATCATCCTCCCTCACACTCACAACTTAACGATCATCCCATGTCCGGTTCCTCCATGTTAAAAATCGTTCTTAACTTCATCATACCTGAGCTTGGGGAAGAATCCATTCTAAAAGGATATCTCATCACAGTACTCTTGGTATTGCTTTAAAATGGCTTCTGATCTAATTGACTCAAGGTCTTACAATTACGACTACATGGCAACAAAACCTGGGATCATGTGGGTTTGTGGAGAGGTCTTAAATGGGGAAATATAGGACTAATCACACTCCATTCCTTGTCTCTGCCAGTCTTGGGGGTAGAGGAGCAAGAGAAAGATGACTGGAAGTATGAATGATGTGCCTGGATTTTCCCAAGCACAGCATCTGAAAGGCTGACCAGGCTTTTAACCAAAGCCCGTGCCCTGCCGCTGAGATAGGGGAGAAGGATGGATGCACCTCTTTAATAAAGAGATGGGGCATGGGCTGGCTGGTAATAGAAACCAACACTCTCGGTTGTGCCTCCCACCTCCCAGCTGCAAGTAGTATTTGGGGAGTCCTGAGCTCTTTGAGGGGGTAAAAAAGCTACCACCTAAACTCCAGGGTTGGAAACAACCCCTTGGCCCTGGCCCTGAAAATTTTTCTCAACCTGGAGCCTCAGAAGCTGATGAGCTCTGCATTTGGCACTTCCCAATCTGCTGAGCTGGGACTGGTGTGAAGGTGGATTCTTAATTCTGCTGTCATCAGGTTGGTACTGTGGGGTGAGGATAAGGGGGCAAGAAAGCATCATCCCCTCGAAGCAATCGGCCACAACCTACCCCCCAGCAAGGTCCCTCCGGGTGGCAGGATCATCTCTGCAGCCAGGGAACAGGGGCTTCCCACTAGGGACAGGGAGCAGCCACGGCTCTGCAGGTGGCCTTTTGCCTCACTAGCACCTTCTCGCCGGCAGACAGCCCCCCAGGCCCTCGCGACCCGGCTGCTGTGGGCGCGGGGCCCGCGGCCGCGGAGGGGGCGGTGGCCGTGGAGGGGGCGGCATCCCGGGCTCCGGCGGCGGGTGCGGGCGGAGCCGGGGCCGTCCCGGCCCTGCAGGCAACTGATGTCCCGGGGGTGGGGACCCCCCCGACAGGCGGAGCCGACCGCCCTGGTGTCGTCCCCCCCCTCCATCCCCGCCCCGCGCTCTCCGCCGGAGAGGGACAAGGGGCTGCGCGTGCCTGGCGCGGGGCTGGGGGCTGTCTGCCATGTGCCGGCGGTTTGGGGCTGCCTGGACGGGGCGAGAGTCTTCCCTCGGCCTCGGCGCAGGAACCCGGCGCTGCCCGCGGGGGCGCACCCCGCAGCGGCCCCGGGTCCTCCCTGCCCGCAGCCCCCGGAGGTCCGGGGCCGCCCGCGGCGAGCTCCTGCGAGGCTTCGCAAGCCTTTCCCCAGCCTCCCCAGCCCTGAGCTTGCTCCCACGCACACACACACACAGGTGGGCACCCCCTCCACTGGGGATAGGGTGTCCGAGCTTCTCCCGCCCGGGTAGAGACATAGACAGAGTGAAACATTGCAAAGCGTAGGAAAAGATGGAAAAGGTGCTACCTTGGCAACTAGAGGAGGTTAGGAGCCAGCTGGTGGGCTGGGCGCTGCCTGCCTGCCCGCCGCCGGTACTCTCCTCGACTACGCGTATTCTTAAGCAATAACAACGTAATCCGTATTATCCACCCAAGAATACCCGTCACCGAAGAGAGTCAGAAAGCTGCTGCTGTTGCTGCTGGTGGAAGTGCTGCACCGGGGCAATAAATCCATAACTATAATTCCCCTCTAGAAGAAGGAGAATCCACAAGGCTTGCCGAGTGATCTCGTCCTATATCCAATGAAAGCTGAACCTTCCCATCCTGCGGAGGCAAACGAGAGGAGCAGGCGTTTAACATACACACGTACAGTCCATCTGCTCTCCTGCTGCCTTACTGGAGCGGGCAAGGTCTTGCAGGCGAGGTGAAAGGAAATAAATCAAAGTAAGGCTGAGTTTACCTGGTGATTGCCTGGTTTCTTCCTCTGTGCTTCTCTGGCATCCTATTCCCTAGCTGTATGCTCCATCAGTTCTCTCTGGGAGCTTGCAAGAGATGTCACACGCAGCAACAGATTCCTGTAAAAGAGATGCACGGTTAAGCACACAAATAGTACAAATCTGTTTGCATAGGTGGGCTGGGGAGAGGTCCGATAAAGCAGCAGCCACGCCTGAGAGACTTTTCATCTGGGCTTTGGAAATGCATTTTACAAGTCCTGACTCACACTGGCTCGACGTGGTACCAAGAGGAGGGAGGGCGGAAAGGAAAGCCATGAAGAGAAAGAAAATCAAAGAAAGAAATAGCAAAGGCACCGAGCTCGGCAGAGGCACTCCTCTGTCAGGCCTCCCTAATGCCATAAAAATCTGAGGCGAAAAAGGCTTCAAAGTACAAATTCAGCGCACTTGGCTCCCCGCGTGTGCACGAACGGCAGAGCCCACTGACTGCGAGGCGCCGAGCCGGGCAGGCGGCTCCGCGGCGGCGGGCGGGGGAGCGGCAGCGCACCTCCGCGCCGACACCTGCCGCCTCCCGCACATGTCTGCAAAAGGCGAATCGGAGAAAAAATAAATAATCATCATCATCATAATAAAAGAAGTTATTTCCAAATGGCGCCTCCGGCTCTGGCTGTCACCCGGCGCAGTTCCCTTATCAGCAGCGCTCGTACTTGGGGGAGGCGGGAGGGGGAAGCTTTGTCTGATGATCTGCCGCCTTGATAATAAACGTTTATTGTTCGCCAACTAAATAGAAAGGATCTCTGCAACGTCATGGCACAGCACACTTCGCCTGGCGATCAGGAACTTCTCCGGATTATTTCACCCTGGCTCCTGATGCTAAGGACAGCTTCTGTGTGAGTGACGGGGAGGGGGGGGAAGGAAACTAGCCAGGCACGGTCAAAACCCGCACATAGCAGGGGTACTCCGCACTTCTTCAGCCATGAGTAATTATGCAGCATGCACAGCTCTCATTATTCACTGCACTCGGTAACTGACCAGCTTGTTGATTACATTACAACTGAAATTAATACAAGATGCTTGCTTTCTCTACAGTTTCCTTCCTTGACATGAGCACTTGCCATCCTTGACATATTACCGCTACGCTTCCTACAAAAACATACCAGAAAACAGCATTTGTTTTGTAGCTGATTCTTAACTGAATTTGAAAGAAAATAGAAAAATAAAGAGAGAATGAAAAAAATACTTCGATAGCCACATTATTTTATATTTAAAAAAGAAGTAGTAATAAGTAGTGTTTCCAACTCGCTCTCCTCTGTCTTAATCTCATTTTAGGTGTAATTTCCTATATTCCTCTAACGCAGCAAGCTTTCAAGTTGCATTTTAAATGGCAGATAGAAAGTAAATAACAAACACTGTAATTTTCCCCCCTCTGTGAAAATGAAGGCTGTAAGCCTATTAGCTGGCTTTGGAACTCAAATAACTGATGCAGTGGATTTCCTTCAACTTGAACAAAAGCCTTTTGAAAAAGTAAAATGCACCAAGTCCTGGCGAAAACACTCTATAGCAATACACCTAGACAGATATTCTCCAAAATTTGGAGGTGCTCCACAAATGCATCCAGAGTTAGGCAGAAATCCAAACTTTGGGGGTTTTTTGTTGTTGTTGGATTTTGTTGAAGGTTCTTTAAAAAATATTTAAGAACACAGTTCTCGGGGAAAAGACGACCCGCTCGGCTCCAGCCTTATCCTTGCTGTGTCCATCTGACGCTGCCTTCCCCTCCCCGAACAGCATCCCCCCACACTCCGGCCAATACCGCGCCCTCCGAAACTTCCCTCGCCCAGCCCCGCCGCTGCGGCCCGGCCCGCTGCATCCGCCGGGCCCTTCAGCACCCTCCGCGCCGGACAGCACCGAGCACCAGCCGCCGCCGCACCGCTGCCAGCGGCCGCCCGCTCACCCGCGCCTCCTCCCGCCAGCGGGTCCCTGCCCACCGCCGTACCGGCCTCCCCCCTCCCCCCGCGCTCCCGGGCACGCTGAGCACCAGGGAGCGTACCCCCAGCGCGCTGCACGCCTCGCACCTTCGCCGCATGCGGGAGGTGCCCGTGGCGGCGCGCCTCGGCGTTAAATACCTTTGTTCACCGGCTCCGGAAAGCCATGTTTATCAGCGCTGCCGCCCCGCTCCCCCGCCGAAAGAGCCCGGGTGCCGGAGCCCCAGCCCGGTGGGGCCAGGAAAGGGCCCCGGGGGGGCACCTCCACCGCCTCTGCCGTGCCGGAGAGGGCGGGGGTGGAGGGAGACAGAAAAGAGGGGAACGGGTGGAGGGAATTAAACAATTAAGCTATCAGGAGCGGAGCTCTGAGCAAAGCTCGGGTTTGCCACGAAAAGCAAATTTCAGAGGGGGGAATATCGATCCCATCAGTCAATAGTGAGGCGCGATATCTTTCCGTGCGAGAAACTGTTCTGAATTAGGGGGCTCGCTGGTGAAAGAGGGAGGGGGTGCGGGGAGGGGAAAAAAAAATAAAAAAAGAAGAGAGAGAGAAAGGAGGAAGGAAGAAAATATTCATGCCCGCTCAAAGGGAAAGCAGCCTCTCTTTAAAATCTCCGGGAGCTCGCTCCTTCTGCCACCTACCCGAGTAACCACCAGAAATCCACCTCTATTGAAGCGCTTACCCTTTAAATCCAGGTTTCGAGCAGAACTCCAACTGTGTGTAAAACCAAGGAGTCATCTGATGTGTGATGGGGAATGGGCTCTGGGCAGCAGAAAGCAGCTTTCTCTCCTGGTGCCGGATTACCATGTTAACAAACCCCGGGAAGGGACCCCGGCGCCTCTGGCTGGCCATGTCTCGTTGCTTTCACACATCGGCGGCTGCTCTTGCTTCCCATGTCCCCGGCGATCGCCTCTCAGATGAATGTGGGCTTCCAGAAAAGGAGTCGGGGGGAGAGGAGGAAAAAAAAAATCGCCTAATGCAATCAAATCGATCTGATCTACACCATCTGTCGCCTGCCACTACACACAAGCGTTAAAACAGGAAAACGGGAGACACTGACAGCTCAGGAAGGTTCTGCAGAGTTCATTTTTAGCAGAGCATAATTGGGTATGGACAGCATACAGTTATCAAAGCTGCTGTTAACCATCCAGTAGAGGATCCCAAACATGCTAATGGTGGATTAATTGAGGAAGATCTGACGTGCAAGCTTCATAGTCTCTTATTCATGACTTCCCAACGGGAAAGGACCAATGCCGTGTGGGACTATGGTAACACAGAGTCAAAGAGCTGCTAAGAAAATGGCTCTGTGTTCATAGCACCTCTCTCTGATAACAAACATATGTCGACCAGAACCGTTTAGCAGGATGGGGGAAATGAAATTTTCTTAGGCAACGTTAGCAATTCCCATCACTTGCACTTAAAGACAAGTAAAAAATGGACTGTGGGTCTAAGGTTCTTTCAATTGCCGGTATTGGGATTCGCAGCTAATGAAAGCAGACGGCTCCTGCTCAGATGGGGGCTTAAACCCCAAATCTCTTCTTACTGTGACCAAGGTGCATCCATAGCAAAGCTCTAAACATGCAGTGCTGCTAATATCATCAGGAATGACGCAAGGTCGTTTTAATGCCAGGAACCCTTTTGACTTTTTCCAGCAGGAACGTCTTTTGGGCAAGACATTTCTGATCACTGAAATTTGACATAATCTCAGATAAATATGATTTGGGGAGGGGGGGAGAAAGGGGGCGGCGAGTTAGGAAGAGATGGAGTGTGCATCCAGACCAGCAATCACCCCTGCTGCCAGCACTCCAATTTGCTTGCATTTTCTACTCTTTCCTGAATCATGATGTTACAGACATATATATGTAATTATTAAAGTAGTGTGTGTACACAAGGCGCAGACGTCTATGGCAGGCGCGTCTACACATACAGACGGGGAGGCAAAGTGCGCCCGTCGGGGTGCTCTTTTCCACTTCCTAATAAATTCGTCACCAGCGGGGGAAAGGGCTGCTAGACCGAACGGGAGGCGAATTCATGTCCTGCCCACCCCAGCCCCAGGCAGAGGCGCCGGCGGGAGAGCAGGGCCGGGCGCTGTCCGCCCTCCCGGTGCTGAACGGCAGAGCCCGGCCGCGCAGACAATGGCCAGGCGCGCAGGGCGCCGTGCGGCTGCCACCTCCTCCTACGAAGTCGCCCTGTCAATCGCTACCACAATTAGGAAAGCTCCCGTTCGTTTTCACCTCGCCTATCTGATTAGTAGAGAATAATAAGGCTAATAATACGAATCCAAGCGGCTGAATGTAAATGTTCCGGTAAACAATTAGTGTTTAGGGTAATTCTGGAGTTAACCACATCCTGGAAGTTTGTGTTAATCTCTGCAGAATAAATCGAACAGTTATGAATTAGATTAGCCTTGAAAACGTAGCCTAAAGACAAATAAAACAATTTACCCGATCTTTTGTTTCAATATACGTTAATTAAGCACTGCTGCCTACCTACACAGCATTCTTGGGTCCCGGCCACCGCGCCGAGCCAGCGAGCTCGCCGCTTTTGTTAGCATTTGCGTCCAACTATTGCCCTCTGCAGGTCAAGTCTCCGCCGTGGCCAGTGCTCCGCCGCTGCCGAGCGGGCGGCAGGCAGGAGCCGCCGGGCTCGGCGCCCCGATCCCCCTTCTCGAAAAAGATTCAACTTTTGTTGGTTTTGATTCGTCGCCACGAGGACTCGGTGGTGGTTCTTTAGGAGGGGCTACGCGCCGGGAGAGTCGGTATCAGGCAGGGCACGGAGTACTGCTCCGGCTGTCCTCAGCCCCTCTCGTCCAACCCTGGCCGGGAAAGCAGAAGGCGGAACAAGGCGAGGTGCCATTCTGAAGATATGTTGTTTTCTTTCTTCCCTTCCCTCCATACGACTACAGGAAGCTTTCCTAGGCAAACCCAGCCCATCACCCGGGTTTGCCGAAGAACAAGGCAAGAACCCAGCACCCAACATGCCCGGGCGGGTGCCGGCGATCAGAATCCCGCCCCACTTCCCCCCACCCCCAGCCGGGCAACTTTTCCCCAGGCACAACTTGAGAGTTCGCCTCTTTCGCTGCCGGTCCCAGGGAAACCTCTCGGGAAGCCAGGTGGACTGCAGGGGTGGCTGCGAGGGGGCAGCCCCTCAGCAGCCCCTCGCCCCTACCCCAAAGGGATGCTTTCTGTTCCTGTGGGGATAGCGGGAACTTCGGGTACATCCCGGTGCCACTCCTGCAGCAACACCTTGTTGTGCCCCCGCATGCCTTGGCACCACTTGCACGGTAATGCACAAAATGCTGTACCAGAGGGGGAAAAAAAACCCAAAACAACAATAAAAAAAAAAACAACCAACCAACAAAAAACCTCCCTCGATGTTAAAGCGATCTAGTTATTTTTACTTATAAGTCAGGAGCTCCAATGTCCAATAAAAGGGCCGCTCTCTTTCTTTCTCCCACCACAACTGAACACCAGTTTGTAAGGACCTACTTTATTTCTTATCTCCGCTTTCTATCTGGGTTTAACACTATGCACACGGGCTTCGGCATCCGCTCTAGAGACCGGCATCGGATCCGCCTGTTCCCACGGGCTGCCTACGCCCCGCTGCCCTCGGCACGCATGGCCGGCTATTACCGATAGGAACAAGACGGTCTTTTCCCGTGGCTCCACGCCGCAGCGCGGAGCGGAGGGAGGCTGGGCTGCAGCCAGGACGGCAGACCCCGAACCTGCTGCAGACTGACCGAGGAGGGGTAGCGGTCGCGCACCGCGCTGCCGCAGAGGAGGACACACGGCGGCCTTTTGTCTCCCGGCAGCCGCCGCCTAGCCCGGGGGGCGGCTACTCTGCCAGCCACACTTGCCTGTCCCTAGGTGCGCCGGGCGGAAGAGGCGCGGGAGGGCTCCAGGCCCGCGGCAACCCGCTACGCAGCCGCTGAGCAGCGGCAGCCCCGTCTCAGCGGAGGTTGCTGGAAGGCGCCTGCTAGCGCCTGCCTAAGGGCGGGCTGCTGCCGAGGCTCCCGCAGCCGGGCCCGGCCAGCTCACCGCGGCCCTAGGCCGCCTGCGCGGCGCGGAGCGGCGGAGCCCCCTGCTGGCCAAGCGCGGAGCCGCAGCCCGCGCAGACAGGCGGCTCCGGGCCCGGCCGGGACGCTGCCGGTTCTGCGTCCCCTGCCCCGCGCGGCCCATCCCACCTTCGGGAGCGAAGGGCAGCGCGGGGTGGATGGGAATGGCCTGCTACGGGCCCGAGACAGTACCTCCAGAGGACGAGATTCTGAGTATGGGCAGACAATCCAGGTCACGCATCCCTTCCCCATGGCAGGGTGAGAGAGAACGTGGGGCTGCTCCAGGACCTGCGTGTCCTCGTGTTGCAGCAGCAGGACAGGTTTCATGCCCTCAGAAAGAACTGCAGTGGGACACACCGCCTGCAGGGCCTCCCCAGGGGCTGCTGCAGGTGGGGCCCAGAGTCTAGCCTATTCACACAGAGTCTTCAGTTGTACAAGAAGGAAGCTGTGTGCGGTGCTCAGCTACCTACCCCGTGTCGCATCCATCCCTGCTCTCCCATCCTCAACAGTGAGCACAGAGAGCTCCACATTCAACGTTACCTTGGCCCTTTCAGCTCTATTCCTACATTGGTGCTTGAGAGCAGGGAAGGATAACCTGGAAATGTCAAAGAACATTTCAAGTTCTCTGTTGGTGGCATAATCAGAGAATTGAAGAGACTTTCTGAACAGAGATGCCTAAAACCCAAAATACGCATCATGCAATTTGAGACACATTGTGGCTGACTACCTCTTTCTCCAGAATATCATCAAGACATTCTACTTGGTAATGTTGCCTGTTACTTGGGAATATTGGACTTGTCTGGCCTGAGAGTCTAGCTCTCTGGTTGTCTCAGGCATGATACCCAGTTCATAAACAGACTGAGATCCATTTAAAAAGCACTTACTTTCTGTGGCCCTACTATTCCCCTTGTAAAGCTGTTCCAGAATCTCGTAACTTGGCTTCTTAAGATTTCCAGCCTACTTTTATTAAAGGCCCATTTATATCCATTTGTTCAGATGCCAATTTTGTCCTTGAACTTAATTACTTCTGATATTTACTCCTCTCACAGTGTACTAATACTCCTTCTCATCATTCCTTTTGTTTAAAACAAGCTTTTTGGTCTTGTCTCGTAAGATAGAATCATTTCCCTGATTATCCCCATATCCTAGCAACTTACAAAAACTGGGTCATGACCAACACCCAGAAATTATGGTTTTCAAAAGGGTTCATTATTCCATCCATTTTCAGTTTGACCAAGACACAAGTAGGGAGAATGATTAGCATAAGGTCAGACAAACCACAATTCTCCTGACTTCAAGTTCTTTTGCAATCTATCAGGGACATGAGTTCTGAAAGGCTTGTGGTTTATAACCTGACATTACATCAATGCACATTTATATACCTATATATCATCTTCTGGAGAGGAAGAATGGCCTTGTAGTTAAGAGGATGCATTAGAAATCTGGATATTTTTCTTTGAACACCAAGTCTGCCATATGGAACAGAGGTAAGTCTGGCGAGTCCTTTAGTCTTTTGCCACATTTCACCTGTTTCAAAATTAGGACAGTAATACTCCTCACCTCTTTTGCCTTCCCATATACCTATTTGCATTGTATACTCTCAAACCAAGAATCTCCTTTCTAGGTACTTCCAGTGGCTGGTATGCTGAAGTCTAACTGTGTCCATGACTCTTAAGCTGACAGTTAAAAATAGCCCCTACTCTTATAAAGTCTACTTTAAGGGTCTATCCTAAAAGCTGTTAGTAAGCACAGTATGAACTGGAATTCCTGAGATCAGCAGCCCACTGAGTACATTCAAATTGTCTCTGTTACTAACCTAAACCCAGAGGCCAGCAGTAAAGGCAGAGACATTTAACTGCAATGCCGCATTCTCACTTCTGGCTTTCAAGTCTTTGCCTGGTTGAAGACCAAGTTAAAACTCTAGTAGTATTATTATATATTATTTAAACACATGCACAATTTAACACATTTTCTTCACTAGCTTTCACTTCAGATGGCAGTTTTTGATTAGTTAATACAGCACAGAAACAGGACTAAAACTGGAAGCCCCAGCAGCCAAAATATGTGAAGCAGTCCTGGTAATAACAAATGCTATCATTGTCCTTCCCCAGCAATCCAAGTGTGGAAGGTTGAGACTGAGCACAGAAGCAGAGAGCACTCTGTTGAGCTGAGGTGAAGCAATGATATTTATGGGAGTAATTATCACAGAGAAAAACCGAAAAATATGATTACAGCAAATTGTAACTCTCTCAGATATGTTCTTCATTGTTAGAAATAGCTCAGCTGAGACCAAACCAATATGAACAACAGACTGGGAGTGTCAGACACTGATCCTCTGGAGGCTGATACCATCATATCCTCTGAGCAGAACAGGATCCAGCTTCAGCATATTAGAGAGCTGGGTGTCAGCAGCCTGTGCCTCTTCCCAGTCATTCTCCTCATATGAAAACCTAACAAAATGAGAGCTGCTGGGCTCCCTGTTGGAAAAGCTGACCTGAAGATGCTGCCTCTAAAGACCACTGGCAGGAGAGGCAGCTGTCTTTCAGAGCTGGGCAGTTCCCCTACACTTTTCCATCAGCAGTTGTAGCCAATAAGTGCCACCAAACAGCTTACAGAAGACACTTGGGTTTTAGAGCATGGCTGCTTAGATGCCATAGGGTGACCTGACCATGCACAACATCCATCACTGCCCTGGCACTGCCTTTCCTTTGCAGAATCACTAAGAGTCATTAAGGTTGGATATCATTGTTCCTTCCTTGGCATCAGCTACTTGCTTTGTTTGCCAAATGCTTGATGCCTTCAGAGAGCTCCTTCATCCTGGTCCAATCATGGGTTCTGCTGAAGGAACCACAGCAACCCAAAGCAGAGCATGGGGCCTAAGCCTATAACCAAGTGTATGGTCTCAGAGACCTTAGAGGAAATAACTGTAAACTCTCCAAACTTGTGGGATTGTATGGAAGGAGAGGCTATAGATAGGAAAAGCAAGCCTCAAAAAGACCTGATTGCTTCATCAGCAATTCTGTGTGCCCTGTATACAGGGGAGTTTGAACATGGCTTATGCAGACAGGTTTTATACTTTCTTATTTATGTGATGTCTTGGCTTGATCTAAGTCTTTTGCACCAGGGCGAATGTTGTCTCTCTGAGTCAATTATATTTGGAAAGGGATTTTCCCTACGCTTCCATCGCAGAATATTTTACATACTCCATGGAGCTAAAATCTTGCAACTGTTTAGAAATTTTTAGAAGTAATAACCAATATTGTGTAAACCCAAACCCATTGCTTAATAAAGTAGTGAGCTGTTCTCAATTAGAGATACCTACCCCATGGATCAGATGCATCAAAGAAGTTCTTCAGGTGGCTTGCAGGCTCTGTGAGTGTTGCTGCTGCTCTCAAATAGTCTGTGAGAAGAATCATAAATGGTATTTACCTTTTAATTAAACAAAACATTGTGCAAATTAAACACATGCCCTTGCACGTCAAAATTTAGTTAGCATCCATTTTTATTGTGCATTCTATGGCTCTCTGACAGCCTATTGACTCCACAGCCAAATCTGAACAAATATTGTTGGTTCTCCCTTTCCCCCTACATTTTGGGCATCATGTGTTATATTTTATCACATCTGAGGGGAAAAAACACTCTGTAATTGACTGCTAATACTTAAACAGATCTCCTGCTTAATATTCTTGTTGCTTAAAAAAACCCAACAAACAAACCCCTCCTCCCCAAAAGAATAAAACTCCAAACCTAAAACAGCAAAGACAAAATACATTGGTGTGTCCTGGCAATGACAGAGAAGCAGTTTTGGACACTTGTGTGACATATGTCTTATTAAGTTACATAGACAATTTGACAGTGAATGGCAGAACACCTTAGAGGGATTTAAGGAGATCATAAAGGCAGCAGCTTTCACATGAATATAGAGCCTAGTTCCTAACAGTTACAAGCTTTTTTTATATGCATCCTTGTAATTTGACATTTATAATTCACTGTAGCGTTGAATCTCTGTCATTTTCTCACTGTCAGGTTCTCTATACATGAATGTACATTTCCTTTCTAATTAGTAAATGTATTTGAACATTTAGTCTCATTTTCTCTCCATCTTATTATGCAGTTACATATTGATCTGTTCTGTGTCAACAAATGCTTTTAGTAAAATATATATAGTTCTATTTTGCTCCTTTCTCTGAACAGGTGCTTATATCTTCTGAATTTTGGGGCTGTAAACCCATTTTGACCTAAACAAAAGCATTAATCCACAATGAATTTAATAATAGGTAGAAGTAAATGCCCCACAGAGAAAGGTTAAATCTTGAGATTATATTTTTATATGCACACACACTGTGCATCTTTTATTATGCATAGCATCTTCTTCATAGGGAATGCCAAAGACCTTTTCAGAGGCATCGGTACCTTTGCAACATTGATAAACATTAGACCTGTTTTATCCTTGGAGAAACTGTACAGAAAATTTGCAGAACTAGCTCAAGGTAAGCTAAGAAAACAGGGAGATAGCTACAGACATAGCAAGCCCTGAGGTCTCAGCACCTGACCTGAAACCCACTGGAAAACACAATCAATATGAAAAACAGGTTGCATTTGCAGGCCCTGGTTCCAGGGCTGACCTTTTAGCTCTTGCTCATCATTTTGCATTAGCAACTGGGGTGGTGCCATGCCATTGCCTGATATTCCTGTTTATTAGTTAACTTAGCTGAGATTTAATTCAATTGAAATGAAAGCCTTTCAGTATAATGTTGAAAAAACAAGTAACAAAGAAAACAGCTTTTTGTAATAGTCATACTGATACTGAAGTCAAATAAAGTATTTATTCCAAATCTTTTAAGTATTATAGCTTCATATGTGAACTAAGAGATATTAAAGTGCTTGTACTGCTTAGAGCACAGAATAAAAAAGTGGCTGCTATTTGTGTGGTAGAATTAAAACATCTCCTCTACTGGTATTTAAAAAGATATCTTAGGGATGAATTCAAAGCAAACTGTTCACACCTTTCAGCTGATCAGGGATAAATGTATTAATACAAATGCTGACAGCCATTTTAAATGCTTATAATGTAACTTGTGGGTTTAACAGATACCAGGTTTACTTTGTGAAGAAAACAAAACATGGTAGCAGTATAGAAAAACTCACCCCCGCAGTTTCAAGAGGGTATGATGGTGAAAAAGACTATTTAGTAATAATAGTAAAAAAGAGATTAAGCAGATGGATGTTAATCCATTGTTCATACTGTCCCATGGAAAAACTGAGATTGTTACAAGCAGTTAGCTCAGACAATGTGAACCTGGGGCAGATCTTACACTGCCTCCTCTAAAGGTTTCTCCCTTGAATTACACAGCATTTTCAATGGGGAAGAAAACCTGGTCAGGCCAACAACTTTCACAAATACTGATCTTTACTTCTGGTAATGTGTAATGCAGATCTGGGCAGCAAAAAAGAAATTTTTTTAGGTTGTTTTTTTTTTTCCTTGGGTTAATTATTGATCTGCAAAGTTCCACTTGGTTTACACAAGATTCATGTAAGAAATGGAAGAAACCATGTTTGTTTTCAGAGCTCTCCAGTTTAAGCAACTTTTGCAAATTACCTTGATGGTGCTGTTGGAGGTTTACCTCTTTATATTGCTTCAAAAATTTTCTAAAAATATAGTCATAGTAGCACCTATTAAAAAAATTAATCTGATGAAAATCTGCCCTGGAAAATATGAATACTGTGAAGTGGTATCCAAATGTTCCTAAATACAAAATCGAAGGCAAGTGACTCATTTGTCAATTTAAAAATAAAATATATGCATCATATTTTATATTTATATTCTTAATACTTACATGCTAGTCTTTAAGAACCACAATAAAAATCTCTTCTGCCTTTTAGTTTCTGACCTGAGAGAAATTCCTATTCAGACAGTGAGGATTTTCAGCAAGTAGAAAATGATTGAGGATTTTAGAATACATTGTCTGGGTCAGAGGTGCCTTTAGAAACAAGATGAGCATGTGAATGTTCAGGATTTTTTTCCATGGGTGCCAAACATGATTTGGAAAGTTTCCCAATCCAGGAAGAACAATGCATTGCCACAGCTGTACTCACTGAAAGCCATGGCATAGCCTTGAGGAAATGGGAAAAGTTCAGGTATTATAACAAGTAGGATGGAAAGTTCTTTCAGAAATGTGAAACATAGTTTTTCTTTGAAAATAATCTGGATATTAATTAAGAGTTTACTCTATCCCCAGTCCTTCTTTTGGTGTCTTTTTTGCTTGGTCAGGTGAACTATTGCCATTTCTGAGGTCTGGGAGTGTGAAGCTCCACTTCCAGCATCCTTAAATGCTGAGGTCTTCCAGCATTTAGTAAACCTAAACCAAGCTATGCAACAAGATTACCTCTCCTATTCTACTTTGTTGCAGAGGATCTGTGCTCTGCCCGAAGGCAGGCAGGCTGCCCCTGGGGATCAACCAGGCACACCTCTCAGAGCAGGGGTCTTAGCTTTGGTCTGTAGTAAAACGAAGTGCACTTTGTACCTGTGAACATTTACATATAGTATAAGAGGAGCGCTGCAAGGGAAAGTTTGCCTCTATGAGCCTATGTATCATTCTCTTTGATATCTATCTCCTATTTTCTGATCCTGTTACTTCAGATCAGCTCTAAGTCTTATATCTAAACAGTCAGTCCAAAGGGAAAGTCTCTATTTACAGGCTGGATTAAGAGCTTTAACAAAGGCAAAGCAGAAAGCCATTCATTTACTATGTAAGAATAAGAACTTCTTTATATTTTATCGCTTGCCAGTATCTTCCAAATCTTTTTCTTTTCTTCTCTTCCCCTCTAAACAGAAAGTAGAATGGGAAGTTCCCATTTCACAGCACAAAACAAGAAAAGGAAAAAAGCGTGGTGTGCAACTTTCCCTTTTTGCCTCTAATGGGTTTACTTTTGTTTCACCCCTCAGGGCTCCTGCAAGCATATGTGTTCAGCTGAAATGCTGCTCTGCTGCCTTGTTAGACCTTTTCCAAAGACTTTTCTTAAGAAGCAGGAATTTGGAAGAGAACAAAACCGGAAGGCGAGGGAAAGGCTGGAGCAGAGCTGCCCTCAGCCGAGCCGAGAACCAGTCCCTTTCCACAGCACAAGCAAAGGGAGGGCGGGAACAAACTACTGGTGTAGGGGGCAGGCAGTGGGCAGAGAAACGTATAGCACAGCAGGAGCTGCAGCAAGGGAGAACAAAGCAACAATATCCAAAAGGATCGATAGCGCAACGCAAGGAGTGAGCATAGTGGGAAAGGGAGAACCTCTTCTCTCAGGCAACCTCTGCACAGGACATCCTATCAAGGCCTCCCCAAAGAAGCACTGCAAGTCTCCAAAGGCTTGTGAAGAGAACTGTGAAAAAGGATTGCTCAGTTCTGGATTGTTTCTTTTGGGAGGCAGAGCAAACACAAAAAATGTTTAAGGGTTAGTTGCAAGTAACCAAAACTTTCCATTTTTGAGATATCAGAATAGAATATGTATTATTAATTTTAAATCTGTTTACTCTAATACTATTTTTAAACAAAAATCCATTTCAAAATGGCTGAAAGGGAACAATTTGCCAATCTATAATTATTCATAATAATAAGTAGCTACTTTTTTCAAATAAGAGAGAAGCAGAAATAAGCCTTCTTCATAAGTTGTGCTAAAAAAACCCACCCCAAAACTTAGCAGTAAGTAAAGATGAATTTTTACAAAAAATTTCCCAGTGACATACCTGAATGGGGGAAAACAAGAGGCAGGTAGAACAGAACGGAGGCAGAAGCAAAGCGTTACTTTGTGAGTCTTTACTCAGGCTAATTCCTGCACTCTACCTCAGATTTGCAAGGTTTGTTCCAGATGAGCTTATAAAATTAAAATTCTCATTAACTTTTACTCCTTGCAATTTGCCTTGAGCCAGTCCACAGCTTGGTGAGCTCTTGCTTGCACCAGGGACTCCCACCTCAGGTCCAGGCCACTTCCTAGGCACCACACTCCTTTGCTGGCACAGCTCTGGCTGGCCCTGCAACCCCACAAACCCTCATCTTTTGCAGATACTTGATGGGTCTCCTTACAGCTCAGTTTCATGGTTCTTCTTGTCAACCCCAGCACCCTTCTTCACCTTCTGGTAAAATTCCTCTACTCTAAGCTCCACCTTGGCAGACAAGCTTGA
This sequence comes from Bucco capensis, assembly GCA_013396975.1. Lineage (NCBI taxonomy): Eukaryota > Metazoa > Chordata > Aves > Piciformes > Bucconidae > Bucco > Bucco capensis. Next base: position 228,444 of record VWZO01009210.1, on the reverse strand, counting down.
TCTGAGTAATTTCCCAGCCTAATGACCTCTTTCAGATGTGTATTAACCCAAATCACCTGTGTAGGAGCCACCTAGGGTGAATGATCCCTCACTACCTCTGGTCTGGGAGATGGATAACTCCATCCTGACAGCCGAGGGTGGGCTTCATCTATACAGACACTTTCATGGTAAAACAATTAATCATGTCAGCCAGCATTTTTCATTAGTACATCAGTGTGGGCAGGATATTTTTAATAGCATTCATTTCTCATGGGTGCTGGTTTCGTTCATCCTACCTACATTCTCACGATTAACTGAATTACCAGTTTCAGAGACTGAAGGGAATTTTTTCCATATTTTTCCATTTTTCCTCAATTCATCACAACACTGGCAGGGATTCTTGAGGCATTTTATTCTTATCTGTAATGTGGTGCTCCAGAAAATTTTTTTAAGAGAACCGCTGCCCTAGTAGAAGCCTAGCCCATGGACAGTGACCTTGTTGCCACCTGATCTCTTTTAATGGCTCATTACTGTTGTGGCATTTGGTCTCTTGCTCTTTATCTCATTAGCTGTAAGTCTCTGAGACACATTAGAAGGTCCATGGTATGTGGTGTTGTGTACAGCAAATATTTAGTAGACAAAAAGACTTGACTGCAGTGGCAGGGAATTGGCTTTGATGGCTCAGCTGGTCTTTTCCCTTGTGAGATCCCCAAGGAACTCTCCCATCTTCCAGCAGAGCAACACCTCTTGCTTATTACAGCAGGATATGTACCAGTCCAAGATTAAAGCACCTCTTTCCTTCTTTCCTCCATTCAAGCATGAAGAGCTAGCAAGTTCCACTATGTCACATAGCTTCTCTTTTGCCTTTCTTAAAAGTCTCTCACCTTTTTGCATAACAGGAAGACTTATTAGTGCTTTAAGTGGTCATAAGCACTGTAGAACAAGGTAGTGCGTTCCGCATTAAATTGACATTATAGGGAGGGATGAATACAATCTACCCAACAGATATTTCATCATGAAAATTATTAAAATTCATAGCTTAGAGGTGTGAATGCTTCTTTAAGAAAGGTACTTATGTTATCCCCAAAATAGCACCAGTACCATGTGATGTTCCAGTTGCTATGGTTACCACAAATTTGTTATTTAATAGCAAAGAAAATAGATGCACAAAACATGCTAATTATAACTGGTACAAATTTTTCTAAATGTTTAATATGAATATGCATGCATGTTTTATGCATAAGGAATAGGAATGCCCTTTTTCAAATAATTCTTCAAGTTTTTAGAAGCATTTAAGTAACTGGTGGGGAAGTACATTGTATGGCTCTCAGCAACAGAGGGAAAGAAGGCTGAAAAAATTGAAGATGGGCATTTTGTCTAAAACAATGCAGTTTTCTATTAAAATAGCTGAAAACTCAAGAGGGTTAAATTTGTCGAACCCATGTACTTGCCCAACTGCATTGCTTTGTTTCTTCTTCTCCTCTTTGCTATGTTGAAAGGATTCCCTCTCCAGATTGAAGTCTCTGAGACACAATTGCAGGGCTGTTTGAAGTGAAGTTGCCTGTTATGAAATTATAATGTTAACATAACCCAAATACAGAAACCAAAGTGCTTCAGTCACTGCCAGAATCGATACTGCTTGAGACAGCTGCAGCCTCCCTCTGCATGGAGCCACAGGGCTCCCACGTGCGTGCAGCGGTGTGCCGGCTTGCAGGCTGGTCCCGGCTCTTCCCACTCTCACTGGCTGACCGTGGGCTTCATTTTGGGGTGCAGCTGGAGGCCTGAGCGTGCTCCACTGGTGCAGCCTCCTGCTGCAGGGTCTCGAGGGCCTCCACAGGCTGGGAGCTCAGATAGCACTTTGCAGAAACACAGCCTGTGAGCATGGCATGGAAAGATGCTGCTGTTGGACTTGTGCGTATTGCAAGGAGAAATACACAGGGCTGTCTCCGGTCATGCAGAGGAGGGATGCATCCCCGCTGGAAGGGATAGGTATGAGAAGAGATCTCTTATAATTCCCCTTTCCTTTCTGCTCTCCACCAGATGTTCCCAGAGAAAAGTCTGGGGGACACAGGGCGTGCAGCACTTTCAGTGCTCGAGCTGTAATACCTGGCAGGCCTATCAGGATCCTGGGGAGGAGCTGGAGAAAACTCATTCCTTTCCTTAGCTTGTCTGTGGCCACAGTGAAAAGACTCTCAAGCCTAAATTAAACAAAGATACGACTGTCAGTTCCTGGGACGGAGCAACTGGCTGGTGGCTGCTGTAGAAGAGCTGCAAAGCACTTGTGCTAGCAATGGCACTACGCACAGAGCCAGCCACATTTCGGGGTGCAGCTAGGTTAGTGCCTCACTGCCCAGTGCCAGGCAGTCCCTGCTGCTCATCCACATTCTCACCCCTTCCCAGTGAGAGGAGGGTGACATAGGTGCCTTTGGGGCAGGAGTATCATATGGTGGACTGCGCCTTACTTGGTGGTTGCTGCTGAAAATGTCACCACTGTCACTTGAAATCAAGCCCTCTCTTCTGGTAGAGGCTTTTATCTCTTCCCTTATGAGGATGCAGCAGCCACAGGCAGAATGAAAGTAGTGTGCACGTGTTTTGCTGACAAATGGCCGTACTTAATGACATGGATACCAAAGGCACACACTTCTGCTGGTTTTTCCCTTTCCCACCCAGGGCACGTTAGCTGGCTGCCCTGTTTCAGATGTTGCAGTGTGTCAGTGATAGCAAGTGAAAAAACTGTAGCTGTAGCTGGCTGTCACACCGTGATTGATATCAGCTGTAACAAGATAAAATGTTATGGCACTGTAATTCTGCTTGATGCAAGGTAGTCTTTGATCTTTACCATTTTGCAAAGATTATAATATACACTTAGTTTGATAAATAACGCCCTTTCACCAGAATCACACAAACTGGAAAGAATATTGGCAGCTAAAGTTTCAAAACTTCTCTGGTAAACATGTTGATGTTTTTAAAACAAAAGCTTAAATAATAGGAAAAAAAGTAGATGTAAATAATAAATACTTAGTCAATCACCAGCCCTTTTGGGCCAGTTTCTCTCAATTTCTGTGTGTGAATGTGCATCACATCAGCAGCAGGGCTGAGGAAGCCCTAAACCCAGCCTCACACAGAAGTGGAGGGGAATTCACTGTGGATTTTCCCTCATCTCTAAACCAGATGGTTGTAGAGAAATTCACCCAGAGAAGTTCAGACCCACATGTAACAGTGCTTGCTCACTCACCTGGCTAAGGAATGGACCCTTGGACAGGGATGGAGGTTTGGTTTTTCAATCCCCCCAGGACCAAAACCAGACAATGTATGACATCTCCAACATGTCTTCTTAAACTTACCCCTTGAGGTGAGCTGGTATTTGAGTTTCCAGGTGCCTTTCTAAAGGCATTCAGAAAAATCTAAACCTGTCATTTTATTGGCTTTGTTCTGCTTTTTAATTTGAATGGTTATTTGGATCATAGCAAAAATGAGAAAACCCCAGCACTGTAATCATCAGAAAGAGTTCTCATCAGGTAATCATTTATTAAAACATTTTAACCAGCTGGTATAAATATGATTGTCATCAGAACGTGGCAGGCAAATACGTGCTCCCATCTGTACTAGTGAGTCAGGAAACAGTTCACTTGGGGAGTTTTTCTTTATTCCTGTTGCACTTCAATACACAACGCAGCTGAGCATGACCCACCTCCCTTGGCAGGGAATTGGGATGGGAATAGTACCTCAAAAGGGGGGCACAGCCCCACGGCTTCCTCTGCTGTGTGGCCTCACACAGCTCCAGACTGCTCATCTTGGACCGCAGTGCTCTCACACTGCTCATGGAGCAGTGCAGCTTTATTTCACCTGAAGCTAGGTGGCCTTTAAAGCAAACCTATTCAGGGATGAGCTCAGGTGTCCAGCAGGGGTTTGCCAGTATTGTCTCGAGGGCATAGCCACATTGGCAACAGTGTTTAGCTTCCAAGGGTGCTCTGCCAAATCCATGAAGTATTTTGCATGGCAAGAACAGGGTGTAACTCCAAGGCCATGATTGTTTTCCATGTAAATGTCTGTTTTGGTTTGTGCTTAAATGATTATCTGTCATTGATTTGTGTGCCTAACAGCAACTGCTTCAAGCTGTTTTCAATTATTCTGTTCTCAATACGATGCGATCCCAAGGATTAACCATACCGAGTGCCACAAACCACCTTGCAGCAGCAGAGTCATAAACTGAAGAGGATAGAAAGGATTTTAATGGGAGATTAAAGGGAAGAAGTGACTCACTGGATGAAAGAGAAGAGGGAGTGTGGAGGCCTTGACTGCAGGAGTGCTGCTTCGTGATGCCTTCGAGTGCACTGAAGACCCCAGGTTAATATAATAATTCTTTTTTCCTTATCATGCAGGTTTCTGGTAATGATTTCATAATTAGGAGTGTATTTAAAAATGGTTTTGAAATGAAGCATATGTTCTGGCTTTGCACTAAGAGGAGGTGGGTAGTCACAGTGTAACATTGCACAGGGCTTGTTTCCTTGCCTGCTGAATTCTTTTTGTTAAGTTTTGTGTTGTTTCTCTTGTATTTTTAACTGAAAACCTGCACCTTTGGAGAGAAGCTGTGTTTCTCCTTGGCAGTCTACTCTTAAAATATCAGTCCTGCTGAAAGAGAAAACAATGTTCATCTAAACCAAATCCTGTGTCCTGTGCAGAGGAGTAGCCTAACCTCTCTCAGACTTTGCACCTAGGTGATATACAATACTGCTCGTCATGAGTCGCTTTAAGGCTTATCAGCTAGGATCATTAGAACACTCCTTCAGCAATCAGGAGCAGAGAGTGCTTCAGTGCTTTGCTTTACACCTACTAGTAAAAGTCTTCATACACTTGGACTAAGATCCTAATTGTTGCAAAGTAATTAACTATGTACACTTGTGCAGTAGCCATTTGTGACAGTATCCACCAACTGGGAAAATGTAATGTATTGAATTTCTAAGAAGAGCTATTAATATTCTGACTTTAAACCAATTTAAATATTTGAACTTTCCGAGTGTACAGTTGAGATGAATAACATGGAGAAGCACTCTTGGATGGATTAAATCCTCTATGGATTTTATCAATACAGGGAGAAGGAAGAGAGATAAGTTATTTGTCTGAGAGGTATATATATATATATATTTGTAGCAGATAAAATCAAATGTGTTATCACTATCTGCACTCTGCTATGTATATTTTAAAACATTATGAGTGGATAGGTACATACACAGCACTAGTTTACAAGAGATACCATCATTAATTTCCACATAGCTATATGTTTTCATGGGCTTTTTAACCTTTTAATATTAAGTAAAATAGCAACTACAGCACTCTTATATATCCTTGGGAGTATCACAGCTTTAAAAAAAATTCTGTTAAAAACACAGGAAATGCCACTGCAGTGAAGATCAGGAAAGTGAGGTACACAACGTCAGAGGTTGGGGGTTGCATTCCCAGCTGATCTCCAGGAGCTGCTTGGGCTAAGCTGACTGAGGTCCCAGCAGGGAGGTACAATGCCAGCTCCACAGCAGAGTGGGAACCTGGACCTGCTACCACCTGCCAGGGGGCTCTGGGCCAGGTAGGGCTCTGTCCCATCACACCAAAATGCTTTGGCTGTGCATGGCACTCATGGCTGCTCCTGCCCATGGTAGTGGGGGAAGTTTTCTGCCTGCCCTGGCAGAGGCTTTCTGCCTGATCAGAGTTTTCTGGGCATGAGGAAATCTGGTGACAGTGTGGAATGATAACTCTTCTAGAGACAGCTGGTTCACCTTATATGATAAAGCTTTTTATTTCTTTTTCTAGGCCAGCATTCAAAAACCTGTCAGATTACTTTAACCTGTGGTATTTCAAGCAAATTCAAGTAAAATAAGCAAGTTTCTAAAGAAAAGCCAAAATCAAAATGCCACAGTACTGAATCTATCAGATCCATAAAAATGGGGATGTCTGCAGTAGCTTTTGCAGAACACAATGTAGTTGAGTCTCAAACAAAGCTTTTATATAGCTAGGCTTTTCCTATGGTACACCATATCCTTATAATCAGTCTTCAATCTGTTCTCTAACTTTCAATAATAACCTGCAATGATGCTCACCCAAATGAAAAAAATAATAAAAAGCATGCATACACAAAGGACCAAGCATCCTCACAGAATGGTGGTAGAAAGCAATGTAAGATAGGGTTTCTAATCTGACACTTTCCTATTACCATATCATAGGAGGGGTCAACAATTATTTTTCAAAAAGAAAGGTAGCTACCCCCAGTTGCTTCTCAATTACCCTGGTTAGGTTCAACATATTGCTGTTTTTAAACTGAAAAGAAGAATGATCTGAATTATAGAAACAATTTGTTGAAGGACATGGTCAAATAGTTCAGGTAGACACTGGAACTCTATCTTCAAAAGTATTTTCTAACCTGTCAAGCAATGCTCTCTGAGCTTCCGAGAAGCAAGATTGGAAGTTTTATATTCAAACTCCCCACTTCCAGTTACCATTAAAAGAAACAGCCTTGTTTTTACATAGTCTAAAATGTATGTTAGTAAAGCAGAATTTCCTGAATGCAGATGAATTATCACAGAGTTGTTTTGACATGACTGAAAAGGCTGGTACAGATGTAACAAAATAAGATAAAGAGACTTCTCTTAACTTGTGACTTGTACTTGCTTAAGAAAGACAGCAGGAAAAGCCTGGGCTCAGTAAGGTCCTTGGGAGGCTTGGTGGGCAGCGGGCAGTAGCAAGGCAACCAACACTCCCTCATGGAAAATGGATTGGAAACACCATTTGGAAAGGACCCTGTGAGCGTGCATGTAGACCTCTCGAGTACCCAGCTCACATCTGTGCTACAAGAAAGCTGCTGACACCAAAGAGTGTCTGAACACTGAAACAGAAGACAGACAGCAGGAAGGAACAGAAAGGGATGGAAAGGGACACTTCTGCTGGTGGGGACAGTCCCAGTCATGTCAGCTGTGGTTCTTGCTTATGAAAAGCTTGCAAGACATGCATGCAGAGGCTGGAAGGAAGGTGGAGAGGAGCATAACTGATTCCTACAGCAATTGGAGTTCATGGGTGCTTAAGGAAATATAGAAATAGGGCCTAGCCTGCAGTTTGGCTACCTGAAGAAATACCACTGTGAAGAGACAGCAAAAAGGAATTGCCAAAGTAGTATCACTTGTCCACGTTCTCCACACCAATGGCAGTGTTTTGAGTACTGACAAGTTCACAATAGTAAGTGCCACCTGCGCATGTGAGGCTGCAAGCCATGCTGCTGCCACAGTAGGGCCAGCTCCTGCCCCGCCAGCAGTCACACTGAGCCAGCAGCCATCTGCTGTGCCAGTGCACATCTTCCTTAAACTATACAGCTATAGAGGATTTGAATTGTCATAAAACCATCACAAACCTCTCAGACTAATGCCTAAGTATATGTATTTCATGAGAAATGGGCTATTTGGTCTTAGAGATATTTGTAGAACAACATCTGTTTGAGAAAACTCTTGATTTGAAAAAGCAATCTATAAATCAAGATCTTCTCTTTTTTTTTTTTCTGAATGCCTTGTCTTTAGAAAGCAATAGAGAGCCCTCACCTTATCACGGAGCTCCCCTTCAGTCACAGCCCTGGGGCTGCTAGATAACTTGTTCCTGTGATGTACTTCAGTGGGTGTCATTCCTTTTTAATAAGCCCAAACAAAACAGTTAATAAATCCTAAGAACTTCTTATCATCATATCTATAATTCTTGCCTTTCACTTCTTCAACTGTGCTGATCATCTTCTCAAAACTCATGGCATTCTCATAACTCTCTTTAAATAATGATCTGTGTTTCAGGCTTTGGTTCAGCACTGATGTGAGTTTTCTGCATATTTGGCTGCATAGTGTCTGCTGCTGAGTCACATCTGATTTAGACCGAGATAAACTACATCATCATCTGGGGTAGCCTCTGATTCCGAGAGGAGCACCCGCTAATCTGCATTGCCAATGGGGTTTTCTATCACCACCAGATTTGGAGGATGCCACCCTAGTCGTGGTCTCCATGGAGATTTTTTTATGAAATGCATTAATCCATCATCTATTAGTTCCCCAAAGGATCTCTGGGCACCTCCATGCAGCTCACACAACCTGAAAGAGGTGATAGCTGCGAATTACTCACCAGATACAGGGAGGGCTATTTAGGAAATGGTCACCTTTGCCATGGCTTAGGGGAAATCTCTGGGTGAAGATAGCTCTTACACAAGTGTGCAGTGAATAAATCTTCCACAATAATTTTTCCTTTTTTTCATTGTCAATTTTTAGCATTTTTCTCCTCCAGCTTTCCGGTGACACTGCAAAATATCCACACTAAAGTGCATTCTGTTAGCAAAGTAAAATAGCAAAATGGTGTATTTTAAGTGGAAATTTAGATTATATACTTGCACGAGCTGGCCAAAACCCAGAACCTGAACAATTATTCATGGGAAAGGCAGCTATTTCACACCCACTGTAAATGAGAGCGTCAAGTCACGTTTCAAAATGTGCTGGAATAGAAAGAATTTAAAAAATGAACTTTGAACTGTTTTTTTTTTTTAACAGTGCAAATCTGAAATTTTCCAAATATCCCTCACATAGTGTGATCTGCTCTTACATCATGCTAGCAGCAGCTGTGGATTGCGTTAGCTGGATCCACAGATACCCTCTATAATCACCCTATGCACAGTGGAACCACCATCACCTCGAGCTGTGGCAAGGGCCTGACTGGATCTTTCCAGCATAGCAAGCTCCCAGAGATGTCTTCTCAGCTTTAAACTCAAGTTTTCTTAGAGTAAAACAATGTATTTCCAGAATAGAAAAGCTCTCAGCAGCTGGGAGGGCCAGGGAGCCTTCTGACACACCTCATGTGATGCATTAGTCTCCCCAACATACTCTGCAATATGCAATACAGTAGCTGAACTTTTATCTGATTTCACTTTACATTTACTTCTGGCACTTCATTGTTTTAGATCATGTCTTTAAGATGAAAAATTGGTATTTATAATCCTATTCCTTAGATCAAAGCATCTTTTGCTTATTTTTGACTCTTACCTCAGTTTCCTCTTCAGACCATTCCAACAGTTCACTTGTTTTATTTTAACAGAAGTGTAAGATGGTTTAATCTAGAAAATAAGAGACTTCAAATCTGTACTTAACAGCTGGCAAAGTTAGTTATTCAAACAACAGTAATAATATAAAAGTCAAGGACATTAAAATAGTAAAATACTAAATAAGACCTGATTTTGGGCTGAGCCTCAAAGTATTAGGCAAAACAAAGGATGCTAACCGCTCCTAAGGCCTTGCAATATAAGAATAAGGCAAGATATAAAAGTGAGGCACAGAAAAATGGTTGATGGGATACAGGGGAAAACAGAATGACAGTGAGCAACAGGACAGGCAGCAAATGAAGAGCCTAGTAGTAGTTGGGAAAAGATGGCACAAAGGGTTTCAGTGTGGGATAGGGAAAAGGATGTGAGGCAGCTTGTGGCTGCTTATAAGATGGTCCTCAAAAGTGGGAGGCAGCAGGTGGGAGCAGGGTACACATTTGGGCACCCAGCACATGGGTTATAGAAGCTGGCATCAGGATCACCCCAGTTGGAAGTACCAAGGAACTGTTGATAACTGAAAGTGGAAATGGACTGCAACAGAGCACAAAAATGAGGACAAACAGGTAACATTTGGTGCAATAGAGAAAGAGGAGATGGAGGCAGGACGGATAGAAAATTGATGGGCTAGGAAGAGAGTATTTCCAGCGTCATTTTAAAGTGGGTACCAAAAGGCTGATGCTGCATTTGTCAAGGCCTGATAAAAAAAAATTGCACTAATTAAGACGTAGAAGAGGCTAGACAAGGACCTTAACCATGGGGATGGACAGGAAAGGCAACATCTTAGAGATGCTAAGCAGAAGCAGTCAGTGGGATTATGCCATAACCTGGATGTGAGGACTCGAGAAAGGGTCTGAGTCAAAGATGACACACAAATTATGGGCCTGAGTGACAGGCAGGGTGGTGAGGTTGTCCACCATGATCAAAGAGGGGACTAGTAGGGAAGACATGAATTGAGGAAGATTAAAAGTTCTGTCTCATCCACATTGAGTTTGAGTTGACAGATGGTCGTCTACATGAAATGCCAAGGAAACAAGCCCAGAGCTGAAGATGGCCAGAAGAGACAGGTCGTGAATGTACAGGTAGATCTGTGAATTGGCTGCGCAGAGATGGCAGCTGATTGCGTGTTTGCAGATGAAATTACTCAGAGATGCAGAAAGTGCAGAGAGAGAAAGCAACGAGGACAAGGTTCTATAAAACCACTGTAGAAAATAATACTGCTAGTGACATAGCATAAAGTGAGGTTAAAACAAAAAATATACATGAAGAATTTAATTTCAAAAGTGCTTTTGTGATTTTTATCTCATTTTCCCTAATAGAATTATCCAAAGGATCATTTGAAAAACTATTTTTTTTTGGGGGGGGGGGGGGGGGGTGGTAAAATGCTTCNCCAAAATTAATGCGATTTCATGGATTTGTCAATTTTGACAAAAAACCTATTTTGCAGTGGAAAAATGCCTCAACAAAAACCCAAATTCAGAGTAGTTTACTTCTAGCTCTAAACATAGATCCTACTACTGTGAAGTAACATCTTTCATTATCTTCTTTATGTCTCAAACAATAATAAAAAGAGTCTAGAGGTTTTGATGATTCTGTTGTAATCAATCCTGTCAGAGTTGTTATTGGATTTATCTTGGAATCTGATCATCAGCATTTTTCATTGTTGTTTTATATTTTCTTCATGATTGTGCAGCTAACACAGTGAAGAGTATAAGAAAATATAAAATATATTAAGTTGAGCAACTAAAGTCACAAAATGACTACAAAATTATCCATGAAGCTTTCTTGGCTCTGAATAAACATCAGTTACTCTTATTAAGTGGACTTTAATGAAATGCAGGTCTATCCAGGTATGCATTAATTTTAAAATTATGTCAAAGTGAAGTGGGCTTATATTTACCTGGCTTCATTTGGCATAGAGGAGTTTAAACATTTATCAAAATAAAAACATGCAAGCATAGCAGAGCCAAGTGATACTGTGAATGAAACCAGGCAAGATGCTAACACTGCAGAAGAATCCAACCAAATCTGAGCACCATGCATGCCTCAGTCTTTCAGAGCCCTGTATAAAACTGCTCAGCTGATGCACAGCACTCTTTATAAATCATGCATACATCTTGCAGACTTCAGTGCGGCATGGACAATAAAAGGGATTTAAGATGCTTAATAAGGCGAGATGCATCCTACAAACTGGTATCTGTTTCCCCCTTCTTTTTCATACTCTTTGGGATGTAATTTTCTTTTTCTTCATATCTTTCATCATTTCTTTTGCTAACAAGGAGCCTAGCTTTTCCTTTTGAGGGATGGGATTAGCTACAGCACTAGGCACATGCAAATCATCCATCTTCCCATTTCTAGTATGTGTGCCCTTCATAACATGACCACCCTCATTGTTACATATGCTAGGCAGTTTTGCACAGGCTGTCTCTGCTATTGGGTGATATTCTCCCAAAGCACATGCAGTTAGTTAAAATTCCCTAACTAAAGTTGCCCTCCCTGCTGGCAGGGGACAGAAGCCACTGCACTGCCCATGGGCTTGCTGTCCCCTTACTGCCTGAGCATGCCATTAGAGAGTGTCACACCTAATATCATGTAACTTGTGTCATTAATAAAATGACAAAATAAAACTTGAATTACCACTCTCGGGTAGAGTTTACTGGAGTATTAATACATTTCTTGGGCTATTGAAGTCGTTCAGCCTTTGCAGTCATGGCTCACAACACACTCGATGTATTATTAATGTCCCAGTAAAGCACACCCTGTTGTGTCTTAATGCTATAGCATGAGATGCCTGGAAAAGTAAACAGCTATGTAAAGCAGAGAGTAGTGACTGTTAGAGAGATGAATGGGGGACATTACATCTTTGCTCACCGTGCCTGTGGCTCCAGCAGTCTCAGGGACATCTTGGTAGAGTTTCACTGTGTATATTCTGCTGAGGATTTTTTCCTGAGTGTTTCTAAAATCTATTATTTATAAACCATCACTGCTCTGCATGATGGTTTATGGGTAAGTAAAGTAAACATTTCAGGCCCTGAGAAGCTCACACTGGCTACTCCCAGGGTGGTGGCCATGCAAGGGGGCCAGTGGGCAGGCAGAGGTGCAGGCAGGGCTACTGTTGGTCCTAGCCCCACTGTGCCCACCTCCCCACACAGCCCATGGCAGGGGAAGCCCAAATAAACCAACCTAGCAGTGTCACACTGGGCTACTGTCATTTCCATGCTGCTTATTCAGAGTCTATCTTAGATAAGCTGTCTCTCTCTGAAACAAGGGCTCAGATAATCTGTATCCTCATGTAATTCACTATTACAACTGCTGCTGCAGCTGCCACTACACAGTTTTCTCCCTCCCAAAACAGCTGCAGATCCAGCAGATTCCTTCGGTGTTGGAAGACGGAGCCAGCAGGTGGGAGGGAGAGAGCTCGAGGCAGAGATGAAGGGGACAGCTAAGGCACTGTGCAGAGGATGGGAGGGGAAAGCAGAGAGAAGGAAGGAGTCACTGTGGGGAAGGCACTGTGTGCACTACCTGACACACATACAACCCACATGCCGCCTGAATCAAAGCATCTTTTATAAATAACCCCTGGAACGAAGGTCTCCACAATGACAGCTGAAAAGATCCAAAGCAAAACGTACACAGGCAAGACAGTTCTGTTCCCATATATAAGAATTTCCTTTACCTGTTTGATGATGGGTCATAGATGTCCCCAGAATGACTCAGAGAAGCCTTTTGGAGAAGTCTGAAATCCCAGTCAGAAATTCATGAGAAACATGGACAGCTGCCACCTCTGAGGTTGCTGATTCCTTGAGCAGAAGAGAGATTACATGCCCATACAAGCAGCATAGGATCATACCTTTGAGAAAAGTAAAGCCATTGATACACTGCTAATATCACTTCTCCCAATTTTTTTTTTATATTAGTGATTTTGGCCCAGTTTTTGAGTCAATGCACAGTCCTTTACTAAATGGGCTATAGCTTTCTTCTGAAGGAGTTGATCTCCTAAGAAAAAAGCAAAACTTAGGGAAGGAGCAGAGACAAATAACTAAAATTTAGAGTTCATGCTGCAAAAGAAACATCTGGTCTGTGTATTCAGTATACTTCATTCATGTCACTGATGGCTTATTGGGTGAAGTTGGGAAAATACCACAAACTTGAGTTCTGTGACTGAAAAAACCCATAAGGTAAAATCAGTTCAGATCAGTCAGATATTGTCATTCAACTCAAGACAAAGTTTTGCTTCATCTGGGGTTATTTTAATCCTTTTCCATAATTTTTTCCCCTCTTTCATTTCAACTTGGAATTGAGAAATGCATTTCAAACAAAGGGTCAACAGGCTCATCAGTTCTTTGAAACATTAGAATGAATTGTCTCAAGGCTTTAAGAAACTCTTGCCACCTGTCACTTCCCAGATATTTTTTCCTTGGCTGAAAATTTATTGAGTCTGATCCTAATTTGTTAACAGTTTTGATTCCTCTGCAATGCTATCTTCCAGAAAATTTACCATTTATCACAAAACAACATCAATCTGTCTCCCCTTCCTCCATTCCTGTGGGCAGCTCAGTGTAGTCCTTCCATGCTTGGCTGTCCCAGTGGCATCCCCTAAGGCTCCCCAATGGGCAGCAGGCATGCCAGCATCCCTCAGACTCAAGCAATGATTCAGACTGGGGTAAAGCTAGCCAATTTAGATATCATTCTAGAAAGATTTTTGTGCTCTGTGTGTTGGGGTGGGAATATTGTACTCAAATGTGAATAGCTAGTAGGGAGAAGCTTCCATGGGGAACAAAGGCAAGTGGGTGGCCAGGTCATGAAGACAAGGAAGCAATGGTGGGGCTGGAGGCTGATTGTAGAACAGGCTTGAGGAGGCAAACTGTGACAGCCACGGAGGGAAACAGATGATGGTAGTTAAGCCAAGAGAGGATGAAAACCTAGGTAAGAGCTTTGATGGTCTGGAGAGGGAAGAGCCTGAAACACAGAGGGACTGTGAAAGAAAACAGAGTAAAGACACAATATGCTCAGGGAATCAAGTGTGTGGCAAATAGACAGTCCACATCCCATACTGTAAAAAAGAACTGCTGAATGAATGCAATGATTAAATCAATACATTCTTCTCCTGTTTCTAAAGCTTTTGCTTCCAGTAGTTTTCTAGTTCAATAATGTATGTGCTGTGACAGGTACAGAACAGTCAATATTAACAGCCCCCCTCCAGCTGCATTTAAATTTATTTTTAAATTGCTGCATTTTCATATATGATGCAGACATTTCAAATTGATCAGTGTATTCAACATATTTATATTGAAACAGACCCTGTTTTTTCAGGCAGTTGAAACTGTTCTGATAGTTAGAGCCATGTCCTTTAGCTATCAATATAATTGTCCTTTGACAGGCAGCCGATTGCCATGTATGCAAACTCTGCATGCAAACAAACAAAAAGGCCTTCACTCCGTGGATATTCCCCTTCTTTTTAGCCACTTCTGCAAAAGAAGCAGCTCACAGAGCTTCTGCATCCTGTACACACCAGAACAGTTCATCCACATAAAGGGTGAATTGGCACCTCACATCTTTCCCCATCCTCTTGTTGCACTCGTCAGTCCTCATCCTGACCCTTTAGTATAATACTGCCTCTAAAGAGAAAGGTGCAGAATAAGGGACATCTGTTAATCATTGCAATGTGTTTGTGTTCTGCTGTAGCATAATCTTTATAAAAATCAAAATGATGTCTCTCCCCTCCCCCTTTTCAGGTACCAATTTGGCAGGCCCTTACCCACCATTTATCTCTTTCCTCTATGCTGCCCGCCCAGGGCAAGACTTCAGCACTGTCCAGGAAATCTCAGTCTGCTACTACAGACAATGGGTAACCAATTGCCTGTAACTTCCAAGTTGCCAGGGCAAGTTGCAAAGATCACTAAACTCTCAGAGAAACGGGTAATCGATATGCTGAACAATTAGTATCAAATATACAGTAAATGACGCAGAATATCACTGGTGAAAAATATTCTATTTAGGCAGAATGTAGATTGATGTCAGAAAATGCTCTTTAGTGTGTGGAATAATCAAGTCAACTGCTTGATGGATGTACTATATAGTCTATTTACATAGCTTGGATTCAATACACTTACACGATATTTGCATCAGAAACATATCTATAGTCAACCAATGGGAAAGAATACATGATTTTACCAACATGCTTATACATTAATAATATTACTTGGCAATCTGATGTTTCAAGACCCAGGGTGAATTACTTATTAAAAACCCATATACAGCTATCTGTCTTTATCTTTCTTTCTGTGTGAGCCATAATGGCCCTGATTGTTTTCAAAATTACATTTGGCCAGGATATGACTGTTACATGAAACCTCTTAAACCAATATCATTTCCCTCACTGATAAAATACATTATACTGCTGGATGCATTGAGCCAAACCATTAACGAAGGAAGCTTAACCTAACCTTTGTGCATCTGACCACCCGTTAGAGCAAACTAACATTTCAAAAATTGTTTAAAAAGTGGAAGTGGCATGATTATGAATATTTATATTAATTCACTAATTTCTTGGAGCTTCTCCTATCATGCTCACTTTTAATGGTTTGAATTTTGCAAGATTTAGTTACTTGGGAAGATACAAGGAAACATACTCCATTTAACATTGTTTAGAAACGCGGGCCAGTGATAAATGAGCTAGATAAGATCAAATTAAGCAAGGTCAGTTTTAAAACTTCAATTCAGGATGCATGAGAAAAATCAAATACATGTATTCTCTACAAATTTGAAAAAAAATAGATGTGATGGCAGTAATGGAAAAACCTCAGGTCAATTCTTCATAATAATTATGGTGCTATTTTAATAAACTGTCTCATGCAATGTCTGGCTCTAAGAATAGGCAAGGCTTCCCAGACCTCCAGGCCAAGACAATAGGGCTTGTAACATCAATGAGAAATGCTACTTCCATAGCCATTTTCTGAAGTTACCAATCAACTAGAACCCAGTATCTCCTCAGGTTGCCACCATGACTCCTCTTCAGAACGGAGAGAGGAGGCTGATCCTTGTTTTCATACTCAATAAGAGGAACCACAAAGCAAACATAAAGGAATAACAAGACCTACCTGTAAACACGAATAATGCATAGCTTCTGCATAGCACTTCTCTTTAGGCGTCCAGTGGCTTTATGGAGCAGGTCATGGCCTGTAAGGCAGTGGTAATGGCTTGTTCATGACATATACCAGTGGCAAAGGTACAAATAGGCCATTCCAGGATTTCTAAGTGTGAGAGGGCAGAACTGGTGATCCTGGAAGAAATGCTGTGGGATTCATGGTATATGCAGACTGGCAGGCACCACAGGGCAATGCAGTCTCACCACAGACATCTCAACCCACCAATCTGAGAACAATTTCCACAATTTTCCATTTCAGAGGCTTGTTACTCTTAATTTTTTTTCTTCCCTTGTTTCCTCCTACTCATTCATCATTCCAAAAACACTGAAAGCAGCAAGTATATTCCTGATGTATGCAGATGTGAAACAAAATGACACACTGCTAATTGTAGGGCATGCAAGGTACAGGGTAGCTTCTGTGCTTGCTAGTACAGAACAGCTGCAAATTTATCAGTTTATATATCCAGTTTACAACAAGTAAAGCACTATAGTTGTGCCTTATTTCCTCTCTCTGTATGGGATCCTGCTGTAAGAGGACAGCTTTTCGCGTATGATGGGAGGGAAAGCCAGAGAAATGAGCTAACAGACAAAGGTGTCATTCAAATACATGGCTTTAACCTGGCTGTAGATGCTCAGTCAACACAATATTAGAAGAGGGGATAATGATCTGACATCACCTTTCCAGTAGGCTGCTCTTAAGGAAGATTAATTAACCTCTACAGCCACCATTTTTTCTGTTTCAGCCACCTTTGAAACTGGTAGAAAGAGAAAGGGAAGAGTGGTCTTCAGAGAGCTGCAGGAGTCTCCCCCTCCCCTGTATCACCCTACAGGCACTATGACACAGGTAGGGCAAAGGTGTGTGGCCATGCTTATGAGCCACAATTTCTCCCATGCTCAGAGGAATTCATCTTCTTGCACCACATCAGAACAGCATCTGATCCCCTCTCTGATCACTTCTGTCTGGAAATAATGCTCTTCATCACAAATCTGGCTAACAGCTTCCACTGAAATAGAGTGATGTTCTTAGTGCTCTAGTTAGTGCTGTCAAGCAATCTGAAATGGAAGCTGGCAGTTGTCCTTCCAAATGGCTATTGCTATGTGTAGCCCAGAAGTGGTAAGCTAAAAAATCTTTTTGTATTTGAACTCCTTCCAATTTCATTCAGCAGGATACTGGCAGGCCACTTTCTGTGTTAATTATTTCTGTCCTGATTGCCTGGACACACAGAGCACTGGATCGACAGTATCACACTTCACCATTTGTTAATGCTTCCAGCTGAATGGAGAAAGAAATTGAAGTAAAGGAATTTCACCTAGAGACAAATCTCCAAAAGTCAGGGAAGGGGAGAGAAGATACCAGTGAAGTCAGAAGAGCAGTGTATCTCCTCTATCTCCTAGGTCGGCATCAATCCTTCCATGATTTTAGAAATCCTTAAGAATAGAAGAGTGACACAATATATTACTCATCGGAAAACACTTAATGAGTCTGATCCTGACATGAATTACACTGGTTTAAATCTAGGATGACTCCAACAAAGTCAGAGATTAATCAAGAACTTTTAATGTCTGATTAGGAAAGACTGCCTCTGCATTGCTGGCAGGTACAAATGAGAGGACCTAGGCATAAAATTACCTCATTGCTCCCACAAATCAGTGAGCTAAATGGCTATATCTTGACATTCACACCAGCAGTAAATTATAGTCAGGCACAAAAATCTGGGAACAATTAAACATGGGTGCAAAACTGAGAGTAAAAGCCAGAGAGTATATGCATCCTGTCAACACAAATACTGCCTTGTGTTGTTCTCCATAGCATCATGCCTTTGGAAGAGCACAAGTGAATGTAAAGGACAATATTGTCTAAAAAAACACTCTAGAAAACTACTTAACAGAATTTGCACCAGGACTTCGTCATCCTTGGCTTCTTAGGTAGTTAAGAACTACTGCAATATTCCCAGTGAGGGAAAAGGAAACTGGAATGTTTTCAGCCATGGGAGCTGTCTACACAAAGAGGAGAGTCTCCCTCTGTACAGCACTCACAAGCCCAGCTTCTGCTGGTACCTGCAGATCAAGGCCAATATGAGAACATTCACGTATGCCCTAGATCTAACACTTCTGTAGACAGTACTAGTAGCCATTGAGATAGAAATGACCCGAGATGTGTATTTCTTATGCAAGCCAAGTTTGTTTGTCCAAAATTAAGCAAAACTATGTAGGCTGTGTAGCGCGTGCCCTTACACAGACTAAATCCGTGTAGTAATGCAACTACTTCAAAAAGTGAAGGCTAATCAGTAGTATTCTGAATAAGAAAAAAGTAATTTGATCCTTTCAAAACATACAAAATTACTGATATTCTCAATACATTTTAAAATTACTGTTGAAAGACTCCAGCCTCTCCCTGGAGGTTGAGCTCCTTGTTTAGACAACACATAAAACAAAGTGGTAGTGAAGAATTCATTAGTGAGTTAGTTAAACCAAACCATAGCTTTCATCTGCATTGTTTTGGGGTTAAATGGGACATTTTTGAAGAACACAACTGAGAGTCTTGAAAGAGACCTATTGACATACAAGAAGTCATGAATACATTCTGACTAAAGCCTAAAGAATCTCTTTTGGAAAATCTAGAGGAAACATGTTGCTGTGCTGTTGCATCAGGACTGCTAACTTGCTCCACACTGCTATTGAACTGGTGCTGCTGTAACTGAGAGCACTCCAGAAGCTAACTGGGAGAGAGAAAGAATATCACAGCAAAGCACCAAGAGTACCACAGCTTTGGTATCCAGCCATGGGCATCTGCAGCACATTGACATATCACCCAACTTCCTGGTGTGCAACACCTCTCTGTAACACAGGTGGTGAGTGTGTGTGTGTGGTGTGTCTGCAAGATGGAGATAAGCTTATAAATGATTGCACTATGCCCATTATGGTTTAGGAATTTAGTGGATACTGAGGTTAGAATTTCACCTCTTTTCTTTTCATGGCTTTAACTAAATCTCATACAGGATTTCGAAACATGCCAGGATTAGAGAACAAACTCTTTAAACATGAACTTATTTCTTAGACTGAAATTTCTCCAGCTGGGATCAGCAATAACGGCAGTAGTTTTAAGATCTCCATCTTCATAGTGGCCAGTATAGTGGGATAAAAGCTGGGTCCGGGCAGCCTGTGCTTGGACTTACTCTGAGCTCTGGGTGCTCACTGTGGTGGAAGCCAGTACTTAACTCACCTGAACCTTCAATCCATAAGTACAGACTGTTTGAGGAGAAACACCATCAGCTAATCAGACTGTAAGCTCCCTTCCCCAGGAAATCTCTTTTATCTCAATGCTTAGGAGTTTAGATGTAGTACAGTTTAGTTGCTAACATCTAACAAATAAGGAATGTGAGTAAAAAGTGGGTCCTTGTGGAAAACCTGTGGGCACAAACGTAAAAACACATTTGAAAAATGTAGCCAGGTTGCTACACTGTCTATTCACCTTACTATAGGAAACAGGCCTCATCCATCAGATGAAATGAAACCATAGTGTGAAACCTCACTCACGGAAAGAAAAACAGTTGCAACTTCACAGCTGCAAACATGGTGGTCCATGTGTGCCTGGTGGCAACTGGCTTTTTGTCCCCTCTGGCTTCCAGCTGCACGGTATCCCTGTCCCATCAAACTTCCTTGCAAGTATTGGCTAATTAGTACCAAAGGGTTAATTGCCATGTCTTGTGTGTCCCGTAGACTCTGCTGCACCCAGAGAACTGCCCTGTGCCCCCAAGTGCTGGAATGCCAAACCAGGTGGGATCTCTTCCCTAAGAAGTGATGTCTTCAAGACCTTAACCGTACCTGCAGGTGCAGCCCACCTACCTTTAGAAGGAGACAGCGGATTTGGCTGGGTGAGCCCACAGTGCCTGGTCACCTAACTGCCAGCTCCTTACAAAAGAGAACAAGAAGGTTCAGGAGGTCTCACCTAATGGCAGGAGGCAAGACCAGTCTCAGCACAAATGCCTTTCTGTCTAATATCTTGCACCCTTGTTCTGCCTCCTCTGGGCCTTGGGGAGCAAAAGCTTTGGCCTGACAGCTCCACACAGGAGACTTCAGCCTGGGAGAACAGGAGTGGGTAGTGCAGTACGTACTGAGCCACTGAAGTCTGGTTCAAACATACTTCAAAGCTTGTGGAAGCCAACAGGGGTCTTATGTATTGCTACTGATATTCACATCAATCCAGAGCACTTTGTCCAAGTCCACACAGTTGGATCTCTACAGAGTTATAAATAGACCCCAACTCTCAGGACTCCCACTCCTCTGCTCTAAGTCCTTCTTACCATTCCCTGGCTATACCTTGCACTCTCAGATGCTGTGACTTAGTTTTCCTCTGACTATAATCCACTTCTTTCTATGGAAAAAGGTAAGATTCATCGTTTTGCTTGGACATTAGCTCATCTTTTCATCAAGCATACTCTTCTTTCCAAGAGCACACCAGGAAGTAGACCTTTGGATGGGCAGCTGAAAGAGAGAATCTCATCAGAACAGGGCATTGCATCTCTCAATCGTAGAAATTTATTCACGGATCTTTACCAACTCATATCCACTAGATATTGACACCCTCCTTCCAGCACTCTGTATTTGTTGTTACCACACGTTCATTTCACATCAGTTTCATACTATTCGTAGACCAACTCTACACATGGCCAAACCAGGTGTCTCTATTGAATGGTCCAGGATACATCTTGTGGCTGGATTCCTCAGAGTCCACAGCAATCTTCTGATTGTTTTCACCGAGATGAGGACAAGGTTCTATGTGTTCATTATACCTTGAGTTAAGCATAAAGTCTTACAGCAGAAAAAAAAGTATAGTGGAGCCAGTTTTATCCTAATTGTTGTAGGCTTTTATGGAATCATAAAGATCAGTAAAAGTCTTTGTGTAAGATACCACTACTCCAAACATAATAAAACTAAAATCAATGAACATTCTTTAAAATGAGTGAATACACCCACACAGTTCAAATTTCATTGTGTTTAGACATGCAGTAGATGTTCTGATACATCAGCTTTGATTTTGCCTTTCCCTCCTCCCAGATATTCTTTTTATCAGGTTGCCTGTAACAAAATGCATTGAACACAGTGGTGGTGGGGAAGCAGTGTTTGGTTTTAAGCATTCATTAAACATCTGTAGGAGTTAACACAAAGGAAGAGTCTTTGAATAAATCTAAAAATTAGGAAATTGTACTTCTGATCTTGACTTCATCCTCATGCATCAATGATCACATTTTAATTTTGTTCATCTTTATTGTGTTTAAACTAAACACTGAAAACAATAACCCTCATCCAACTGTTATATATCATTTCTAATGACAGGGTAGCTTTTGTTCTAAATGCATATGTAAAAAGACTTTCACTTTAATATTCCAGCTCTTGGCTCTTCAAGTTAAAATAGTGCTTTACAATTGATCTTTCCTGATAATGACATACATTTGCATTAGACTTCCAACCTGATTCTTTACCTTTCATAATCTACATATATCTTTTGTTTTGTTTCAGATTCTTTTCCTTGCAGGTTATGTAGATTTGGCTGCAGTAGATTTTCCCCCAAAGAACATCCAAAAATACATGTCTGCATAACATAAAGTTAGAAGAAATGTTTGTCGCAGTCTGCTTAACAAAACAAGTTGTTTTTCTGTTCGCAGATTATTCATGAGAAGGCATCCAAGTTTTACAAATGCATTCATTATTAGAAATCATTCTGTGAGTTTCATAATTTAGTGCCAGTTAGTTCATCTAGTTTGACCTCCTATGCTGTATAGGTTACAACATTTTACCCATACACTAAACTCAAAGATTTCATTACGCTAAAGTATTCCAAGTTCTCAGATTAAATTGTCCTCTACTGGTTGAGAACAAGAAAGACAAAGCTTCTAGTAATACCTAAGTCCCTGCAATAGCAAAGAATTATTGAGATGAAATATGCCCAGATCACCCCAGCAAGGGAGGCTTAAATTTAATGCACAGTAGGAGCTAGACACCTTAAGAAGGTCTTAGGAAAGATGATACTCTGCACCAAAGCACTCATCCAGTCTAGTCTCGGGGCAATTAAGGAAGGATTTGAGTCCCTAAGCACAAACGTCTAGTGCCACTTGACACTTCGTATGAGGTAGCCTGATGTGCCTGAATGCAAGATAGTACAGCAGCAGCAGGGATCCACACCCCTCAGAGTGTAGAGTGAAGGCAAGACATGCAAGACAGTGATGCATAGCAGTAGACCCTCTGTTTTACATCTGCCTTGAGTCCTGAGGATGGGATTCAGCCCCATGCTAAGACATCTAAGTCTAGGTGCTCCACATGTGGCTCTGGGCTTCATTTGCTGTCTGTGGGGATTTACAGAATACACCAGAGGAGCCTAGCAAGTTGCTCAGCTGCCCCCCAAACGCAGACGAACAATGTTTGGTGAGCTGGCAGATTCCCTGAGCACC
Organism: Bucco capensis; assembly: GCA_013396975.1. Classification (NCBI taxonomy): domain Eukaryota; kingdom Metazoa; phylum Chordata; class Aves; order Piciformes; family Bucconidae; genus Bucco; species Bucco capensis. The sequence goes on along the minus strand of VWZO01009210.1, from coordinate 205,769 downwards.
TTTCTCTGGTGATTAGCTCTACACTGCCCAAATCTCATCCTGAAAGACTCTAGGGTTTCAGAAGGACACAAGGAAACAAAGAGCCCAGCAAGACCTAGGCAGGTATGCATGCATGAAAAAACTGCCTTGCCAGACCATGAAGGTGCCTGACCAAAGCTCTAAAGCACAAGGTTTCATTAGACACACTGTCTTAACCCAAGAAGTGGAAATATGAAGACAGTAGTGATGGCAATCCCACCAACGCCTGTGACAGGATTCACCAAAACTCACCACCCAGGCTTGCCACTCACAGCATCCTCCAGTCTGCTTCAGCAAATGAATTTATGGTGAGTTATCATCTACACAGCAGGTAGTTTACCCAGTATACTGCTTGCCATAGAGCTTGCTGGGAAAAATCTTTTCCCGTCACTGTTTCCAGTGACAAGCAGAAATCTCGAATGTTGCCAGTCTCCTAATTATACACCCTTAGCCTCTACCTCAGGCAGATTACAATTCACCTTGGTAGTTTGGTTCCTAGCTCTTATAGGCTTTGATATTGCCTTTCCCTTTCCTTTCCCATCCTACTGTCAAGGGTTTGCAGACGAGGCCTAGGAGAGCACAAAAGCATGCCCACCCTTACTTAAGAAATACTGTTTCTTTATGGTAAACAGTCAAATTTCACATTGTCTGTGAAATCCAAGAGATGTGAAAATAGTGTAGCCCTGCACAGCTCTCCTCTCAGAAGTGCTAAGCAGAATGCGGCTCCCCAAAATCCCCACAGCTATGCATTTCCATAAAAAGCAGGAATAGAGGCCTTACCAAATATTAGAGCTCTTTAAATCATAGGTAAAACTAATCTGTATTCCAATTTGAAGAATGTCTCTGAAAGGACAAAACATGCATGTTGATGGCAGAGGAAAAAAAATCGTATGCCTGCTCATTGGGAAAAAAATATCCAAGAATATTTAATGTGTGAAATAAGACTCCAGTTATGCTGTTAAGAATAATGAAATCTAGGGTGCTAAGTACTGTATGTGTCGCTGTACAAGTTAAGCTGCCTGAGGCAGTTTTAATTTCTCTAGCCAATTTTTCTTAAATTTTCTTTAATTTACACACCAAAGTATTCATCACCTGTAGAGGAGGGGGCTGGAGAGGGTAAGCTGCAGAGCTCTTCCCTCCACATCCAGAAATCCTCAATACAGGGACATGTGGCATGGTGCCTGGAATGCATGGCCGCAGGGGTGGTGAGGGCTGCTCCCTGAGCTTGGCACTGGGAGCAGGGCCTACCAGGGAGCCCCAAAAACAGAGTGGAGACTGGCAGGATGCACACCAGCTCCTCTGAGACCTCCTAGGAGCTGTCCCATCTCTGCTGTGATGGATTTCAGTCACAGACTCAACCATAAAGACTCCCCATAAAGAGAAACACTGCACTATTGCAGCAGCCCAGATGACCCCCAGAGCCTAGGGCTGGTACACATCCAGACACGATGAAGCAAAACAAATAACATTTGTTCTGGGCATTTGGTGGGAACTGCATAGCCAGAGAAGCCTAGGGGAAGGAGGGCAGAGTAAACCAGAGGGTGGAACAGAGCCAACAAATCAGTTTCAGCCCTCACTCAGGCTGCAGTATCAGCTGCTCCAGTGGTTTCTCTGGCTGCATAACCTCTACTAGGCTGACCTGAAGTGCTGTAGCCATTATATTGAAGACCCAGAAAGGAACCACATATAATATTCTTAAATTGCTAATCTAGGAATTTTTATCATTTTATCTTTTTTGAAGCCCTTTGGTTTAGCCTAAATGTGGTATCTTCCAACACCACACAAACTGGCTGCTCCAGGATCTTCACAGAATCACAGAATCACCAAGGCTGGTAAAGACCCCCAGGATCATCAAGTCCAGCCTGTGACCCAATAACACCACAACATCTAAACCATGCCACTCAGTGCCACATCCAATCTTCTATTAAAGACCTCCAGGGACGGTGACTCCACCACCTCCCTGGGCAGCCTATGCAGTCATTTCTCAACAGAGTAGACATCATGTTTCTTTCTTAGGGCAAACAAGATACTTTGATATTAACATTTTCAGTAGTTTTGAAATGCAAGTAGTTTGCTATGTAATATCATGCTGCTGTTAGCAGTTACCTTGCTGGAGCATTTCACTCTTTTTTTTTGATTCCTTGTAGCTGCTTTCCTTGTCAAGAACAAACTGAAATTAACTTGTCAAAATTATTAAATTTGAGAAGCAAACATAATCCAAAACTGGATCGACAGAAACAAGTGACAGCAGCAGGAGCGTGCACTTCGGGGGACGACATCAGGCACATTTACATTTTACTGGTGAAATATGTATTTACCTCTGCAAATAGCTGTAGGGCTTGCTATAGATTTACTTCCCGGGAGTCACTGAATTCAAGGCAGAAGCCTGCCTGCAGATGCAAGCTCACTCTGGTCTCTGACACAGATGCCCTGCCAGAGATTAGGAAAGGGTCTTCAGTCATCTTCAGTCTCCTCCCCATATCTGTAGTAGGAAAACATTACTTTAGATTTGCAAAATCTTCACTGGTTGTGACGTGCTTCACTGAGCAGTCACTGATTCAGCACACAGATTAAAGGGGAACAGCTGCAAGGAGAAAGAGGTATGTGCCATGGGACAATTCACAGGTACATTCTGGCAGCAAAGGCTGGTAGTGGTATCCTTGCAGGGTGCTCTGTGCTGGGATCAGAAACTTTCTGACCAGGGAAAGCACAGAGATCAGTAAGTGTCCTTGTCTTCAACAAAGCCCAGCACATTGCTTGCTGGGCAGGGCATCACCACCACACTGCTGTATGCAGGTGAGGTACAGAAGGTCACGTAAGTGCCCTGTTTTACAAGCCACCAGCATTGCTTCCCCAAACCCCTCTGCCATCACTGCCCATGGGTGGGACTTTCATTCCCACCAAGCAAGAGACAGCTATGCACAGTGTGGTCTTATTTTACACAGATCTTGCCTGTCTGCAGCCAAGCCTGAAAGCACCCAGAGCCCTTTTAGCCAGCTCTCCTTATTTAACAACTACAAAGCAACAAACTATCAGTACAGTAACTGAAAAGCCCTCTCTTTTTTAATCCTTCCTGTGTCCAGGGCTCCCCATGCATGCTACAACTTGCAGTAGTTTCAAAAGGACTGCAGCAGCAGCAGCCCCTGCCCATCCCTCCTGCTCCAAAGAGGCAGAGTGACCATCTCTGCTCAACTCCATTTCAGACATCATTTGGATTACAGGGCAGTGGCTGTGCTCGTTCAAGTCCCTAAGTCAGCCTCACGTGGTTTGGAGATGAAGCAAGAGCCAAAGCTTACCTTGATCTCTGAGGAAAAGGTTGCTTTACTGTGCTGCAAAATAGTGGCATGGTCTGCACCGTGTGTCTGATTCTCATTGGTAACTGGCAGGCTGGGTCACCAGCCGCGGACTCTCCGGACAGTGTGCTCTTGTCTTATCTTGGGCATAGCACCAGGAGGCAAGTCTGGCTTCTTGTTCTTCCAGAAGGTCACAAAGCACAATCAGCAAAGGAGAAAGCTGTTCTCTGCCCATGCCTCTACAGCCTGCTCCTGTAAGGGGAACCTGCTCCCCGCAGGGGAGCACAGGATGGAGGTCAGACCCCAGCCACTGATGCTAACATCACAAGTTAGTTCCTTCCAGCCCTCAGCCACTGCCATCTGAGAAGCAGGCTGCAGCAGAACAGGAGCCTGAAAAGGTATAAAACTAGGCAAGGGGACCTTTCTGGGAGGCCTCTGTTTAACTCTGGATTTGTGCCAGAAAAATGAGTGCACTCATCTGCCTCTGAGGACAAAGTGCCTGTATCTGTATTCTTCATCTCTAAGACTCATTTTACCCCAAAACTATTTGGATTTGTCTATACTCTATACTGAGTTTGGACATAAACCAGCATAGAAGACCAGATTAATCATTGACTTTTTAATCATTTTGACTTTCACACCTTCTTCATAGTTTTTGCAGTCGCAAAATTTGCAGCTGCAAATTGCAACAATGATGGACCTCTTCAATATCCTCCATTTTTCAAACATGAAACTCAAAGCTGAACAGATTATGCATGTTCTTCACCATTTCAGTGTAAGATCCTCTCTTCTCTGCTCCCATCAGCAACCAAAAAAATGTCTTCAGAATTTTGATGGAAAGAGAAGACACGTGAGATAGTGTATTATTCTGAATGAAGTTTCTGGAGCAGCCAAAGTTTTGAGCTCATCTACTGATCTCTCTCTCTAGTTTAATTCAGATTCTAATTTGTCCAAAATTCCAATCGTGATGAACTTTCCCAAAACAGAAGCAGCAAGCTGCTTCCTACCGTCACATACTTGGCCTGTATCCCATCTATCCATATGCAGCAGATGTAAATATAATTTACTGGCACAAGCAGCTTTCTGCACATGGCATCTTTCTAAGACTTCTTTAGTATCCATGTGAAGAAATAAATTATTTTATTGATGCACTTGAATGCCCCAATAACACTTCATAATGACCTATAAATGTAGGTCTTTCTTAATATGCACCAATCAATAACTCACGTAATTAGGTCTTGTATCATTTTGCTGAATTGTTAGCAATTGTAACCAAAGCTGTAATGATTCCTGATAGACAACATAAGTCTTCCAGGAGCAGCATTTGTCCGACTTCTGTGTATTGTAGACCTGCACATATACACATTTAGTGCAGCACCAGTTGCATCAGTTAATTTAGAACATGGCCTCTTTCAACTGTGCCCGATCATCAGAAGTAAAGCTTGCAAAGTCTCCCACCAATTTAAGAGATACTTTGAAGAGCAGATTGGAACAAATACAGATGATAATTTTTTTTTCTATCCTGTGGAAATAAAATGGTTAGTAAGATCGTGCCTTAATCACAGAGGAGATGACTATAAAATCAGAATGAAATATACTCAGTGGAGACAACCTGTCTGGTGGCAATGGGAAATCCTGCGTGTCAGCACATTCATTCTTGGCTTTATCCTTGCTCACTGGATGTGACTCAAAGGAAATGCTGGGCTTCAGTTTCTTCATCAGCAAAATGGGGATAATATTTCCACTTATGCAAGTCACTTTAAGTGGAAAGCACTGCATTCACGCAAGATAGCTTTATCGTGCCAGTACACTGCAGTTTTACACTTTCTGCCTGGAACATTTCATAAAAATCCCTCCACATATGGAACAGAACAAGTATTGCAGACTGCAGAAAAATGTGATTTTTAGGGAGCTGACAGTGCCACTTACATTTGTGAATTTTCGCGTTTCACATACAGTTGGGTTTGGCAACGAAATTCACGATCATCTGGTGGCTTTTATAAAATGAACCAACCATTCTGCTCCAGGTTTTGCTGTCCCTGTCACAACACCCCTCGGCACCAGTCCTGGCCCCTGCCCAGGCAGGCCCAGCACCCCTGTGGCCCTGGCTGCTGCCTGGGCAGCAGGACATGCGGCTGGCAGGCGCAAGCGAAGCCCTGAGCCTCACACATCGGGTTTGGAGCAGAGACAGATCGTTTAGCACTTTAAATTCCCCTCAGCAAGACAGTGCTGCAGCATCGATTGTCATTCCAGTGCTTGTCCGTAGCAGACAGAGCAGAACGATGCTCTAGCACCTTGCTGCATTGCTTCACAGAAACAGTGATACCCGAGGCTTTCAGGTAAGCTGCAGATACTGCCCTTTGTGGTGGGGCCCTACTGTGTCTCAGCACAGCATCACCTCCTCACGGACCCTCAGGAACAATTTGCTTTTCCACCAAGGAAATGCACAGCCCTGCCCAGCAACTCGCTGTCCCCTCCTGTTTTTCAGTACAGTACTTTACTAATGTCAGAAGACTGATATATGCTTAAACAGTTCAACTTCCTGCTTTCCCTCCTATATGAGCTTAGAACAAGACTATAGACAAGTACCATACACTGCATAGCTATCAAAGAAAGAATTATGTTTTAATTACTGTATTTATTGTCGAGAACACAATAATTAGTTTTTCTGATGAAAATAAATAAAGGCTAATGGACTTTTGGTAGTAGAGCCATTAAAATCCGCTATCTAAATATGGTCTAGATATCTGGGGTGCAATTAGGACAGCCACTCTGAGTGCTTCTCGGGGTAAGTGTACGGATGCACTCTAACCTGAATCTAATTCTGCTCAAAGGCCAAGGCAGAGGAGCACTGTTTGTGTTGTAATGATTTAGTAGAAATGGGCAACATTACATTTCTAATGCTTTTTGGTCAATGAGCATGTTAGGACTTTCCATGCCTGCTACTCAAGACCTAATTGCTTCTAGCAACTCTTTCACAGAAAATACATCATCACAGCAAATGCAGTGCTCTTGTGTGAAGAAGTCAGACCCAAAGCAAAGTGGTGGCTATTAGGAAGACAGGACACATGATACGAAAGCTTTTGTAGCAAACTACAGAATTCAGACATGTCTGTTAGTCCTCCTCTTGTAAAAGCAGAACTGAACAAATAATTCAAAATGAATTATTTATTTGATTAATTTTGTCTCTCCTTGCTCAGGAAATATATATAAGCCAATCACACCATCTTGAATTTATTTGTTATTCAAATATACTCACTGACTTTCTTTTCACTACTTTTTTTTGCTGTATGGATTAATCAGAATATTTAAAATCAAAAATACACAGTTTTCTTGTGATTGGCCGGATGCACCACATGACACTACTTTTCTTCTGCTAGCAAGTGAGTATGCCAGCACTTCTGGAGTAACCCTTATGCATGCAAAATTCAAAATCCAGTTTTGACAAATATTTGCATGTGCATCTTTGGAATTCACTTGCTGCCAAGAAAACTGTCAGTAAAATTCAGCACCTCTTAAATTTGCAAAATGTGAGAACTAAAACATGCATTTTAACATTTGTATTTAATTTATTTTATTTCGGTTTCATCTGGAAGTTTTATAATATTATATTATCCCTGAAAGGATGTAACATTACCTACCAGGACTGAGTTACAGTTTTGAGCCACTTGTCTTAATATCATTTGGCTCAGCCAATGGTCTGTTGTCCTAAAAAGCCTGTGGTTTTCTAAATGGGTGTATGCTACATGCGCTGGGTGCAAGGCTTTCAAAAGTCAGAGTGGCTTTGCCGTGGTGGATATGTGCATTATTTCTGCATCAAATAATCCTTCAATTATTGAATTATTCTATTGTTAGGAAAAAGCAGATTTGAGAACTCAATAAAAGCATAAATGATGATGTTAGCATCAAACATGGGTGAAAAGAAAAGCCAATACACCAGAGAAAATTTTCTTCTCAATTTCTTGATTAAGAGTACTTGTTAAAGGAGCCCTCATTTATCTGATGTGTTATTTTTTTAAGCACCACTTTTCAGAGTATGGCCTAAGTTAGGGATTGCCGAGAACCTCCTTGCTAACTCAGACCTCAAGCCCATGTATCTGCAAACATTTTACAAGCACACTTACCTACTTCAGGGAGCAATTGCCCAGCTCTAGTGTAACAGATAGAGAGGGTTGTATGGGCATGCATTAGCCAGAACTAATATGACTATCAGCAGGATTTATGTGTTAATATATCTCATTTTATCCCTAAAGCATCCTCCAAATGTTCATGTGCAAAAACACAGAAAAAATTTAGGGTCTGTCTAATCTTCAATTACATTTGACCCACTGTTGACTCAGGGTAGGAGTGAAACAGACTATATCCCTAATTGCACTTTGCAGAAGTACTTAGGTGGAAATTCTGCCATAGAGAGATACTTAAGGCATCTCTAGCAATCAGCAGCAGAGTTTGGCATGGCCCCTGCTGCCCTGACTGCATCCTGCCACCCGCATGAGGTTACTCTGTCCTCTCCTACCAAGGACAGCCAGTCCTGCCTTGTCAACGAGGCAGCTGGCACGCTTTGGGGCAGCATAAAATAGCAACAACCAAAACCTAGCCCAGACAGTGGGAGAGTTATCTGCTGGTGAAGACAAGCAGGGGGGCAGCCAGCTAGCTCTTTTGGGCCAGCAAGGACCACAAAAGCAACCATAAAACTATGGTGGGTAACAGGGCATTAACTCATTGAGTAAACATAGCTGGTGCTTCAGTTACCAAACAGGATGATTTAAATGGCTTAATTTACACATCACAGCAAGCTTTTCCTACTGCAAATCAATACATTTGCATAGGTTCTTAAAATAATCAGCAACATGCTCCTGCATATATTTTTTAAATAGGTACAAAATTCTTTAATGAAAGCCAGAATCTCATCATAAGCTCAGTTTTTAGTTTACCTGCTAGTTATATTTATGAGGAAATATAAGTGTATTAAGGCCTGGAGCTAAGCAACAGCTTCACAGCTCATTTCTGCAGATAGGAGGACTACAGGTTCTCACAGGCCCAGGTGTAAAGCTCCCTCCTGCCACCCCACAGAGCCCTGGCACAGGCAGAGCCTGCTGAGTACTCACGGTAGGAGCAGCAGAAGAAACAGAGCTGAGATATCCTCTATGTGCACCTCTGTCCAGGGGATGGACATATGGAGGGAGGGACAAACAGATGGACAGATGTCAACTTCAAATAGATAGAGCCTTCATCCAGGTCCAGCACACTTTTCCCCCATCATTTCTTAGTTCTTCTCCTCCTTCCCTTCATTCTGGCTGAGATCAAAAGTAGTACCAAAGCAATATTGCCAGTTGAAAGTTAAAAACATTTCACATAAGCATTCTGGCACTCAGGGTCTCATTCTGAGCCAAAGCAAACCTCAGATGTTGTTGAGCTATCCCCATAATTGGCCAGGACAACTGTAGGGTGTCTTTGCACTTGCATTAGCTGTTCTGCTCCACGTTCATTTTGGAGCTCCTATGTGTGCAGCCACAACGAGGACTGACTCCGGGTCTTGAGGGGCAGGCATGAGTTTGCAGCTTTGCTGGATTATGGAAATATGCTGCACCAATGGGTCAGCTGGGCAAAAATGGGGCTGCCCCAGGGTATGCTGTGGCAGCCAGGCATGCTTCCAGCAGTGGCCACATGCAGGCATGGCAGAGCTCAGGGTCTGACCACAGGATACTCTGCTCAGTCCAGTTCTGTGTACAGCTGTAAAAAAAAATAGTCAGGATTGAAAGATACTGTGAGAATACTTGTGCTTGCAGCTGTGCAATGACTGGGGGCTTCAAAGTTAATTTTTAAATAGATATTTCTTTCTTCCCTGCTAACATGAAAAGCAAGGGTTTTAAACAGAAACACAAAATGAGGGCAGAGGATGGAAAAAACATCTACAGTCAATGACAAAACCAAGAGAACTGCAGGCAGAGGCCTGCTGCTTTCACTGCTCGAGCAGTGGTGGCCTCTTGCCCTTGGTATGCAGGGGCTAGAGGAGCACAGGGATTTTGCATGAGCCAGCCTCAAGTGCCAGCCAAAATTTGAACCCCTTGGCTTACTTTCTCTTGTTTCCCCAGTGCATATCATGATGCTTTGGGTCACCACAGTGGGAATACAAACATCTCCTTATTCAGGTGTAGTGCAAGACCTCTTCTGAAGATGAAGGACTTCCTTTCTGCTCTAGTCGAGCTTTGGTTAGGGAGCTGAGGAGCTGGAGCAGACTCAGATGATCATTACTCCTCTTCCCATTGCCTCAGGCAAGACTATTAGCAGCCTCAGCTCCTTGCTGATCATTGGCATAGCAGCCCTCACTGTCTCTGCTGGGACAGGGTCACTGCAGTTCCAATTAGCCCATGCCTTACTAGACTTACCAGAGAGAGCAAGCCTGTGGGTGGAGGACAACGGAGGCACTTCTTCAGAACAGCTCAACACTTCATCCTGTTCCCTGCCCTCCATACACGGCCCCATGCACACAGCCTGAAGGGCACAGCCTCCTAACACAGACCATTGTTTCCATCTAGAAACGATGCAGATTAGTGGATATGGAAAAGAGGCCCCCATTATGGTCATGTTTCCTGGCAAGGTAGTATCCTGCTATCCCTCATTTCTTTATATTTCTCATACTTAATTTGGTTTTATTTGACCGGCTTTTTTCCTAATATTTATTACTCATGGCTGAATGTTGGGTTATGGTGTGTCAAACTTGACAAAACTTCAAGCAGAAGGAATGATAAAAAGTATCTTGAAAATCGTATTTGCCCCTTAATAATTTAATTCTGCAGAAAGGGAAATCAAAGCATCACAAATTGATTGCTGTGAAACAAATTACAATTATTTCCACATATCCAAATAAATCTACTAATTTTAGGCATCTGACTTGAGGCATTAGATGGAATATGCAAATACACACGTTGAAATGATGGCCACGTCCCTAGAGCTGCTCACTTATTTCTCTGTTCTTACTAGATGCTCACTAGTTCCAGACTGCTATTGAGACATGCAGTAAATTAGCTGCTCTTAAGCATTGCCTGTTAAAATTATTAAAAAGCATGGCTGTAAAGCAGAGCTGACAGTTTTAGGCATCCGTCACTGGCTTATCCTTTATGGAAATGCAGACTAATGTCCGCTGTTGCTCTCCCCAAATTTGCTTCCAATTAGGTCATTTTGTTCTAGCAACCATTAACTGAAGCCCTCTGCCCTGCTCTTTTAGAAAGAGTGGCATGCAATGAAACATCCCTGTTGAACACAAGTTTTCCACATACATTTTACAAAGTGCAGTTGTTCAGCTGTCACACTGCTTCACATAAGAGAAGTCATCTGATATTGTTACTGACATACCAGTCTAGTGTGGCATTTAATATTAGACTTTATATAACTCACAGGGATGGCAGAGCAATCTCAGGTAATCAAAATAAATGAAGACAGCCTGAATAATGCATTTTTTAAATCTAAATAACATGCAGTGGACATTTTTAAAGTGTTTTCCAGGAAAACATGACTTAGGTGCAATACAGATTGAGAAGATAAAGACAGGTGGTTTTGATTCCTATATTATGGAAGCAGAGAGGACTTTGATAATGTAACAATCATCTTTTGTTATTTTGCTGCAGTCCAGTACAGCTAGAATCAATCTTTCATTGTACTCATTTACTGGAAAAGGGGGATAATGGCAAAGACAACACAGCTTTAATAGAAAGAATAAGTCATGATTTAATTCAGATGTTGTACTACAGCCACAAGTTGGAAGATATATTTATATAAACAGAAACAGTACAAAGGAGCCTGCATGTTTTCAAATAGAAGTCATGGCTCTGCATTTCTATTTATTGGTAGTTAGGTGGAATGATGCAGCATTATCCTGACAGCAATAAGCAGCAAGAACCTTTTAAAGTGGAAAAAGATAGCTTTAGAATTATGAACCACCTTAGAAAAATAAAATAAAGGGCAATAGTAAAAGGGCAAGTTTAGGTCTTCATTAATATTTGTATTTAAGTAAGAATGACAAGCAGAAAAACCCAAACAAAGGCAAAGTTCACAATCAATATAATGCTTTTCTGCACAACTGAAATCTTTCTCAAAAGATCTCAGGCATTTTTGATAAATTTTGTTCCCATGGAAAGTACTCAGGATGATGATAAAATAATGATTTTTTTTTTTTTCTGGCAAAATAGATTGCTTCATGACTTCTTGAATGAAACACAAATCTAAGTGAGATAGTGTTTGGGTCTGGATTAGTCTCCTGGGGTTGCATCCATTGTATGAAATTTCATGGCTTTTCCAAGGAGTTCAATAGTGCTTTTCTCTGTGGCGAGACACTGCTGAATGACCCCTGAAAAAACACTCCACAGACCGTGCTTCAAAACATTACTACCAAAAGCTGCCAGGAGTTAATTTAACCCAGGTATAGGCCAGAAATATTCTGCGGGGCATTTCTGAGCAGTGTTCATTTAGGCCAGCCTAATTCTAAATTTCAGCACAGACTTGGGAGGAAATCAGGATCCAAAGTCAAACTTTAGAGATGATTTCTGTCTCTGTAATAGACCAGCAGCTGAAATTCATCCTTCTTTTTACAAGCATCTTCTATGGAAAAGCAGACAAAAAGGGGTAAAATCCTCCCCTGGAATTACAGTTCTTTCTTTAAAAAGAATCTGGACTAGTCCTAACTTCTTATAAGATGAGTCCACATTCCTCTGAGGAGCAAAGAGAAATTAAAAGCAAACACCAAGAAAAATGAGAAAAATTAACCCCTCCCCCAGCAGCAGCAACTTCTCACCAGCATTTCAGAGTTTTTAAGCAGTTGAGAGAAATCAGACTCAGCTGCATCTCAGCAGGAGAAGCTCAGGGAGGCATTTCCAGCCTCCAGAGGACACCTGGGAATTACACTGGCAACCTTGCACCAACTCCGCACAACTCCTGAGATTCTGGGAGGCCTTGATCAAGTCCCTTTGTCTCCTGCCAAAGAGAAGGCACCTCTACTGGGTTATTAGTGGGCAAGGTGCAGGGAGTTGCAGGGCTCTGGTTACTGGAAGACCAGCATATTTCTGTAGGACCTGACAAAAAGAAATGCTCTGCAATGTGAAGGCGTAAAGCGAGGGCAGCCTGGGAGAGTTGCAGATGTCCTGCCATGCAGAAGCAGAACCATCCCAGCTCAGACAGGCTTGCTGCTCAGGTCTGATGGGGACACTGCTCTGTAAACACCTAGGATGCCAAACATAGCAAGGCTAGCCTTAGACCATAATGACTTCGCCCTAAAACTGCTAAGGTTCATAAGCAATCTTAAAGAAAACTTGTTTTTCATTTTCTTTACACTGCTGTTTCTCAGCCACTAGCCTGAGACTTCATACTTTTCTCCCCAAGCCACAGGGCAAGTGCTCTGTGAAACACTGACCTCTGGGACTCACCTGCACCTAGCTAGTCTCACCACACCCAAAATCTCCCAGAAAGGCAAGATCCTCAAGGAGGCCATGAAAGCTTTTGAGTCAAGCACTGGTGACTGCAGATCTGCCAACTCTAGAGGAAGGTTAGGATAACAGTATGAGGACAGCTGTTGTCTGCCATGTCTCATATCCTTGGAGCGTGCTGCCATGGGAAGAGAAACTATTTGATTATGTTTTTCCTCATCTGAGAAGACTAGTACACCCTATAAAAGAGGGCAAAAATACAGTCTAGCTGCCTACCTCTGAAGCTAGCAAGGCCTTCCTCTTTGCTCCTGTGGTTATCTGTGTTACTAGACAATGAAGAATGGTGGCATATTTACCACCTTTTTCTTGCCACCACAGTTCATGGCTGCCACCTATCTGCAGGGTCAGCCAGACACAGCCCCACTTCACATGCCTTTTTCAAGGTTGTGAGGCATTTGGAAGAATGACTTCTTGCTCACGACTTGTCCAGCACCTGCAGCAACATCCAGCAATACTGAATGACCTTTTATATATGCGATATATTCATTTTAACAGGGAAATGAAAATCTGCTTTTTGTCTTCATTAGAAGGGAAATTCCAGCATTCTCCATTGATGCTTTTATGGGTAAACTTCATCTCCTCTTCACTCTTTCCCCACTCCTCCCCTTTATTTTTCAATCCTGTCTCCAGTGCCTTTCTCCCAGTTAAAGGTTTCTTGATAGAGATGCCTACTGTTTCCTTTAGAATTACATGGTCCAGCTAGGAACTCCCTATAAAACCAAACCTTTCTTTGCAGGAAGGAGAGAGCAGCTGGCTTAGTACTGATCAAATCACATGAACTCACAAGATAGATTTTTTTCTCTTAGTCCTCTCTTAGTTTAGAGAAAGTAACTAACCAGCTCTGATCTAGCAACTATGTGAGAATGGTGAAAGCCATGTCCTTCCAGACACTACTCTGGGCTCCAAGACTCTACATGCCTTATATAACCAGGTAAAGTTAATTTTAAGATGAAACTTAACACTGCAACAGTAAGATGGGTTAAAATCATTAGCAAGTTTTTCATACCTTGGTTCTGTGCCACTGTGAATGCAGTCTGTGATCTGCAGCATGTTAGCAGGCACACTCCTGGGCTAGAAAGAATCAAAGATTGAATTCCTTACATATATAGGTGTTTCTATTTCCTGGCAATAAAATAAAACTGATACAAAGCACACAAAGGACCCCAATAGTAGCGAGAATGTCACTAGCAGTGCAATGCATTAAAGAAGATCATTGCAACAAATCAAGTTCCTAAGCATGACTTTCCCTTTCATGCATAGAATGGACTGATTCGTTCCCCAGACAATGGAAAATTTCACAGAGGCTCTGGAACAGATTGCTCTGTTTGCTCCATTACTCACAGATCAACTTGCCACATTCAGCAACAAAGGCAAGGACTAAACTCATCTTATTTGCTGTCCACAATTTATGAAAAAATCTAGCTCATAGTAAATGAGGTGCTTCAAGAACTTGCTGAAGTGAAAGCATTTCTCTGTCAGCATGGATTCAGCTTCAGTATGACTCATATGATCTGTTCACTACTGGTTTATGCTATGTTGATCCATTTAGAAATAATTGTGACGATTTTACAGGATTTATTTTACTTTTAGAAAAAAATGCACTTGAGCTGTGATGACTGTAACATGTTACAGAACTCAATAGGACACAGCCATTGCATTTTTTTGGGCACTGGCAGGCCTGTTGTGTGACATACTTGTATCAATGTCATACCCAGTTTTGATAAATTTGTGGCTACCACCACTTGGTGCTAGTGGACCATCACCTAAACAAGTAAAAGCAAATGAAATATATTGTTTGTAACACATTCAATATTACCAATGTCTAAAACCCCTGCTTGCTGACTCACAGCTTTAGGAAACCTTCAAAAGGTCAGCAAATGGCTTGAAGTGGTCTGAAACTCTGATGGAAATACCTCCAGAGTCTAGCATACAGAGATCCCACAGGGCTCCACATACAAATCCTTCCCACTGGAATCTACTAGCCATGTAGCTTGAACATGGCAGCTGCTGCTCTGCAAGGAGAGCCTGCACGAGCCCACTCCATGCAGACACTCCCACATCAAAGGGATTTATTTTCATAATACCATTCAGAGGGGGAGATTTCAGGCTCCCAAAGACCAACTCTCTCTGCATTGTTTCATAGCACTAGAGAGACTACAGGAAGATCAGCCATAATATGTTGCCAATTGCCTCTTTCCCAGATTATTTTGGTGACAATTTGTGCCTAGGAAAAACTCATTCCTCAATCAATCATTCTTGAACCTACTTAAGAAATAGGCCTAGAAAAATGGAATGTTCACTTTGATTAGAAGAATAAGTCTTTCAGAGACAAGTTCTGAGGCTCTTAATCATATTGAATACAGTATAATCCTAGGAAAAATCCAATGGTAATCTACATTTTTATTCAGAAGAACATTTTCATTGTTAATACATCAGATTGTGCTTTTATCTGACTTATGCTCAGTGATTATGACATAGACAGCGTTTGCATACGAAAGAGCAAGAAAGCATTGAGTATTAGAGTGTACAGAGAAAGGACTGAAGATGGATGGGTGTTTGCATTGGTAAATAGTATAAGGAGGAATTGTTATTAAAAGCATTCAGGTGCATCTCATTTTGATTCATATAACTAAAAAGGAAGCAATTGATTTGCAATCTGAGATTTGAAATAGCTGAGAAAAAGCCAGAAAATAACTTTAAAGTACTTGTTTGACAACTCAGCATCATGCAGTACCTGTTGGACAAGTGCCAGGCTACCTGGTGTTTCTCTGTGTTACAAAGTCCTGGAGGCAAGTGCCCACTAATAGTGTCCTTGAAAAGAAAGCTTTTCTTTTTCTTTGAAGAATTCTGGACAAAGTCCTTCCTGAGTTATCCAAAGAAGCCTGAAGCATCCAAATCTCATAAACCCATATATCCTGGTCATCCTCTGTTTTCAACTGTATGTCCTAGTCATAATTCCCTGCTCAGTGACACGCAGAACATTTGTGTTCTGTGCAAGGACTGAAGAGGAAAAAAAACCACACAACTAACCCACAAACAAAACCAAAAACCTCACCACACACACAAAACTCCCTCCTCTTCTTTACCTGGCTTTGTGTGCAGAGTCCTGAAGTTGTCTTTCTCACCAGTATTTCTCTGAGTCACCCAGGCTCCTGTAAGCCAGCCCAGGCTGCTGCTGTCCTTCCCCGATGCTTTGGACAGACAGACCTGTTCTCCATATCTCCTGTCCTGCCAAAACCAGAACTGTACTTCTTGCAGAGGACATTGGTGACATAAAAAACAAGCATTGCTTATTGTTTTGTGGATGGGATGAAGCAGAAACAGTGCTGTCAGTCATGCAATATAGGTGCCATTTTGGGGACACTTGGTCTCATTAGCACATTGTAAGCAGAGAAAGCTCCTTTCATAGGCATCTGTTCTAAATTGCCTTGCAGGGATTTTACAGGGAGCCCAAGCAGATGAAACTCCCATTTTAGGCTTGACTGCAGTCCTTGCACAGATGAGTTGGACTGCAGGCTTGCTGCTCAGTAGGGCTACCTAGCAAAACAGAGGTATGACTGTGCTTGGGTGGGCAAGACCATGTCTACAAGGAGTTGGCACTTACCTGAGGCAAGTAGGGTGTGAAGCACTAGTGCCTATGCTACCAGGCTGCTCCTTGCTCAGCTGCAGGGATGCTTACATGGGTACAGCTAACGCAGGGGCTACTGCACTTTCTGTGAATTGTACAGACAAAATGTTATTTCATGAGAATCCTGTGTCTGCCCTGAAGAAAAATGTGAGTGGGAGATTTCAAACATTTTGCTTCTGAAGTTCCACCTCAGTGTAACTCTAAAAATACAAAACCTTTATTCCCATTGAGATATACAGGTATGTGTACATAAATGTATACACATACACACACACAGAACAGCCTGGGTGAAAAATTGAATCCAAAGAACTAAAGTCTCAGCACCTTTGGATTTTTCTTCTGAAGAGCACCAGTACTATTTCATCAGAACAAGCGGCCCAGGGAAATCTGTCTGACTTTGCTGGTATTAACTCATGCTTTGCTTCCCTATTCTTTTTATTTTCAGTATTGTCAAATAACAGATGCAGAGGGAGATGGAGAATTCTAGCCTAAAAGCCAGTTTCCTCTGTTACAGCAAGTGTTATCCCTGAGGTCAAGGACTGTCTGAATCAATAACACACCAATCTCAGTAGCCCCATTTAAATGGTGAGTCAGTTCACATAATCCAAGCACATGTCAGATGGAAAAGAATGGCTTAGCAAACAATTTGCAGTCATCTGTTTTTCAGAACTTAGTAGTAGTAGTAAATTATTGTATATCAGTCTATTGTTGCAACTATATATTTTACACAACAGCATTTTATTAAATAGTTTTCTCCAGCTCAGCTGCTTATTGAGTATTTTTATATGCACCATATTTATTTTCAAGTATGATTTTAAAATATTCACTGGAATTTTTACATCTACAAAAGTTTTAAGGAACTAAGTCCAGCCAGAGTTCAGAAGAGCAATCCCCTGGCAAGGAAAGCTGATACAAAGAATTTAGCTCCCCCCACCAATTCAGAGGACAAAATGACTTATATCTAGTCTAGCCCTAATTTAGGAGCAGCTTTTACCCTCCCAAGCCACCTGTGCTCGACTGGGCTGTCCTAACCACACATACTTCTGTTGGGAGTTTTAATACATACATTGGTTAAACGAAAACAAAATGTATTAGCTATTTTCTGAAAAACTAAAAACCTAACCTTACTGCACAGTTACAACTCCTCAGCACCAAAACCAGCCGAAAACCTCTAACTGCTGGGACACAACGAGGGGTTGGAGCACCCCATAGCAAGACTTGGGAGCAGTCAGGAGGGAAAGCTGCACTGGAGAGGACCCCCCCAGACACATCCTACACCCTAACAGGGGGAGGGTCAAAGCCCATCCATAACCTCCCCACACCCCCATTAGGCACAAACCTGCCTGACCACAGCTTCCCCTTCCCTACAGCAGTTCTGAAACATAGCCATACTTCACCCTACAGCACAGACATCACTTGGAGGTTTTAAGGCCTCTCAAGTGAGGAGCATGATAAAAGCAGTAGTAGGTGGGGAAGGAAAACCTGAGAGATTTGGCAGGTAAATCTTTTTTTCTACAGAAAAGATGACTATCTAGTGGGCTAGAAGTATTCTACCCCCCCCCCTCCAAAACCAGACAAAAATGTCTAAAGCAGTAAAAAAAGTCTGTTATGAAAAAATATCTAAAGCTACTTTTATAACTTGTTCTTTGGGATTGCACAGAGATGATGTTGTGAATACTTCACTTACACATTTGTAGATCACTGTGCAAAAAAGCAGTGAGCAGAATGGCAAAACCAAACTTTTTTCTACTATACTGTACTTAGGTGTGTTATGCATTTAAGGACTTGCTGTGGGATCACTGTGAAAAATACAGGTGAATTTGAATAACATTACTGATGCTCTAGTACAGAAAATCCTATGCTCATGACAACAACTCTGAATCAAGAGACTCTGCAAACACAAACATGTTTAAGATTTGGTCTTCAGCAGCCAGTGAGTTGCATCTGCATTGTTGACAAACAAGAGGCAGTAGAAAAAATTAGGGGGAGAGAGCTGCTCCATGTAACTCCACATTCAGGGCTGGGAGGATTTGCTGCTTCTGAGGAGCAAAAGGCTGAACTCTTTTGTACAGCATGTCTCTTGTGAGGGCAGGCTTTCAATAGGTACTGTGCACATGACAGCATGCTTTCCACTTTATGTGGTATAAGAAAATCAGGTCTCTTCTTAGAATTTAAGAATGTTGGCCACACTCCAGAGGGGCTTTAACTAAAAAAAAAAAACAAACAAACCACCAACAAAAAAACAAAAAAAAACCAAACCTGAACCAGTACTGGCTGTTAAAATATTTTTGGAGAAAAGAGCAGCAATGTAAGGCATGTTATACAGCACTGGACATCTGAAGAAATGTTGGTATTATTTTTACAAGGATTGTTTTAGTAGTTTCATGTGAAATAACAAGCTAAACTAGTACTGCATTTTTTCTTTTTCTAAGAGGCTGATTTTACAGCAACACAAAACCTCATGGGAAACAGTCAATGCACAAGTTACTGGTTTCTCATCAAAACTTATCAGCAATGAATATATCTTGAAACCCTGTCTGACGTAGACAGATACCAAAACTGACATTAAATATAGTGCAGGATCTGACTAATACAATGGGAAACCTGACAAACATCAAACCATGAGGATTTTTGAAGTTGTGCAGGTGGTGCACAATTTGCTGGGAATGTTGGGGTTTTAGTGTGGATATCTCTGAGCATGTGTTGCACTTGCAGCACAGCTAGGTCACTGCAGTCTCGATTTCCTGTTGACTTTCAGCATTGGCAAATCCTAGAGATTAGGAGCTGCTTGGTAAAGCTATGCTCCTACTCTCAACTGACTGCTGTAGAAACAGCAATTATAAGTTAAATTTCATGCCCAAAAATGATCCTCTTTTCCCCTCTAGTCTAAGTTTATCAGTCTTAAAAGAAGGCACAATTAGAAATGAAATAAAAGCCCCAGGTTGGGACATGTGTACAGCCTCTGCTCCTCCTATGCAGGCAACAGTCCTTGGCTTCACTAGCATAAATAGCAACTTTGCTGGTGGCATTTGTGGAGTTAAAAGTGAACCTTCCTTAACACCTTGGTAACTGAACTAAGGACTAGTATCATCAGTGAGAAAATTTGTTTCCTTTTTTTTTTTTATTAAAGCATTTTGAAACATTACAGACTCTAATGTTAGAAAAGAACTTGTCTTAGTCTTTAAAAACTTCCTTTTTACTAAATTCTGTCATCTACAGATTTGCTCTGTGAAGGAAATGGCATTAAAAATCATCTCCACCTCTTCTGAACTCCACATGATATAGATTATTTAAC
This sequence comes from Bucco capensis, assembly GCA_013396975.1. Classification (NCBI taxonomy): domain Eukaryota; kingdom Metazoa; phylum Chordata; class Aves; order Piciformes; family Bucconidae; genus Bucco; species Bucco capensis. The sequence continues at coordinate 186,056 of VWZO01009210.1, read as the reverse complement.
AAAGTCTTCCTGCTTAAGACTCAAAAATAAGAACCATTCTGAAGAATGATACAGGGAGAGCATAAAATTCTCTCCTTTTACAGACTGCATGGTACCACTATGTCCAATTGCTTCTCAGAAGCTACCCACATCTCTTCATCTCCACATCACTTTGAGAAAAAGACAACATAATCTGATGTTTGTTTACTTGTGCACCTTGGGTTGTTGACTCTTCTCCAGCTAGACAAAACCAACAATGAGCACATTTTACATGTGAGCTTCGTGCTTTGCAAGGAATGAAAGGTCAAAGAGTAGCAGGCAAAAGCTATTTGCCATTCAGTTCTAATTTTCCTCATAAATTATTAAACAATCCCTTATGCATTTCCGTCTTTGATAGTCTTGTGGTATGAAGTGTAAGTCAATGGATAAGCTAATTGCAATAAGCAGAAGTGGTATTTAATGCACTGGACACTTTCAATAGCAAAGTAGTTCTAATTAGTGTTTCTAACTGATGTGACAGCAGTTTACAGAGCGCCAAAATAGTTCCTCATTTGTCAAGTGGGTCTGAAGCTTATGGCAGCTTTCTGATCATCTCCCTTGCCGCAGGACCTGAAAGCACCTTCAAAAAGCTTTCTCTCATTGATCTTTAGTCAGATGCTGACTGAAAGGCACACAGCTTTGCCAGAAAGAAGATAGATAGATGCTGCACCAGCATGAAAATGTCACTTGCCTAATGAAAAAGGGTTATCTATTCATAACCCCTCTCTATGTATGTATATGCACACACATGCACATACACAAGCCCAAACCCAGATAGGCAGTGAATAGAAGCATTTTTATTAAGCATCTGAATGTGTGCGAAGTACTGTCTGCATAAAGTTATCACACCAGACCATATATAACATATCCTTATATATTCACAAATACAACATCACAATCTATGAATGAAACGCAGAGATTTTGGAATATGCATTAAGCTTTTCCCCTCTAGAGTTTTCATTGAGTATTAGGCATGCAGTGCATCAGATGCACTATACCATTAGTTTCAGAATTTACTTTCCTGTCTATGATTTTTCTTCTAATATATCAATAGTTCAGCTGCACTACTATTCAGAGTTAAGGGAGTAAATGATGACATGTCAGATTTAGAGCGAGTTTTGCTGAATAGAGTCTCAAAGTTGAGAAATTTTCCCTTCGTTACACTTTATAGTCACCGTTAAATAATTACTGTGGTTAGATATGGGATAAACTATAACATTTTCCTATGTAGTTCAGATGACGTTCGAAAGTGGTCCAAAAGCATTTATAAGAGGGAAGGAAGAGGAACTTTTGAAAATAGTAAATCCACTGCCAAGTAGGTCTGTCAAAAGCCACTCTTTAGTGAAATACATGCACTAGATAGCAGAGGTTGTGCTGATATGGTACAATTGGAATCTTTATTACTGTGTGTAAACCTTAACCTGACTCAGATGGTGGAGATCCAACAATCCCTGTGGATGCATGTTTAAAAAGTCTCCCAATTCCTGAAAATGAGAAAGCGGCATTAAAGAATTGTAACAAAACAACTGAGTGTTATTCATGCTACCAGGCTGCCCATCTCTCCAGTGCCTGCAACAAATGGCTTCTGGCCAGGTACCTTGGATCCTAGGTTTGTTCTGGCAGCCACTTACCTGCTGCAAAGCGGCATCCTTGCCCTGCTGTCTTTAAACAGCATTCCTCCTTTGCTGTTTTTTTTGGAGGGGAAGAGCACTCAAAACCCAGCAGGTATTTCAGAAGAGGTAAGTGGAGCCTCCATCAGGCCATTAAGGGAGGTATAAGACTTCTTTTGGCTCCTTGCCTTAGCTTAAGTCCAACTTGAAGGATATCTTGCCCCAAAGTACATCCTATGTGCCTCCTTAAAACAAAAGCTGAATTGAAAATGAATAATTTGTACAATATAAGGGTTGAACCAGTAAGAAAGTTTAAATAATGGAGAAAGAATAACCACAAAATCTTTTTCTTGAGAAAAGAGAGCTTCCTCAATATATTTTATACCGAGACTGAAACCTGAAAGGGCAACTGCTCTTTCCACAGCAGAAGATTCAGCATCTAGAAATGGAGACTAAGAAAAACTCATTGCTGTTTTCTTTCAGCACACCAGCAAGTTTTACTTCAACAGTGTTTTTAGACTCCAAAGGTCTGGTACACTCAGGAGCTACCTGACAGATGTCAACTCTCCTTTTGCTCCCAAGGCTTATATCCAGCCTGATGACTTCTAGGCTTTCTTGATTTCTAGTTATGCCTTTATATTTAATAACTGCTAGCAGCATGATGTTCCATTGCTTCTATGAACAGTTTTGAAGCATGCATGATACAAAAGGATGCTCAGCTGAGGATAAGGCTCACTGCCTAAAGAGGTGACTGCTCCCTCCCTCTTAAGTCTATCTCCATAAATATTCCACAGTTTGTAAATATGCACTCTAACCAGCAGAAGTAACAGAATCACTTCAGATCAAACATGAAGGCTGATACAGATAATTCTTTCCTCTTGCAGGAGACCACCCCAGTCCATATGTGTGGAAGGTGATGTCACTTAATGTAGCACAGGCAATTAAGAGTATGGAAGGGACTGGGTCAGAACACAAGTCAGAAATAATAGAGTATGCACTAATTAGAGAAGCTTTTTATTTTATTAGTGCTTCCATGTTAAATTAGTCAAATGGCTTAAGCACTTAGAGTGGCAGTGCAGTATGCACTCTGTGTGCCTGCCCAGCACAAGCCATGTGCAGCTTCACATCTCGCTACCTTGGTTTTCCTCTTCCTCGGCTCTGTGGATGCAAGATCCTGGCTCTCATGAAGTTCCTATTGGTACCAGCTTAATCACCTACTCCAAGAGGTGACCAAGTTTACCTAGTTAATAAATGAAAGTTATTTGACTAAAGCACCATCTGGAACACATTATTGAGCTAAAAATCTCAGTGACTGAACCCCATTACCTTTGCAGTCTGGCTTCACTGCAATGTAAGGGGAAGCAGCAAAGCATCCTTAAGCCCATAGCACTGCAAAATCTCCCAGTCCCATCCCCGGGCCTTGTATACTCCATAAGAAGTAAAAATCAGAGAGCTGGGGGGGCAGTCTGTGGTTACCAAGCAAGGACTTAGATTTGCCCTGGTTTGCTCTAATTCAAAGCATTTGCATGCTGGCTTTCACACTAGGCTGAGGATGATCAGTGATCCTTCCTCCCTTTGAAATTCTCTAATTTTCTAAAAGTGAAACAAAACTGCATAGCATTTTGGATAGGTTTAAAAACACTGCCATAAAAATTGCTTTTGTAACAGAAGTGTGCTGTCTGCTTCTTATGTTTATGGCTTTGAAAAGCAGATAGATTGTGGGTGATGTAGTGGGAGAGCCAGTTTCACAGACTCTCTTGCTCTTGATTATCATTTCCTAAAGAGCTTTGTATCACATAGGACAGAAGCAGGCCAGAACACGACCATTTCACTATAGTTTAGGATACTGTTTGAGAGCCATATGGCACAGGGGGTCAGTCATAGAAGTTCTGCTCTATAACTTGCATTTTTTATGCTTTAAAGTGCTTTTCTCCTGTTTAGGTCTCAGACCACCATAACAGTTGTCATCTTCCCAGCCCCTTAGTTATTGCTCATGTATTTTAGAGGTTGTCTTTTTGTCATTTGATCCACTTATTTTTTCTCTGATCCCATTTTATGTTGTCCCAGTGAGCCACCCTGTCCTTTTATCAACTAATGCCCTATACTTTCACAGTAATTTCTTACTAAACAATAGCTCTCCAGTTTCTTTTGTACCTCTAGATCTCTTACGAATATTAATAGCTTCTTGCAAGCTCTTATTTGCAGGAGAGTGCTGGTGTTTGATCTGTAGCTTTTTCTTGAATACACTAGTATCTCTGCAATTGGGGTTTGGGTCCCTTTTATGTTTTCCTACCAAATTCCTTTCTTCATTTCCATCTTTCCCTTTTATTGCCAAGTTGGAAGCCACAGAGGACCTTTACACATTTTCCTTTGTTAAGCAAGCTTTCTCATACTGGCACAATCTATGGTGATTTCTGCCCTCATTGTGGACTGTTTCTGTAGATTCCCTAAAGGCATCAAGCCATTCAGGTGGTAGCATGTAATTTGTTTTGTACTCTGGAATTCTTGCCATGCCTATATGTATCTAGACCACAGGCAAACCAATAAAGTTGTCATAGAAACAAAGCATTTCATGAATAAATCAATTCATAACAAACTTGTAAACTTTGAAGAACCCACTGTGCTTTAACACCACATCTATTATATATACACAGTAATCATGTTTGTAATGAACAATGCACATACACTACACATTTGTTTGTTTTGTCCTGTTGGGCATCTTATAAATATTTTTAAACATACTTCTGCACGTTGTGCATGTCTCCACACTATGGAAGGACAGAATTGGATGCTTGCATGATAATGTAGCAGCAGGGATTTTTCTGTTTCTTTTTTGGATGTGTGAGGTGGAGGCTCAGTAAACTGAAAGCCTTTTTTACAAGCCAGTGAGGATTGAAAGTATCAGTGCAGCATTTTTTCTAGTCAGACAACTTAATAGAACTTCATCCACTCTTCATGTAATTAGAAAAAAGGCCAGTCAATGAGAGCTTGATAAAAGAAGCAGATACTGCTGAGAGCTGATAATAAAAGCAGAAGTTCAGAGGCTGAGAAAATTCTACCTTCTTTTACTCCAGTTTAGTCTCACTGAAATACATGCATCCAAGGTAGAAATTGTGCTAGAATTGATCATAATACAGTCTCAATGCTTCACCACTTTGCACATCATGCTTTCACTGGCACTTGGGTGAAATGGCTGCAAAAAATACTACCTGATCAGAGCACTCTGCCTGGGTGAGAGTGGTCAGGCCAAATAGGATGGAGATCTTTGAAGCATCTAACAGTCCCCTGATTTCGAATGGATATTCATGCAGTAAGGGACTATTTGCTGTGACCTGCACAGTGCATTTGAACTCAGCTATCAATGCAAAGGCAAAGCTTTTCAAGTGTGCCTATGAGAAACTTGCCTACAAATAAGATGAAAGAAAAGGAGTACCTGTTTCAGGAAACAGGGGGAATAGAAGAAAGAACACTCCTTATTAGAGAATGTTTAGCATTCCTAGTCAGGTTTGATATCTTCCCACTGACAGATACAATTAAGGTATGGTTCCATACAAGGACAGTCTTACGGGACCTGTCACTATGGGGACCCACAAGCTACAATAGAAGGTCCCTCCCCAACACTGTACCTCCTCTTCTGTCTCTGCAGAGGAAAGGGCAAGCTGTGGAGTCTGTTAGATGGAAACACTTGCCTTTTCCATGCAGGAGCACCAGTGGGAAAAAATAGGAATAATGGGGATGGTCTTAAGTGCTTATCCCAGAAAACATGTGCCTGAATAACAAATTGGTAGCAATACATTAGAGTGCATGAATCTGCCAGGCACAGTGTGGAGTTCCATTCTACTGATCCCAGTAATTAAGCAGTAGGTTATAGTTGAATATCCCTCTGTAACCCATCAATGTTATGTAAACTTCATTACAAATACCATTAACTATATATACAGAATCATTAAGGTTGGAAGAGACCTCGAGGATCATCAAGTCCAACCATTTACCTATCACCACCATGCTACTGAACCATGTCCTTAGGCACCACACCTATCAAGGTGTTATTCCGAAACAGCAAAGAAAACCTAAAATTGGAGCAAAAGGTTTTATAACTACAAGTTCTAAAGTGTCTCTTTGCAAGGCATTTAAGTGCTTTTTCTAGAGTCTCTAGGATATATGTTAGTTGTCTGGCAGTTAAGAAAACTCAAAGTATTTATTTTGTTATATTCTGGGATATGTACAAGGAGACAAACCCAAGAATTTTGAAAATAAAATTCTTCAACACATTTCAGTGGCCTGTTTCTCTGCAGAACACTCACCTATTCACAATGGGAAGGCTACAAAAAGAACTTAGCTCACAGACATATGCTGTGACAGTTGTGTGATTTTATTTTTTTTTAAGTGTTGTCTATGCACAAAAGCTCAGTCAGTGCTGTCCAGGAATACACTACAGGGAGCACAACTTGAAAGCAAAAATTATTTGCTTTCAAATTCACAGTGCCTTCTTTTGGCTACATGTATTACAGATATGTTATTTCCACAGAACAATACATTATCCAGTAATTAGGTTCACTTATGGAATCAAATCAAGGTTGTCTACATTTCTGCTGGGTAATGTTCTTCACAAACAATCCTCTCTCCTGGCTCCTCTGATTATTTTATGATTCCTCTTGTTTCTTGTCAGTACAGATTAAAGGTAACACATACTTCTGGGAACAAACAATTTTCCAGCAGTAGCATTTTGTTTTCCTTAATAATTAACAAGTGCTGCTGACTAACCTTCCAGTATAAAATGTGCACCTTATCAAAAGGGAGCGGACACAGGTTAGAACAGCTCACTTGGGATATCAAAATAAGAAGTGTGATTAAAGCATTAAAGATTTAGAGGTTGACATTAAGGGATGAAAGGTGGGATTACTGTAAATATAAAACTGTTCAGCATTAAATGGAATGTGTAGCACTTGAAACAGTCTTTCAAAGTGCTAACATTTCAGCATTAATTATTAACAGAAACTGACAGCTCATTTTTAATTTGAGCATAATGACAAGCTTCCTGAAGAGATAAATACGAAACATGGGCTCAGAGGGTGTGTGGATCTTTTGAAAGGTTGTCTTGGCCTTAACCTGAAAGTTCCTTATAGATTAAGGAATAAGAATACAGAATAAGAGGCTCTCCTTAAAGGTAAAACACACCCTGGTGAGCACCAGCCTACCCACTCTCTGGGGACACCAGCAGGACCTCTGCACTGTGCTGCCAGCTACACTCATCCTCTGTCACAGATCAAGATGGACCTGGAGAAGGTCCCAAAGGCACACCACCAGCCCCTCCTAACCCAAAAAGAGCTTTGGGAAGCACATAATTAGCCTTCAGAATGCATTTTGTTATCAGCCCACAAATATTGTGTTCATGTACCAGACCTAACATCTTCAGAGGAACTATCCATCTCCTTTTCCCATTTGTCATCATTTTGAGTGAAGTCATCAAAACAAGTTTTAAGACACAGTTCTGATCCCACCTTGGTCATCATCCCTCAAGGGCAAAGCCACTGCCATCAGGACACCATGAGGGCATACAGCAAAGGACAGGACTCCAGCTTCAGGCTGAGTAGAAACATCTTTGCAAAAAACTGCTACTGCTGCATTTCCTCCATTGGTCAGAATAAACTTTTAAAGTGTCAACTAGCAATAAAAATACTATTATTTTATTTCTGTTATTTAAACTTTTATGACTATTCAAGTCAAAAAACAATTTACATATGAAATAGAAAAATATAGATTCAATTATATCTATATTGTATAGAGATGATCATATTAAATAGATCATTTTTGGTACTAGGCATATTTGTAGTAACACCTCAGATGCTCCTTTGGGACATTAGAAATCTGCTAGGACTGTGAAGTTCTAAATAACAGGCCAGAATGAGGGTCAAACTTAGCTCATTAGCTTTGGCAGGTGTAAAGGCTCATGAGTGACAGTGTACTTTCCTTCCAGCCACGCAAACAAATTGCAGCAAGGAGACTAAGTGAAGATATATGGCCATTGCATTCCTACAGGGGAGGTGAGAAACGGGAAAGATGGAAAGAAATTGGACGGGGCAAGAAGTGGGGAAAATAAAGTGAAAGAACACCCCACGCTTTAGGACGTGGTTGAAAAAATGTTCAGAAGTAAGAAAGCAGAAGGAACATGCTGATGGTTTTATCTGCTCTTACTGACACATTCAGAGTTCCTCAGGGGCTGGAAAGAAATGAGGCAGTTTGCAAGCTTGGCTTTCGTTGTGCTCAACCCTGTTGCACAATATGACAGGAATTAGCTTGTGTCTATGAAAAAGCAATATTTGGCAAAGAAGGGCACTGAGGCCATGAGGCTGTCAAATTAAAGGACATTCAGAGAAAAAAAGCACTTTTATACTGTTTTAATTCAACCATCAGGGTAAACAAAGAGTAAATAAGGGTAATAAGAGAAGGAAGTAAGAGAAATCATTGCTCGAAAACACGATTTCACTGGAAAGCCTACTGATGTGAATCTTTTTTGGCTTGACTTTTGTTTACTTAGTGCTTTTGTTCTGCATCAGAGGAATCTGTGCTAGAAGTAGTATGTAAGAAGTATCAAAGTTACAAGATTAGTTTTGGGAAACACATTTAGCTAAAATACTTAGACCTTCACTTCTGGTGTTACCTTGGAGTTCATGTTCACCCAGTTCCTCTTTGGTACATGCAGTAACTCTTCCACAGCTTATAAGAAACCTGATAAAAATCAGATGCTTTCCCCATTAGTGCCAAACAATCTAATTCTACCTGCTTGTGGTAGTGTCTAGGCACACTATCTCTAGAGTAATTAAAAATATAATTTGGGAAGTATTTTCAGTTTTGTTAAAGTGTCTTACAGGGAGTGTTCTTATGCATGCTCTTATTCAACAGCTAAACACCTGTATTCTGGCAAGTGGAAAAGCTGAGATAAGAAAAGCTTCAGTTTATATACAAAAAAAAATCACTAAATTCATGTAAATGAACCATTTAAAGCAATTTGCTGTCCCAGATATTACTCAGGACTATTTGCCATTTAGGAGTTGTGACAGAAGTATGAAATATGCCTAATGAAACACAGAGCTATACAAAAGCCAAGGCATTTTCATAAGTCATTCTTTAATAAAAAAGGAAGCATTTTCTTGTAAAAATGTTACTAGTGTGTATTTCTAAAGCATATTAAGAAATGCACAATCAGAATCAGCATGCTGTTCTATCTTCTGCTCATTTCCTTGAAAAAGTTACTGTCACAAACAGAAACGTTATCCGAAAAGACTCGGTGAGTGCATCTTTTCTAGGAAAAAAAATAATAAGACTTCCTCTTCATTTGAAGATTGGATTCCAGGGATGACAAGGCAGTCTGCAATTTCAGTATGTCTCCTGATTTTTATAAAAGACAGGAACAACAGTTTCAAAGCCCCAGTTCCCAAGTATGAAGCCCTTTTGTAAATTTGCCTCTTAACTCCTAAATATCTCCTTTAATAAGATGTATTCAATACATGTCACTTGAAACATGAGGATTCACATACTGGTCAGATAGCTGTTTTGACAGTCTCATCCCATTTCAGCTTTCCGAGAACCTTCTGAGTTCCCCTCCCTCATGTTTTACACATTTAATCACAAACCTAAAGTGGTTTGTAACCACAAATATGGATTTCCTGCATCCCACCAAAGGCACATCCCCTACATAATGGGAACATACATGTGCTACACCATGTTTGGAGGCTGGTCATACTTCAGTACATGTATATTCACTTGCTACAAGACAAGATTTAATCTGTATTTTGGCCACAGATACATACCAGGAAAATGACCTTAATATACTACCTACTCATACTTCTTGGAGGCTACATAGTCTGCTCCTGTAGAGAATGTAGACATCCCATCTTTATGACATTTAAAATAAGGGCAGCAAGTGTTGATTTGGCACATATCTTACTACATCAGAGCCTTGCAACATCCTCTTGAGAGCTTGTAAATTAGCAACACATACTGTAAGTGATCTGCCTTGCATGCAAAAAATATTCCATGTTTTTTGCCTTTCCTTCCCTTGGTGGTTGTAGTCTCAACAACCACCTCAAGTGAACTTCTATAGAAGGCAATAATGTGTCTTAGAACACAAAAGAAATCAGAACTTTTACTGTCTCAGGAAATACAACAAACCTTAGCTGGCAGAGACTTGAGATCCTTCCTGAATTTTCCACTACATGGAACAGACTGCTATCAGCAAATCTCATGGACACTTCCAGGGTAATGCCCCAAACTAGGATTTAGAAGACAGAAGCAGCTATGAGGGTCACAGGCAAAATATTTTATTTTTCTAACAGTATATTAATCAACAAATATGAAAGGTAGTTCTGAAAAAGAGCATTGTGCCCAGATTTCTCATTTTTTTCCTCAGTGAGACCCCGTCTTGTTTTTTCTATATCCACAGTGGTTTACTGTAAGAGGTAAAACGGCCTCAGTAGCCATCTCCTTGCTTCATTGCACAGTTCCTCACTCAAGGCCAGGCCTTCAGCCAGCACAGACACAAACCACATCCCTTAATGTTACTGAAGCTTTTCTGACTTGCTGCAGATGAGGATTTGGCTCCTGCATCCCTAGTATACATAATAGCCCTTTTCAGTACACAAGGCTTTTTGGAGGCAGCATTAATGCAGGCAACTCTCTGCTCTTTGAAAGGCAGATACATCTGCTACAATCTGACTCTGCCAGTTCATACACCTGAAAGTACCCAACTGAAATGGCAACAGGAATCTTTATTATTTCATCTAGAAGATTAGGTGCGAGTTTTTGAAGTGGCACACAAAGGCTGTAGTAATGGGAGTTTAAGAGGCTCTGCCAAGGAAGGAGAATGCAAGCTGCATGTTTGAGGCACTTGGCAACAGGCTATACAATTCTCTAGGAAGCAGTAAGACATGGGGAGGGAGATGAAACCAAGACACTGCAAGACAAATCTGAGCCCTAGAGACAGTCTGGGAGAGGCACAAAGCATTAGCCTGGGAGGAAAGGTAAGAAGCTGAGTGCCAGTCTGTGGTATTGGAGGACAAGAGGATATCAACATGGAGATGTCTGGAAGACAGCTGAAGAACTGAAGATTTGGGGTGGAGTAAAGAATAAATTGATCAATTCAGGAGCTGTCAAATAGGGGTAGCAGATTAAATCATGTAAGAGGAGATGGTAGGGAGATAAATGGTCCTGTAAACCACAAGAATCAATAAAATAGTTTAAAAAGGGAAGATGCTGCTTATAACAATGCTGACTAATAAAAATTGAATGGAATAATGAAAACCAAGACAGAACAAAACAAATACAAATCACTACATAAACAGGAAGTTCTAATACATATCTCCTTGGAGATCAAAGAAAAAAGCCAACACTCACAGTGTAAAGTGGCACTGCTCTGCTGAAAGCCAAGAATACCCTTCCTATCACCGAGTCAGACCCCAGTGATGCCTTCAGACTTCCCTAGGCATCTTGTGCACTGTCCCACAGTGCTTTTTAAACTATATCATAACACCTGCGCTGGTATACAAGGCCAACACAGTGACCTTTCCCCAACCTTGAGCATTCATAAATTGTATTCGAGGTAGGTGGTAAAAGGGGAAGAAAAATATTTGTTCTGACTTCCATCCATTACTGAGAGATACTCCCATAAAGAAAACCAAAGAGTTTGTGTAATTGTTCAACACTGATTTGTTGTGCAATATAGCAAAGCTTACTGTGTAACTTGTGAAACACCCCGAATTACTGTAAACACAGTAGAGCTTATCATGATGTAACTGCTTTGCTTTGTGGGAAGTATTTGGCACCAGCTTGGGATAGGGTTTCACAGACCATTAATGGTGATTGACAGGTTCATTTCAAATGAGTTATATGAGAGTTCACTTTACAAAATCACCACGCTGCCTGTGGTATTCAGATTTTTACCTTCAGTGCTGTATAAATGCTCCTTACCATCAGAAAACTACCAAACAAGCACATATATTATCAGACTGGATTGGTTTACATTTCTCTTGTGTTTTATGTGTTATCATTAGAGTCAGCCTTCATATTTTCACAGTCTATACATGAAAAATTGAAACATTCCACTTTTCCTTCAGATTGGACTGGGTGAGATATGTACAACCCTCCAACCCAATTACAAAATGTTAAATGCTCTCAGCTTATGTAAAATATTTTCAAAATCATAAATCTGCATTTCTGAAGACTGGGAGACATGTCTGTAAAACATAAAGTGGGTGTCTGACAAGTCAGATAAAGCCCAGCATAAAAATAATGTAAATATCATTTAGCTAACTGTTAAGCTGTTTTCTTTTTGCTTGGCTGGGCTTAGAGTGTTGTATATTAAACTTGGACAAATGATAAACCCCTCATCTTTGTGGAACTCCTATGCTTGAGGGGGTTGGGCCAATAGTGTTGGAGTCAGGTACTGACTGCTGCAAGTTAAATAGGAGATATCAGATTTGGGTGGCTCTGAGCCAGTGCCATACTAGAACTACAGAGATAACAAGCCTGTCTTCATAGAGAGTAGTGAAAAAGAAAGGATAGAAATACAACTCGAATTACATGGACAATGTGTTGAACATTAAATGCAAAACTGAAGAGGTCATCTAGCAGCTACCATCAGCTCAAGTCCATTCATTTTCAAGTCTTACATACAACAGAAGGAGAGAAGGCTGAATGCTTGCTGAAGCAGATTGCAGGGGCCAATAGCTATTTTAAATATTCATTTCCGCTCTTCCCACTTTGTAAAGAGTAACTTGGGCTTTGCACAAGATCAGTTCTTCATGTCACTTGGCCGTACCATGAACAGTGCACTATTCTACAGTGAAATAGCTCACACATGATAGCATGAATAAAGGTAAGATCAGAAAACACTCAATGCCCAGTTTACTTCCAATATCCCAGTGCACATCAGCGTACAGCACAGCCATTGGGTCTTCTGTTCAAAAAAGCTGATGTTAAGATTGCTTTCCTTACTTTGGTCAAAAGCCAAACCACTTGTAGGTTATCAGATGCTCTCAGTGCACAGTGCACTGCTAAGGATGCCCATATCTGATACCCCAGGTATCAGGGCAGGCTGCCTTTCCCCCTGCTGAGTTATTCAGAGCAGCCTTACAGGGAGCAAGGTACAACCCAGAGAACAAATCAATTCAAACTGCCCAGACATTCTTATTTACACTGGAAAACAGCAGGATTTCTAACTCCTGGAATTCTCTCAATACTGTATAAGGCTGAGCACCTAATTCCACTGATTATGAAGGGAACCAAAGCACATGACAAACTATTCCAAGAAAACAGGGCCAAGGAAGTGTGTAGCAATGTCTGCTGCAGGTGCTTCTGCAGCATCATTTGCCCTCCAGCCTCCTCATCTGCTAATATAATTCACTGCTATTTTGCCACTGGCTGGCTGACCTATTGAAAACGTATCAGGGCATACAGCTGTACCCTGTGATGTACAGTTAACTGTTCCATCAGATTGATTTAGGGAACAGGAATATGCTTATCTGGAAAGGTAAAAATCACAAGGCAGGAAAGGAACAGCTGGCAAGTCTTAAAGGCTCTCTTCAGACATTTTCTTGTATAATTTATGCTGTAGACATTTTACTCTGTCTAATTGCCCCATTTCAATCTAATGTCAGTTAATCAATGACTTCTGCAGAGCATGGAGGTGCACTCTGGATGCAGAACAAATGCATAAATTTGGTCTGCCTTTTTGCAGGCTCTACTTACAGAGCTTCATATTTTGCATTTGCTTTCTAGAGTTGAAATTTCTTTTCTTTTGACTCATCCCCAGCAAACACCCACACTCTCCCTCTTTTGAGTCACAGTGTTTTTGTATTTTTAAATCAAGATTACACTTCTGTAAAATGTAGATTTTTGAAGTACCTCAGCATTGGATTTTACTATTGTTTTATTATCCTCCTATTTTTATTTGGAAGGTCTGCTCCTCAAACCTATCCAGGTGCTAAGATCCCAGATGTATCATGAAATGAACATTGACTTTTTGCCTTGCTTTCGAAGTCTTGTTTTCCTGCATTTCTTTCCCTTAATCAATATATTCAACAGTACTTTTTAAAAGAGAATATATTATCTCAACAGCTTGGAGGGAGCCACAGGTTTTTGTTTTGTTTGTTTGTTGTTTTTTTTTTAATCTGCTAAACTAATCTATGTAAAGTAGTTTGAAACAAAAAACACTTAGAGGTTTTGCCAATTAGCCCCAAATGTAAAGCATCTGAATTGGCAGGTGCTCTAGGCTACAGCTTTATGGGCTGAGATCTATTTTCTTCTATTACCTTCACACTAGCACTACATTTAAACAGACACATCTGAATTCACTTGTAGATATCCTGAAGGACAACACTGCACCTATCCCAGATGGGCAAACACTTGCCTCTCCCTCAAATTCTTCCTATGAGAATCTGGCAAAAATTTAAGAGATTTTTTTTTTTTCCCCCCAGTTCCTGAGAAACCAAAACCTTTTTGGAGGAAATTTGGAGAATCTGTCAGAGCACTAGTTGAACTGTGTGAATGTGAACCTTGAAATCAAAAGGCAGTTTTTCTCTGTCTTCCTCTGAAGGCTAGATCAAGCTCACTATGCAGCTGGACAAAAGAAGATACTTCAGACCATAGGTGAAACAGGTGACATTGCCCACTTCAGCCAAATGGGAGAGGAAACTCAACATAAGGTGTCTAGTTTTCTTCTATGTCTTTCAATAGCTACACATTTGAGTCATTCTGCTTAATGTCTGAAACATTGTCACAGGTTTCTCAATAGGTGAATATTTATTGAGGAGAGATATTTAGGGGAAGTTTAACATGATCCATCCCACTACAAATCACTAGTTCTTTTGAAACATTCCATGGGATTTGGATCAACTTACTGTGTAGCATGCTGCCCTGAAAAGAGCAAACCATGACCTCACTACCACTGTGTCATGTCTTTTACCACAGCCTGAACAGGAGGCATGGATACTAGGAGGCTCATGTTTTAATTTATGAAATTCCTGAACAATAACTTGGATTCACACACAGAGTAGGCAGACAAGAGGTCAAGCAAGTGAGTAAGCAAATCAGCACTGATTATCACAGAAACTCCTTGGCCATACAGATCAATGGGGAGTATTAGCTCAGCAGCAGCCATGTTTCAACTCAAGGTTCAGCCAACTGCTTGCCTGGAGGAACTGCAGCTCTTGTCTCCATGTTTCTGAGGCTTAAAAAGTCTGGAAAAGTATACATAGAAAACTAGCTCATGTTCACATGAACTTACTTGGACACAGCAATTGCCTTGGGATATTACATTTATCTGCGTTTTTATTCTTCCAAGAAAGTTCAGACTTCTAATATAAAATAGGAGACACTTATGAGACAGAGCAGGTTCCTCCAGGTTAAATAAACTCTATTAAAGAGACTTGTTTACCTTGACTAATCGATGTCTTCTTCCAACAGGACAGGGAAGCAGGAGTTGAGAGCAGTATCAGGACCTGTCCCACAGTAGCTGGCAAGAACAGAGCAGCTTCAGCCATGAGCCCTCAACATCAAGCAAGTTCATGGTGATGACACAGGTCTGAGGCCAAGATTGGTGGTCAAGCCACAGGTCAGTGCCAGACACAGTCCAGAGATTGCTAGACAGGCCCACAGTGATGGGACAGGTCTGCTGTAAAGCCAGGAGGTCCATACGCATGACAGAGTCCAAATCAACAGGGCACATCAGTAGAGAGCTAGAGACTAGCACTTCCACAGCCTTGCTCAAAAAGAAACTAATTGCCCACAGTTGAGCTTAAATAGTGCTCCTGGCCCTATGGGCAGGGGTGGGGGGGGAGGCCCCAGGTGAGGCTGATCAGGGCCATTAACACCCATCAGTGCCTCGCGGCACCTGACACCTGATTTATTGCTTCATCCCATTTCTGTGCATATTTACAGAAAAGTAGGGGTTTAGATTACTTTATACCACATGCCTAAAAATAAATATAAAAACCACCAAAGCAAACCTCAGATACCCTAGTGAAATTATGGAACGAAGCCTCTATTGAAAGTACCCTCTGTGATATGGAGACGCAGATGGGACTCGAAGTTTTGTTCGATATTTCCTAATCGAACTCAGCATTCTGCTCAGGGAGCTACAAGAGTGCATGATCAAAACCTCCTCTTATTTACCACAACAGACTATTGTACTGCCTCGCATTGTTGTTGGTATAGAAGATATTTAATATCAGTTTTGTAGCTGTAAATTACAGCTCTGAAATTTCCCGTATGCTTTATCCAATACACACCGAACTGTTATGTTCTTTGTTCCAAAACGGGTGGAATTTGCTATAAAAGGTCTGATCAGGATCCCACTATCTAAAAACTGCATTTTTTTTTCTGTGTGAACAGAATAGGACTACCTGGGGTTATTTTTTCCATTGCCAAAATAGAGACTCAGACCAACGATAGCTTGGCTCATCAGGAAGATGTATAATGTATTTTATCTTCAGTTTTTGAGAAAACCCTGTGTCAGAAACGTGTGTTGTAGGTGGAATAAATTCACTGCTGTACAAAATTAGAAATCTTTCTGAGATCACATGTAAAACAAACATGGTCAACAACAGGTTACTTCAAAAGCAGTAATACTCTGATTTGCGGTAATATTCTGCTTTGAATACACTATTATTAGTATTTTATTGATCGAAAAGTTCTTGATATTTCAAAGACTGATTAAAATTTCCTCAAAATATGAGAAAGAAATCTATTGTACCTGTTCTATGAGCAATCTGAAATATGTCGTGTGCATTGCCTTTACAGGACAAAACAGTAGCAGAAGGAAATAAAAGCCAGTGTCAATCTTCAATGAAATTAACACAATTTAAAGCTGCTCCAGGCAAAACAATGAAATCTGTAATTTATCAGCACTAGATAGCATCACCAAGGGAATTATTTAATGATTAACTACAGTAGGCTGAAGCCTGGGGTGAGGTGTGGTGGCAATATGGCTGCACTTGTAGCGAGTTCTGCCTCAGAGCCTAAATGGCCATTCATTTCCACAGGAGAACAAACCCTAGCAAGGGCTGTCACTAAACCCTTCTGTCCCTCTGCATGGGACAAGTCTGGGGTGACAGAAGTATGGAGATGAGCTCTTCACCAGCTTTGTGAGTGTATAAGTGCTCTGGACTGGCAATGAAAGCGCTGATATATTGGAACAGCTTTAAACGCAAAAACCAATAAAACCACTCACCATAGGAAAAGCAGAAGCTGCTCTGTTGCTGATGCAGATTTTATCATCGACCCCTGTAGAGGCAGGATTTCACACCAAGTATTTTTTGCTATAAAGAACTGAAAAGGTGAAAGAGCTACATGCTAGTATTTAATATTGTAGTGTAAGTACTGGCAAATTACATTTCTGCGCTTCATGGAAGCAATCTGCTTCTGTGACTAAACAGATTTCTGTGGCAGAGCTTAATGATGGGGCTCAAAGTGACCGGAGGAAGCCACAGGGAGAGGTGCCATATTTGTCAGCCTCCCACGGGGCACAGAAACACAGACGGCGTTCCAGAGCTGGAGACCAACAACCTGTCTGTACCCTTCCAAATAAGCAAAACAGGACTAGCTGTTAAGCTCCTAGAATCACAGACAGGCAAAACCGATGTAACCAAGAGCAGACAGCCTCGAGAATGATCTTTTGTGAGCACACAGCCCTCCTCTTGCCCTCGCAAGCAGCGAGGTCGCTCAGTCTTGGTAACTGCTGCTGGGCAGCAGAAGCCTTCCCGCTTCTCCCTGAGTGGTTCACTGCACCACTGTGAGGAGTCCAAGCTGGCCCAGCACCTTACGACACCTACAAACAGCACCCCCATGGCCTGGCCAACCCTGACACAGGCTTGCTGCTGCCCTCAGGTGCTCACCTCAGGCAAGACAAAAGAGGTCCATCCCAACAGTCCCCACACAGCAGCTGCTCTTGGGAGAAGAGCAGAAGGTTAGATCACTACTGACCTTAAAGGGATGAGTTACAAGGAGTATTTGGGAAACTCGGGGAGCAGATGGCTTTTCTATGTGGCTGAAGTGCTCCCAGCTGAAGTCTGAGCTCCAGGTTTGGTCTTGGCACTGTCACTGTGGTTTGGCTGCAGGGCCACTTGTGCTTGCTCAAGGCTGCTGGTTTGGTCCTGGCATCTCCCTCCTCACATAGCTTTAGGATGAGGATTCTGATTATGAGTGTGTGGAAGACTCCACCAGGATGGAGCCACAAAGGTTTGCAGCAAGCAAAACTGCTCCTGGTAGCAGCACCTTGTGAAACTATGTCTCTGCATGCCTTTCTATAGCAGATGAGGCAAGGAAGACACCTAATTCCTTTCATTATGTTTCATAGCCTGAAGATAGTGGAATTGTTAAGCCAGAAATATCCTAGATCAACTTCCACATCATGGTAGTCAAACAGTGCATAGGTTGTCAATTTAATAATGCATTTTTGCTATAAAGATACTAAGAGTGTGTAAAGCATCTCCATTTTTAAGCATTATAGTCATTATAATCAACTGGGGTGCAAGCTGTGTTGTCTTGGTCATGTCGTGTCTGGGTTCTCTTCAAGTTTGTTATTTTTATGCATCCTCAAAAATATCTTCAAATTGGCAGTTACCTTTGCCATTGTAACTGCTGTGATGAACACCATCAAAGCTTTTTTTTTACAATTAACAAAAGTAAGACTGTGTGCCCATAGACTCTCTTCACTAATATCTACACACAGACTGTACTAATCCCCCTCTAAATCTTGCTGATGATATAACAGGGTGTGGTTTGTTTTTTTTCCTGAAGAATATGTTGTTTTTCTAGTTTGCCTTCACAAATGGCTATGTGAGAAACATTTTGTAGAATTTTCCTTTACTCTTGAATTTTTCAACATGCACATGGGATACGAATGTAACAAGACTCCAATAGAATTTTATAATTGGATCAAAACACATTTCACCCACATATGAGCTGGATTGGTTGTGATAGATGTCAGGAGAAACTCGAAGGCNGTCTCGTTATTTCATCCAAACTATAACACTGCCAAAAAAAATAGTACTAAAAGCCTGTGAGCAAAAGCCACCTGGTTTGGCTGGCTTTGAGTAGGAAAAGAGCAATCAGATAGTGGATGGGGCATCAATGAAATCAAATTATGTGAAGCCAAATGATTAAGACTGGTGTACCATTCTCTCTGCTTCCATTTCTATTTCAGTTCTGAACACATTAATCATGGCTAAACCATGCATCTTGAATCTAAACCAGGTATGTATCCCATCTTTGGGGAGAACTAAAGGCTGAGACCTCTTACAACTGTATGTAATATCTGTACCCAGCTCTTCCAGCTGCCATTAAGACCATATCAGGTGCAGGACTGGATAGAATATGCATGTCCTTTGGGGTTTTTTACTCTGAAGCTGAAATACTGACTTGCCTGCTTCCAAGGAAGAGACAATTACCTTACTTAAAGGGTCTACAGGACAGTGCCTGGCTCCACCAGCCTGGGCTGAAGGACTTGACTGGCCCTATACTGCGAATATGGAATTTCCAGGGTCCCCATGCACCAGTTCTGCCCCACAACCACAATTGCTGCCTACACCCAGCCTCACTGCCTATCCAGCAACCTTCTAGCACCAGAGCTCAGCCTCTTTTCTCTGCATCACATCCCCCCTACAGGGGGGAGCTATGCATAACACTCCTTCCTATACTGGAAAGCCAACTACCAGGAGCTGTGAAGTGAAATGCCTTCACAGAATCACAGAATATTCATGGCTGGAAATGACCTCTCAGATCACCAGATCATCCTGGTCAGTCCAGGCCCCATCTCTGGTGCATTGAACTCAGCTTCAAAAGCGTCAGTGGAGTAAGTCAGCAACTACTGAAATGTTCCCATTTCTCCATGAGGCACAAGGAGAAGCTGTGCTGGAGCATCCATGGGCTGTGATGAAACCCCTCCAAGCAGCACTCTTGGACACAGTGTGGTAAGGCAGGAGACAAGGATGAGCTCATGCCGTGCCACCCGTGGTGTGCAGAGAGCCTCGTCTGTTTGTATTAGCCTTTCCTCAGTGGAGATGTCATCACTTTGACCTGCAGCCCCTGAGGAAGGCAAACAAAAGCAGGGAGGGCAGAGCAATCGTCAGGTCCTGCTGAAGCCTCCATGCAGCCTACCATTACTGTGTGTGGTGCCTAGACTTTATGTCAGCGATGCAACATAATTAATTAGATTTAGACTAGATCAGAATACATTAGACACAGTGAGACACTACCTTCCTGTCTGTCCATCCTTAGAAGAACTGGGCACAGTTTCTTTCCTTATGCATATTCCCTTAATAATATATTTGTCACAAGGATTCTTCCTACACCCATCTGGCATATAGATATTTTTCCAAATTTGTCATTTTTTATGTTCCAAAACCTATTTTACTTCAGATGCTTTCATAATGAAGCAGCAAAAGCCTGCCATAGCTTGATATATGGAGCAGAAATCACATCTGTGCCAGGCTGTTTTCTAATCAGATAAAGCACTGAATACCTGCAGTGCTTTTTCTTCTGGCCTTCAAGTAGATGTACCTGAGTGATTTCCAGTGCTAGTCTAGCCTTGCATTCACAATTAAACTACAAAATACCATTCTTAATTTTAGCTTCCAGCTAATTTCAGTGCTTTTAAAGAAAAAGAACCACTAGAATCACCTAGTGGACCCCTGCACAACACAAACCATGACACTCACTCTGCAACTTGGGCATCAGCCCAAAAAACTGTGCTTGAACTAGAGCTACCCTTGAGAAGGGCATGTGCCCTCATTTGTCCTTTCAATGCTGTCATTCACACCATATAATTTAGACATCTGCTATGAGTGAGCCCTGGAAGTGGGCAGCAGGGTGGGGACTTCAATGAGTTTGTTCTTACCAAATTGGAGCCCCAGACAGAAGGAGGAAAAGAATCGTGGTGTCCTATTTTCATCAATACCATAAGTCTATGATGCAAGGAACTTCACTTAACCCAGCAGTGTCATAGGGAGGTGCTTCTGCTTTTCTCTGAGCCTTCACCTGCCCTACTGTGGCTTGGCTGCTTGCCACTGCCTGGCTCCTTTGCATGCACACAGCCATCAGGCAAGATGGATTCTGCAGGAGATAATTTCATCTGAAGCCACACTAACTCCCCAGACACACTGTCTGCTCCTCATGGTACATCTCAGCAGAGGCTTCTCTGGCAGAGCAGAGACAGGAAGGCTGACGGTTTGTGGCACTCCCCTATACCAAATCCCAGGAGAGTTCCTCCTACTTTGAATTTCCTGTTCATATGAAGCAAAAGGACAATCTCAGACATTGCTTTCAGTATAGTTCAAAACACAGTTTGAAGTGTGAATTTTTCAAGATTTGAAGCATTGGGTTTTATGATTTATTTATTGATATTCCAGGACAAGCATCACAGAATGTAGCTGGTACCTACTCCAAATATAACTGCAATCATTGAATGAATAGCAATATTTTCATGGACCATTGCTATGCAGATAAATTTTTTCTCTGTCTAACAACGCAAAGATATCAGCAGATAAGATCAAGCATTTTGGAGAAACACTAAAAAAAACCCCTCTGCTCTGAAACGTAATAGTTTATATTGTTTCATTTCTGACACTAGTATGTACTTTATGAACAGAACCCAACTTTCTATCGGGTGTGACTCAGGCATAGGAGGTGTGCAGAGTTGCTGTCTCTTATCCCTTGAGTCCACCTTGTAATATTGCTGGTATCCGTGTGTAACAGATAGTGTTGTGCAGTGGGCTGGAAGATAATAAATAGATGTGAGCTGATGATTTACAGGAGGGTGCTTGGAACTCCTTGAACCACTAGGGAAGGAAAACTGTGCCAGTACAAGGTTGTGCTGTCAACCTCACAATAGTTTTTCCTCTCTCTTGAGGGCAATTTCTCCAAGATGTAACTTGCTTCCTGCCTCATCATCTGGAAATTCACAAATCAGAGGAATTGTTGTTAATTACTAAAATGGCTGAGCCATAGATTCTTAGCTGTCAGAGCCTGGGTGGGGAGGGGTTTAATTGTTGTTTTTCTCTGGAAGGATTTCTCCTAAAGTGATGAAATAACTCACATTAATGAAGATTGCAAATAGAAGACTTCTGTGATTATTTCCAGTTGTTGAAATAATTGCTTATTTAAAATGCATTGCTTTCTAATGTGAAGAAACTTATATTTCTCCAAACATCCAGAATAAATTTAGCCCTAAAACATTCATAACGAAGGATGAATGCACATTCAGGCTAACACTGTATGTGATCTCTGATCATACAGTAGTTGAGTTATACAATCACAGTGATTTATGGTACTAAACTGTGGAGCCTCATATCTGCAGAGGTGTGGGTAAAGGGGTGGAACTCTCATCAATCAAGAGACTATACTTGTTCAGCATTGAGATAATTAAGGCAGACAGTAAAAAAGCATGAAATGGTATTAAAAAAAACCACCAGAATTTCTATTTGCACAGTGTTATTAAGCAGTACAGTGCTGAGCCACCTTTTCAAAAAGCTTGCCTAGAAATCCACTTACTACCTTGTAGCACTCGATACATGTGTTCATCATATTCATGCTGAGGCAATTTGTAGTTATATAATGCACATACTGTCCTCATCTTAAAAAATAGGATTACAAATTATGATCATATTTCCAGTTTATTCAAAGACAGACATAAAACAAAAAGAGAAAAGAAAGGGGGGGAAAAAAAAAGAAAAAAAAAAGGAAAAAACCAACAAGCAATTTTAAAGTGCATATTTCTGAAATTTCACCTATCCTATTGATAGTCCTTTTCTTCTGATTCACCAATATCAGGTAGAGATAGTCAGGCACAATCAGAGGCTAGCACAGGGGAACTGTATTAATCAAACAATGTTCAAAAAAAAGTTTAATTAACTGCATATTTTGTAAAAGCCACATTTCATTACTGTTTGTTAGGAAGATGGAAGCATGCACTGGAAACACTAATTCTAATTATTACTTCAAGTGGGAGTTTTTGGCATAAGGTCAAGGAATAATAGAAGAATGTGTGAATCTATGCTACAGTGTAGCAGTAAGACTAATCATTTGAATAAAGCCAGTTGCTTTTTCTTGGACTGTCTGTGTGCTGTTTAATGTTCTGGATGAATCTAACACAATCAGCCTGTTCTCTGGTGTATATCCACTTCCTGCTGACTCAGGGCAGCTTGCCTCTTCTGCCATTTATTAAAATTAAACATTCCTATTAAACCACCATTTTTCAGAGAGATGACCAAATAGATATTAGTAATGACATTATTAAAACTATTTTGTTTAAAATGAACTGTCACACTTGTATGTTGCAAAGCAACACAAACAAATCTATTTCATTTAGTGAAAGATTGCTTTGAAGAGCTGTATTTCTTCTTTCTATTAGAAGGGACTGCAGAGGGGATGTGATGTGTGCTCCAGGAATCCACCAGCTATTTTAGCTAGTAGAAAGGAGGAATACTATTTCTAGCATTCTCCATAGCAAATAATGTATAATTCATGGATTTCATTAACATGCAAATATGATCCGTGGTCTCCTATGTTTATATCTCCTAATAATCTATTGATGGTTTTAAAAGTAAAGGGTAATAGAAACATTTCCTATGAGCAACATTTACTCATGGCTCTTTGTGTTTTTCTCTAATTGTATAGTATAAGCATGTATAGAATTAAAAGAGAAACAATGGAAATTAATTAACCTATGATTCTCAAATAAATATTTATTGAACATAAGGTCACATACTAAATAATTTGTGATTCTGTAATGAAAGACCTTATTATCATTAGATGACAACTTGCCTCATGAAAACCTGTGCTGGGAGGATGGAATTCTGTATGAAATGACCCCTAGATTTGGCAACAGAGTTTGTATTGAGATTTCAGATCCCCTACCAAACATGAGTGGAACAAGAAAACAAAGAAACATCAGATTCATCTTGAAGACTTGGACTTTTTCATTTTTTAGTGTAACATCAGATGGATAGGTAACATTTCATCCTGATGCACCCTTGTCTAACATATTAGGATCAGCTACTCTACTTCCATATTCTAACTGAAACTTTAGAGTTGTGAGTCTCAAAAAATGCTAAAATTCTTTTCTTGCTATTGTCAGAGCAGTTTTTATAGCAATGGCAAGCAGATAGTTCCAATTTTTGGTGATTTTTTTTTTCTACTCTGGGCACTTGCTTGCAAGCTTGCATGCTTTTCCTCCTACTCTCTGTGGTGCCATTACAGACCCCCCCTGCCTGAGTGCTGCAGCTGTGCTCCCCACCCCTGCTGCTGCCCCAGTCCCATCATCCAGACCCTCACCTTTCCCTCCTTTCCCTCTCTGAAACTTCATGGGGAAAAAAATCTGTCCAGGTAGTGATTTCATGTCTATATGCATCAAAAACCACACAAAGAGAAACAGTGCAAGATGTGGGGACATCTGCTCTGTGTAAAAAAATACATGTAAAAGCAATGGTGCTGTAGGCAACAATAAACCATTTTAAACAACTAATGGAAAGAAACATCCTGCCAAGTACAGTTTTGATGATTTTCATATTACATCCCATAAGCACTGGACAATATTTTAGACCAGGGTCAAGGATATTTTCGCTGAGGCTGAACAGTTTGTCTGAGCATAAGGAGGAAAAGAATATGTCAATCCCCACAGCCTCTCTCTTTTTAATAAAAAATGTTCTTTGTGTCACATAACGATGAAGGAATGATGGACTTTAAATATTTAGTAACCAAAAAAATTTAGTCTTACTTAAAAAAAAATACATATGTGATGTAGAAGCTCTTTGTTTTACCAGCTACTTCATTCCAATGATGCAGATTTCTCACAGAAATGAGAACAAACTACTTCAGGCTGGGAAACAGACTGGACTTTCCCTCAGCATCCTTAACTCACCTCTTTGTGCTCCTTTTGGTAACTCTGTGGCATGCAGATCCTGCCCACAAGCTTGTGTCAGTGTTACAATCTTCTGCTGTGATGACCTTTTTCAGCTTTACTGTGACTAAAAAAGTCATACTCTTATCCACACTCTTGTCTGTTAAAACTCTATTACATCGTCCTTCTCTCTGCAGTATTGGAAGAACGCTACGTACTTACAAACCTTCCAGAAATGAGAATTGTCATGCATTTGGGAAGCTGGGTGGTGGGTCCACCAGGAGAGAGGCAGTTCACAGAACAGTTTATACTGCATTCATATTGACCTATACACGTAGAAAAAAATTTATTTCTTTAGTAGAGGCTACCTGTCAGTATAAACAACTACAATCACATTCACAATGAAAATATGCCGATTTTACACAACAAAAAAGCCTGTTGATACATACACTTCACAGTTCGTTACAGATTTCCTTAATTAAATGAAAGTAACACGTTGATTAGACTTCAGAAGCTCAGAGAAAAGTCAGATCCACTTACACTGAAAAGTAGGACTCAGAAATAAATTATTCACAGTTGATTAGACTAAGACAAGAATTTCTCAAACATTTCTCAATACTTCAGAAAAAGCGACATAGTGAACTCTATATTACTGTGAGGCTCAAAATGGCAATTAAGAGTCCTAAGCTGCATATGAAATCCAGTATGAACCACGTTTACAAGAACATTGTGTGTGAATCAAATTATGTTATCTTTGATTTGAAGAACTCAGAAATAATTGCCAATAAGTATTCATGTATAGGAACAGTTTTTTGAAACAAGTTACTTAATTACTACCCGTGTCAGGAGTACGTGTAGGTGATGTTATTAGACTTAATGTGTTTAGTGAAGCTCTCTGAACTGTAGTTGGTTTATTTCTGTAAAGAACAAAATATTTAATATATCTTTATTATTCTTAGTTTCTTATTTTGTATGGATTTCTAAAAGAAATCTCAACTTGATGCTTTTCTTGCTTTTGTAGAGAATACCGGTACGAAGAACAGTGATATATTATCATCAAAAAGATCTGAATGTCATGTAGATTTGGGCTTCTATATACCACACTTGTAACATGTGTGGTATATAGAATGTATTTCGAGCCCTCTACATTTATACTTACATCTGGACTCCTGAGACAGTCATGTATGGGACCCCTTCCATGAAAGGATTTGACTGCAAAAAAAGGGAGAGAGGGAAATGTCTCTAAGAGGTGAACATCTTGGTCCTGAAAAGTGGTAGAAATCCTTTCTGCTTTTAGATCATTCACTTAGCAGCTTTTTCACTTCTAGCAGCACTTTTATCCTTTTAGAAAGTAGCCTGGAATAGGGCATTTTGGTAGAGAAGCATTTAAATTTTTGTCCTTACCTATAAGTATTTCATCAAGTTCATCCAGACAGTGGTGGAGCACTGGAACAGGGATGCACCAGCTCTCACTGAACTCAAGAAGCATCTGGACAATGCTCTTAAACACATGGTGTGACTTTGGGATTGTTCTGTGCATAAGCAGGAGTTGGACTCAATGATCCTTGTGGGTCCCTTCTAACTTGGGACATTGTGTAATTCTGTGTGTGATTTTTCTTAAACATGAATCACAGAATGTTAGGGATTGAAAGGGACCTCTGGAGATATCTAGTCCAATGCCCCTGCAAGAGCAGGATAGCCTAGAGCAGGTTGCACAGGACAGTAGAAACATGGAGTTCCTTGAACTCTCCACATCCAAATCATTAAAAAAATCAAACAAATGATATCAGGAACTCTGCAAATAAATGATGCTAAGGTAATTTCAAGATAGCCATACATGCAGATGATCAAATATTAGTGCATTTCAAGCAACCTTTCAAGTCATACGACTTGTGAATTTGGTTCCTTTACCGTTTTTCTTAACCACCAAGGCCACACATCCATGCAATTTCAAACACTGCAGTAACAGTTAAACCACAGAAAGCAAACTGCACAGCCCATGACATGCCAATACGTTGTGCTGGGGCATGGACAAGGCCACTTCCTGCCTGGCACAACAACATGCAGCAAATGATCACAGACACAACACTGCTGCCTCCTACCTAGCACAGAAGCAGATCTAGCTGGTCCTACGCCAACATGACTACTGAAAGAGTAAGGCAATAAAGGTTAAACAATGCAGCACTTCACAAAACCCCATATTTTACATCACCCAACTCCACAGGTAGACTAATTCCTCAATATGCATGATCTTGAACATGTCAATCCCATATGAAGATTTTACAGATATCTGCAAACATTCATACTTCAGGGAACACAATACTTAGGCACTTCACTGGTGTGATATAAATTAGCAGTTTCCCACTCTTCATTGCCACAATAAATCCACACAGAAAGAACTGTTGGTATATACAACAACATCAAAGAGCCTGAAATAGAAGTAGTGAATTGCAGTTATAAAAATAAATTTCTAAAAAGAAGAGAGAAAAGGAGACAAATGTTCTAATCTTACCTTCATCATAATCTTATTAGCATTTCTCAGTAAGTAGTTCAAGTATCAGTCTATACTCTTATGAATCTGTCTCATAAATATGTCAAGTGCAAAGTATAGTTATTTTAATAGTCTGTGTTGGTGGGCCATCATGGATTTAATTAAGAGACAACTAGTGTATGAAATATGACACAAAAGCACCAAACTAAATGGAGAAATGTTTTACTGCAGATTTAAATCAGGGACACAGAAGTAATGATGATCTGGCCATAGAAATTCTACTTGAATTTAATTAATGCAGACCAGTACAGACCTGTTCATATAGGAACAAAAAATAGCAGCATTTAAAATAATGATTTAGGATATACTGTGTTATTTATAAAGACATTCGCATTATCTCCAACTGCATTTTGTTATTTATAAATATGTGTTGGTTTGTGGCTCATATTAATTTTAAAAGGCTAGAAATGCAAGTCCAGTAAAAATCATTAAAATGTTACTTTCAGCTATCCATTTTTCCAAAATAAAGCCTTTATTAAGCTTCCTGCCTTGTTTTGAAGGGTCTCAGAATGCTCAAATCATTCTGCTACAAAATTGCCAATATCCTTCTAAGGCTGCGATGAAAACTGTTATTTTCCACACAAATCTGTTCTTTCTCCATCTTCCTCCATCTTCTCAAAAAGCAAGAGCATAGTCAGCACTGTGAGTATGCAGGATTAGATCTTCAAGCACTGCACAGTCCTTCCTGCTATCATTTTGGTGCACTGTTTTGACTTCACAGAAGATTTGGCAAGATATGATGTTTTTAAGCAGCAATGCAAGAGCACATATTTTCACATTGAAATTCCTTACTACTTATATGAGTGTAACACTATTTTAGAAAGAAGGAATCCAATAATTCCATGAAACTGTTCCAATATCTCAATCCCATCTTGCAAAATCATTGACTGACAACAACCTCAGCTGCACTAAAGTTGAAAGCAAGCCTTACGATTGATTTGTAAGGGCACAGAAGCAGATACTGAAAATATACAGTTATATGTCTGGTTGGCTGTAAGAATTGATGCCTTGGTCAACTCTAGGGACTACATTTATACATGATTGTTCTTGACTTCCCATTTTATTAACCTGATCCAGTAGGTACTAGTTATTGCATGTTAACTGTCTTAGTTCAAGTGGTTTCCAGTAATTTAGATTAGAATAACCTTTAATTGCTTGGTTGCTCTAGCAGGCAGTTAAAGTATTCATAGATTTTATTAACCTCTTATTATTAAAGGAGAAGAAAAAAGGCAGTGGACAAAAAGCATCATTAGATGAACTTCATCCCCATTTTCAGAAAACTCAGAGCTGTGGACTCTAGCTGCTCTCCAAACATCATAATTTGGACTGCCAAGAATGTAATAAAAACTGTAAATTGACACAAAAATGAAAGTGCTTGGGAGAAATAAATTTGTAACTACTTTTATTTTTTGGTGAAGAAAACATCAAAGGTTTGCAACTCAGCCTGGAAGGCAAAAATGGATAAAAGGATGGTGCCTATAGTTTCAAAATATTTTTCTCTTTAATGAACAGTTGAAAATATCCATATATCTCTTCCAGTATCACTGTATTTAAAAAGCAGTCAAGCCTTTTGTGCCTGACATGTTTATAGTAAATCTATTCTCATCTGTCGTGTTTGCATAAATTGTCCAAAAGTTCATCCTGTCTTGGCTGTCTTTCAGTATTCATTAGTATTGAAGTCATTTTTGGAGTAAATGAAGGGAAAAAATGCCCAGAAATTGAGATAATGCATAGAAAGAACCAGACTTCTGATGACTAACAAGAACAAACACGGCTTTATTCAGCTAAATTCACAGAAATTTGTTTCTTATTGCCAGGGATGAACTAAATAGGATGAATTGTGTGTGTAAGTGCATAATAAATAAATATAGGCAATCAGGATGAAATTATGAATAATATATGATAAGGCAATAATGTAGTCCCAAATTGGTATTTATATGGACATCTAACTAATCAAATAGCTACTGTCAGAGGTCTGCTGTGAGCCATCACCTGGATTTAGCATACCTTTGTGTCTTCCTCTTATAGTAAGAATCCAAGTGCAGAAACAATGTCAACCCCAGTCTTTCACCTTCTTCCTCAATTAAGGAGACATATATCATCAAAATGAAGAAAACAACATTTAAGAAGTACTGCCATGTGGGTGCAGCCTGAAATGAGAGACTGGCTGAAGCACCTGGGGAGGGATAGAGAGACAGCACAGCATAGAGCCCCCATCTTCCAATGAGACAGAGAATTCAGGGATTGTCCTGGCTTGGCAGTCCTCTCCATCCAGGATTTTCCTTCCCTGTGTCCTTGCCTCACTGTGCTCAGCTGAGCCTCAGGGGTGTTTGCAGGAGGCAGTGAGAGCATAGCCCCCTTCCCATCTGGGAGGCAGGAACAAATACTGTGCTTTCATCTTCTCAACAAACACTCCCAAATTCAAAAGCTTCCTTTCAGGAATGATTAGAGCCACTTTGAGCAGCATTGTAACTGGAGCATCTAAATACATTTTAAGTTACTCTTAGCTTAGCACAAAATAGTCACTTGATAAGAAGGGTTGAAGATCAAGGGCATAATTTGTTGTTAGTCAAGTAACCAAGAGGTGAATAGGTAAGAAACAACCATACAGATGCACTGGAACCAAAGAAACTAGGAAAACCAACGCTTTTTAATCTAGACTCCTATAGAATCAAATCTGAAGATGTGCAGGCAGAAATTTACCCAGGTCAACTCCTAGCACAATGTGTTCATTAGATTTTAAAATAATAGGGCACTCTATCTCCTAGCCTTAGGGAACAATTTCTGTTACTTCCATTAAAAGTCTTGCTGGCAGTGGGCAGTTGGCAGTTCACTGAAGTGTGAACATACAATGGTTTTGCAGAGTTTTGTAGAGCAACTTAAATTCACAAAAAGCTACCCACACCTCTGTATCAAAAACAATTTGCAGAATTAAATATTTAACAAACAAGTTTGAGATCTGCAGTGATTACATTAGTGAGATAATTAGCATGATATTTAAGGTTAATATTCACAAGTAGGTTAATTATATCCTTTCCCAAATTTCTGTT
This sequence comes from Bucco capensis, assembly GCA_013396975.1. Lineage (NCBI taxonomy): Eukaryota > Metazoa > Chordata > Aves > Piciformes > Bucconidae > Bucco > Bucco capensis. Next base: position 155,936 of record VWZO01009210.1, on the reverse strand, counting down.
TTCATTTTGCTTGACGCATGTTGCAGTAACAGTGAAAGTGAGGCCACACTTGCAGAGATGGCAGGTGAGGCAGCACATACCACCAAAGGTATCAGAGACTAGATGAACACTTCTAAGGGAACTTTCCTCCGACATACATTCTTAGAGCTTTATATTCTTTAGGTTCCAGAAGTTCTCCATCTTTTAGGGTGGAGTCCCTTGAATAACATTGCAGATCTGTATAAAGAAACGTTTTCTACAGGGCTTGTAGGATTGCTTAGCTTCAAGACTTCACATGGATCTCTAATGTTAATTACAAAGGAGACAGTATTTAATACTTTTTACTGAATTCAGTCCACATGCACAATTCCTATGTACAAGACTGCAGACCCAAAGCAATGTACAGAGTTGAAATTGCTTCTGACTGGATGTCATTAAGGTTACCTTATGTTTACTCTCAAGAAATTAAGAACAAAATTTTTTGCAATTATCAGCATGTAGAGAATCAAGTAGGGAGTCAAGCACTACCATAAACTTTTAAAGAACTATTTAGAAGTTATTTGTGCAGAGGCAATAGGACATGGCATCTAGATTAACTTACATAAAGCTATTTTGCAAACATATCAAGCCAACAAGATCATGGGCTCTGAGAAACCAGGAAGAGCTGCATACATCGTACAATGCTACCCCCAGCCTCCATGTTCAGTGACAAGTTCATGCCATTTGGAGGAAATATGCTCAAGCTTTCTAATAGCACAGCAAACATTTTTCAAAGCATCTGAACACCCTATCCTCTTCTTCCAGTCAAAGACTCTTCATTTGTGGTCTTCTCAGTGTACTAGAGGCCAAGGGCAAACTTCTCAAACTCTGGCAGAACGGGCAATGGACCAAAAACCCACACACAGGGCTGAGCTTCAAAATTTCAACCTCTAAAACAAGGGAAGTCAGGACCCAAATACTATCGCACATTATGGTCTTTCATACACAAATCTTATTCAGACAGCATGTGCAATTTGCAATTGTTACATCCACCCTAGCTAATTCTCCCCTTGGTAAACACATGAGGTATAGGCTACTAAAGGCCTTCCAGCCTAGCCATCCTCCCCTGGTGACATGCAGCCTAGTAAAAAGTTCATACAGCCATATTTAGCATGCTTCCAAATGGAGAGACAGCTTCATTCCACAACAGGTCCATGGCTGCCAAAGGTGGTGATGCTGGGGCACCTCTGTTGCATGGGATCATCTCCTTGCCACAGGCCCTCAGAGCAAATACCATCACCTGACACCTGTCACTGCATGCTGAGGGGCAGTTTCTGAAGATGTTGTACTACCTGCTTACCCTCACACAACCCCTGGCCCTTTTATCCTCTGAATGAGGGTCCACTTCTCCCGTCTCCCAGGGAAGAGGGTATTCCCTGGCTTTTAATTTATAGCTCCTTTCCCTGATGTTGACTTTTGTCCCAGCCTTCCCTCACGCAGACTCCTCAGGAAAGTGAAGGCTGGGCAGCAAGGCTCAGCCTGTCCATCTCTTTCTTCCCCTCTAATGTGGGGTCATAAAGCTGTTACTGGAAAAGGACAGCAGCCTCAGCTCTCTCCAGGGGAAGAGAGAAGGCATGATTGTAATAGACAGCTGAATAAAGTGGTTTGTGCCAAATTTTCTCCTGCTTTACATTTTGCTGCATGAAAGGATGGATCCAGAAGTCTTATCACTATCTACAGAGGATGTGTTTTTATATGCTGCTATGACAATAAAAATAAATCTTCTGAATAAAAGGAGTCACCTTTTAAACTAGAGCTAGCCACAACAGCTGGTTTTCAGGTTCTGCAGTCTGAGAAACTTACAGTATACTATGCTGAAAATTTGAATTGTTTTCTGAATTTTTTAAGCTTCAAAATTTTATTCAGTTTTATTTTATTTCAGTATGGCGCTACTTGCTAAATTATTTGATCATTTTGCCACAGCATTACAAAACACTAACTTGCTGATGCCTGCTGGACACAGCTGATAACAAGGCTCACAAGAAAGGAGCTAGTGAAAATCAGTCTCTGTCCTTTTGAAAAATTAGTTGAAGTAATTTCACATTTTTACTTTCCCAAAGAGATACTGCAATCATTTCTCTTCCTTTCTTATTTACTGTTTGCAACACTGCAACAGAAACATATGCTTCTCTACCCCACATACCTCCAGAGCCCTCTTCTGTATGATTTCAGTGGTGAGCACAGAGGAAGGGATACTCTGGGCTGCATTGTATTTGCACAAGTGACTGCTGTGAGTATACATGCAAGTAGAGCAACTGATTTTTGAAAGGCAGTTAGATACCTAACTAGTAATTGTGTGCACAATTACTGTGATTACACATGTAATCATGGTGATTGTGCTTCCAAATGATGCATGTGCTATTCTAAAAATCTGCTGCTGTATTACTAAAATTAATGAGAGCTTTGCTGTCAATTTGAACTGACGGAGGATCAAGCACTGCATATCGTAGCAGTATTCTTGATATATCCAAGAGCAAATGCAATTTTTTGCATCCAAAATGCTAGATTTTCAGGGTGTTTTGAAAGTGTAAAAGAGGGGTGGAGATAGTTTCTTAGCATATCTCTGTATATATTCAATATGTACTCATTAATAAATAATCATTTTTTGATAGGGTTCTAGTTTTGATTCAAATTCTACTAACATTCAGAGAAAACCAGGGCCCTGGATCAAGACTTCTTCCTTTAATGTTTTCAGTTAGCTTGGGTTATACAGCTGTGTGTGCCTTTGTTCATGGCAAAATCTTTGGCTTTTGACTGCCTTGTCTTTCAAGAGTTAAACAGGATTTTGCAGAGAAGATGCTGTGTGATACAGTAGGTATGGTGATATGCAGTATTTCACATCTAGTCTTTGTCCATGTTCTAACAATGTGCATTAAATGTCTTACTATTGTATCTTTTTCAGATTAGTTTACAGCCTTGTAGTTCCAGCTGTTTTATTCTGAAACTCTAAAACCCTATCACTAGGGAGTTCTGTGTAATTGCCCATAATATGCACCACATTATCCATTTCAGGAACTGTGCTGAAAGACAGCAGCAATAAGGGGTTTTCTAAAGGCAGTCTGGTTTACACTAATGGATCTAACAGGAAGGAAATGCAATTTGAAAGAAGCTGATGCATATGTTCTATTGTTGAATATAATGTTTGATTTAATTATTAACTGTCTGTGATGGAAAGTCAGATCCTGCTCAGTTCTGCTTACAGTTTGATACTCTGCTACCGGTAAAAGAAGACAAGATTCAGTCTAAGGATTTAAGAGTTTTTTTGTAAAATATTGACATTTAATTGTAGTTTTATAAAATATCAGCTGAAGAACCTCAGTTGCATGCTTCTTCCATAAAGGCTAGCTTGCTTTCATCAAGCTAAATACACAATATAGAAGTCGATCCTCTTTCCTTTTCAACTTGCGTAAATCAGGAGATTCTCAAAGTTAATGATCTGCTATAATTATTTAAATAAATATGGTCCAAACTGAGTTCATATTCACTGCTTTTCATGACCTATTCATTTTTATTTCATTTTGCATTTCATCTTATACAAATAGCACTGCAGTCAATCTACTTCTGTAGTACTGAGGAAGTACACAATGGGCTCAAGAGAATTTTTAGGAGGGAGCTAAAATATGCTAGCAATACTTTACCTATCTTTGTTTTATCAGAGAGAGAGGATTTGGCAGACAATTTCAGTCCAATTCTATAATTGGTGTTTTGTGATTTCTAGTAAATTGTTGCATTGTGTTACAAAGGTCCCTGATTCCATGTATGAGTGTTAACATGGTGTAAGGAATGAATTCATTATGAAGAACTCTTACCTGAAATTCTATTATCCTTTCCTCACCATGGTGACTCCCATCAAATTCATTCATATAATGTAATCTGGAAAGAAACAGGTATTAATGCTAAACTGCTGTCTTTTCAGAGGAGTTTAAAGGTAAAAATCATAGGTCTCCTGCATGATTCAGACAAAAGAGTAGTTTAACACCACTAGTAAACACAATAATTGAGCAACATAATTCCAGCTTTGTATTTTGTATCTGTCTGGTAAGATTATTATCTTTGACACTATCTTAAGCAGATGTAGGACTGGAGTTGAAATTAAACAATAGTAATGATATTTGGAGTGCATCCAGAATGATCTTCATTGTTTGTGAGAGTGGCTTCCATATCATTGTTTGGTCCATACTTTCTCATCTTTTGTTAAACATACATTACTACATGTAGTGCACACAAGATAAGCTCTGTGGGACACATCTTCCTTTACAAAATCCAAAGGGATTGGTTACTTTTGTCAGGAGGGTTACAGAAAGAGGTGAAGTTTCTAGGAAATACACTGCCACACCTCAAACACCTAATTGATTTAGACATCTTAAGAAAAAACAGAGACCCCATCCACAGCATATTTGCATTCTTGGTGTCAGTCAGCAGACTTCAGTCAAAGAGTATGAAAGAGCCACTGCAGCAAAATCCACCTCAGATTTATCTGGAGCTTCTGCTTGTAATCTGTGCTCTGTTGTAAGGATCTGAGAAGATTTTAGGCTTTTTAAAAACCTCAAACATTTTGAATATTTTGGTTTAGAGAAGTACCTGAGAGCTCAGATCAAAATATATCCAGACTGCTTTAGCCCATGACTCACATCAGAGCAGCTTTCTGCTGGGTCTTTCCTGAGTCAAGAGCATCATAAATTGAATCTTTCTCAGTCTGTTTCAGGACTCCTGCTTTCAGCCTTATCAGAAACCAACAAATGCCAAAGCATGTGATTTATTTCAAAAAGTTAACAAAAGACTGCAAAACAGGTATGAGCTGAGGTCAGCTCTCATTTTGGCTCAAGTTTTCTCCTAGTTTCACTGTTACTCCTACTGGTAATTAAAAGTTTATTGAAGCACTTTGCATACTCTAGTGTATCGAAGAAGCAATTGTTGGAGTGAAAAGAAAAACTGTCAGTTCTGAAAATAGCTTGGACTGCTCATGTGTCATTCTCAGTATATGCTGAAATACCCAGAAAAACGTGGCTCACGCTGTGGATTTCATCAGATGCCCACACATGTATAAGCAACCCTCTCCCCGCCTTCTCCTCCTGAGGCTCATTTTTAAAAAACACATGGTTAGAACTGAGCTGTGCTTTCTGCCACTAGAGTAGGCTACAATGGAGCACAGCACAAAGGAAATTTATTCCCCTGGTGTATGTAGGATCTGCCTGTAGAGCTCAGAGTGAGAATTAAGAGCAGACACTTATGGTAATGAGCACATCACAGGGGCCAGGGGGAAGCAGGCTGGTTCATTTTCTTGGATCCCATGACCAGACCTCAGGTAAGGCTATACATGTTGGGTGTCAGATCTCCTGTGGATCAGGAATTCTAGCTTTTTGCCCAGGTCTTAGGAGCTCATCCTCCTATCTCAGCCATGCCAGAACCCATTCAGCCTGAGCATTCCCAACACACCTGTACAGTAAGAGCTGGTGCAACCAGTCTACCCACCCAGTCTCTTCTCCCTTTCTTGAAGTGCAGCTCCCTGAACTGTTCATGCTTTGTTTCTGTCCTGAAACAATACTCTGTGCTTTCTGGCTTAGGCACATCCAAGAGAGAGACTGAAAAGTGAAGTCTATCAGTGGCTACAGAGAGGAGCAATTGAAAAACAGTGCTGTGGAAATCATATTCAGAGGGAGAAAGAACTAAACTCATGCAGGTGTTTCTCCATTTCTGCTGTGACTCATCTAGGCAGCAAAACAGGTGAGTTTGCTGCATGCTAATCAGGAAAAAGCACATCTGAAATATGCATCTGCACACAAGCATCTGTGCAGACTTTCTCCATACCAGTTCTCAAGTGCATTTTTTTCCCTGGGTGAGCCTCTTTTGTACTTTTTTGTGCCAAGAGGCTTATTTTGTATAGGTGGAGAGTACCCTATCCACCAGCCATCAGGGAGTGCTATTAATATGCAACATCTTGAATGCATGAGCTGAATGACAAGCTGGCAGAATTTGAGACTGTATGGTCCAAGTTTATGTCTCTCCCTGAAGAGGCGAAGAGCCCCTTCCCAAACACTCTGCCAAACTGTGCAAGAAATGAAAGAAAAGAGAATGGGCAATGTATTTTTCTGCTTTTCTCTTCCTCATATCTTCACACTATCATTTCTTTCCCCTGGCCACAGTTAATGTAAATGGCCAGTTTCACACAGTTTGCTACCAAACTGAAATGTTGAAACAGAACATGACAGTAGATCTATTAAACTTGGCTTTTTATCTGTTTTTGGAAGAAATTAGAAACAGCTATTAGACTTTTTATACATACAGAATCAAGTATCATTCTCTATTGTTTTTCGTACAATGTTCCTACAATAGTGGGTTGAATAAAGGTCCTGAATTTTAGGCATATTTGCACTCTGCTTTTGGTCACATAACGTCACCATGCAAGGCTCAACCCTGTGAGGTGTTCAGTCTAAAAAAAAAAATCACTGAGTTTATGTGCCTGAGTAGGAAAAGATACCTGTGTGTCTCATTATGGACTAGTTAGACTTTGATCTAGGTAGAGTAAATGTGTGTTTCTTACTCTCCTCAGTATTTTGTATTTCAATTTACAAATTCATATTATTTCTTACAGGAATGTATTTTCTCTCTGTTTGACCATTTTTTAACTTTTCCAACAGCTTTTTCACCATTCCACAAAGCAAGTTCATTTACAAATGATGCTTATCAATCACAAGGGAAATTACATCTTCTGTTTCTTATTATGAGATTGCATTCCTATCCCTTTTCTGAGAAGATTATGTACTATCTTACCAGAAATTCCTTTCAATTCAGGGATCAGGGCCCATAGTGAAGGTCAGACAAATGCTACTAAAGGAGCAAAATTACTAGCCACAATGCATCAGCTTGAGGAAAAAACAATTACAGTCTGTGATGTGGAACAAGCACAAATACATACTTTTACAGTGCCATAGAAAATATGATCATGTTTAAAATTCTGTCATGCAAATGTGTTAAAATTTAGGTGAGTTATTAACAATCTCATAAAACAGATAAGCTATTAATAGGATTGTCTATGCTTGTGCAGGTAGAGCTAGCAAAAAACTGTCACTGATACTTTAACTTTGCCCATACAAATAATGAAGAGATTTTCCAGGATAAGTGTCACTTAGGTAATTTAAACTTTCAGGCCAACTCATCTCTGTTGTTGAGCACATGTAACTTCCCTGAGATCACAGACAGGTGCTAGGCATGGGTCTTCCACTGAAGAGAAAAAACAAAGCTTTGAATTCAAGGGCTTCTCACTGAGAGAGAATGGAATGATTTTAAATAAAATTCCTAGGTATTGAGTAAACACCACAGAAGCAGAGAAGCCAGCTAAACAGAATCTGGTGGGTACCAGGGATGCCACCTCAGCTCTGGCCCTGGCTCTGTGTAGTGCCATGTCTGTAACAGGGACAATTTCAGCTGCAGAAGAGCAGGTACATGATCATCCCCCCAGGTAAATGGTGAGCTGCCTCCTGTGGCAGGCAGCACCCACCTCTCCCTGCCTGAGAGGCCATGCCTGCAACATCAAGCATCCTTTCCCAGGGCACACTCTGGTGTTTGCTGATTACAACATCTTTGTATTGCCAATATCCTCACAAACATCCTGTTCTTTTTGTAAGTCACAGAGGCCTTACACCAGCAGGCAGAACTGGAGACAAAACATCTCCTCAGAATTATGCACAGTCTCATCCTCCTGTTCTACTCTTCTGTGGGGCAGAGGCCCTCAAATTCTGCATGCATCCACAGGCTATCCTAATGACACCAGACAGAGTCCAGTACCCTGCTGAGGGTGTCCTCTGATGCCACTACAGTGGGGAATAACTTTTCTTCTCACTGTCAGCAAGACAGATGTGGATTTCCTTAAAATAATAGAGTTCTGAAAATAAAAGGATATTGATTTAGGCTATCTTGTCAATCACAGGAAAGAAGAGCCCAGCAGGTATAATACAAGGGGATTGTCTTTGTTTCTAAAGACTAGTAGATGTAGCTGGTTTTAATATGAGCTGGATGGACTATGAGCTTCCCAAAATTTCCTCTGAGACAAAATATTTTGCAAGACCAAGAGAACAGATTTTCCACTGGACCAAAATAAAATGGTTCCACCAACAACTTCATTAGCACCTTCAGATGCTACAGCAGGAAACACTGAGCAATGTGCTATGCAGCTTGACTGAGCTCAGCTGGTACCTGGTACCTCTCACCTTGCCCAGATCCCTGAGCCACTGTTGACACACATTTCCTAGGTTTCTAAGGACACTAGTTTGGTGTGATACCTGGTTGTTTTGAGATGCTACTAATGCAAAAAGTCAGCAGCCTTCCATAGTTAGGATCTTTCAGTGTTTCTCGTCTATTGCAGCAGGAAGGATGCTGCCAGCCTCTGCCACATTGTGTCACGCTGCCTCCTCGAGTAACCCTCCAGACTGTACAGCCAGTGTGGGCACTCCCTGCCAGCCCTGCAGCACAGCAAGGCAGCACAGAGACCCATGTCACAGGACTGTACAGAGACACCCATGGCATGAAAGACTACAGAGTTTTTATGCCAGAGTTTCAAAGCTGCAAAAATACTAATATCCTCCAAAATATAGAAGCATAAAAGTCCTTTAATAGCCCTATACTGCTCATGCCACGAGCTCTAAGTGCTTAGTGAGGAAGTGACCTTTACAAAATTATTGTTTATGATCTCTCCGTGTGTGCCAGTATAGGAACAAAGATATTCCAATTTATTTAAAAGGTTACATATCAAAACTGAATATGCAGTACAACTGCTATCACACTGTATAGCTCTTACACAGGAAACCCAATCCTTGGCATGTATGCCTTCTAGGCACTGGGGCTGGATTCTTTCACTATGAAAACAAGAGAAGTAGTAGTAATACATAACAATAATTTATTCATCCTTCTTTTCCTATTTATAAATTGCCTACAAATAACTTAGAAACTCCCCAAATAATCTCTGTCTTTAAATTACTCCTAAATTTACTCCAATAAATACCATTTTAGCTTGCAGAATATTTGAACAACATGGAATTCAGGGTATTCAGCACCTTTGCAAGCAAAGATTGTTCATGCTGAATAATTTAGCTGCCTCAGTTTCAGAAACCTGATCCTATTTCCTTTGAGCTGTACGACCCTCATAGGGTACCTTATGCATCATAAACAACCTCCTCCTCATCTTCTGCTTGTTACAGGCACTGCCTGTGCCTGCCAAGGGAGAATGACCCAGCACTGCCTGTTACCTGCCCTCAAGCTGACTCTAGTAACCAGGTGGGAAACCACTCCCCTACTCGAAAGGAATATTGGTAAGCAAAGGTGTACTTTGATTCTTTGCTCCCCAGGTAAGAAAGTGCCCTGAAATAGCCATAGGGAATGTGCCTTTCTTTCACAGGACAAGGTAAAAGATGAAATCAGGACATACCCAATCCTGCAAAATAAGTGGTTGGACTCTTGTGCCCAACCTTGGAAAACCTCACAAAATAAAAACTAAGCTAAAATTAAAAAGCGTGTTTCTAGAATGCAATTATCAATAAGTGCCTCTCCTAAACCTGAAAAGATCAGCAGTACAGTGGGATGGCAATAACAGGCCCAAACCTGACCAAAGATATTCACCCTGAGCAGCACCTTTCCCTCATTCAAGGTGGATGAACGTACTTCCTCTGGGCTAGCCTGGCGGATTCTGTGGGTTCCTATACAGGCTGCCAACAGCTTCTCCTCCCAGAATCCTCACACATCACAGCTCAGGCCAGAACCAATCCAGCTGGATCCACAGAGGAGTCAGGCATCCTTCCTTCCTTGTTTCTGGGAATGCAGATGTACATATGCCAGGCAGAAGACATCCTATCTTCCTGCCTCACCTGCTGGGGCTGGTTTCTTCCCTCACTAAGGAAGATTTGTTGATCTGTCATTTCTATCATATTCCTTAGTAAGAATACTCTCTTCTGTTTCAAGTTGTCCTGCAAGCCACAACATGCTCAAGATTATGCTTAAACCTGATATACCAAGGGAACTGTTGTATATAAACATCTTAGTAGAGGTGGGGCTTCTTACATGAAGTTAGCTTTTAACTGAAACAACACATCACATTTTGGAATTCCAATGACAGCCATTGCATGTAAACCACTTTTTCTAAGTTACCCTAAACTACTGACCATTGAATTCTATCATGATTCTTGTGTCTTAAAAGGTTTTAAAAAAACCAATCCAACAAACCAAACAAAAAAGACAACAAAAAAACACAAAAACAAACACATACCCCAAAATACAGAAGAAAATAAAAAAATCCCACACTTCCTTAAAATAATTCTGCTTGGACATAGCCACTGAACTTGGCAGCAACAATCTCCTGAGAGCACAAGTGAGAAGAAATAAGTCTCTAAGACTCACTTTACACTGAAGTACAATGTTCAGTAAACACACCAAAAAAAGTAAAAGAAAAAATCCTCAAAGAATAATTTGAAATGTGCAGAGTTCTTATTTTTTATTATATCTTCTAATTTGTTTCTGCTTCTCAAAAAAAAACTGGAATTCACAAGGTAAAGGTTCTCCAAAGTACTCCATCCAGCCAAAATCTTTCAGGTGTGCATTCCCCAGAATAGATTGCAAATACCAGACAACATGATGTGAAATACAAATTTCACAACTAAATATGCCACTGAAAAATTTTCTGCAAGTATCTGAAAACTCTAATTGAAAATTTGCTTTTGCAAATATTCATGAAAGATAATTTCAAGTGCTTGTATGCTCATGAGGAGCAAATTCACAAAGAGTCTTAGACATGATCAATTTGGAGTTCATTTCTGAATTTAAACGAATATTCATAGACATTTTAAACTATTCCTTTAACTCCAATACAGACTCATCAGCACTTATTTGCACCTAGTTTTTATTAGTGCAAATCGGGATTAAAAGCATTGAAATCAAAAGTTAAGCATGTCTGAAAAATACTTAAAGAAGAGAATTAAGCCATCCTTTCTTATCTTCAGAATGGATTAAATCTAGCTTCTTTTTTTGTTAATATTTGAGAAAAATTTGTGATCTTTTGAAGTTATTGTTCTGCTGTCAGCTAAAGCTATTTATATTCTTTGATACTAAACATTCCTTTACATAATGGTGTCTCTCCCAATCCCTTAAAAATTATTCATCTGTAAGACTTTTTTTTTTTCCTCATTTCCCTGTATTCAGTTTAAGTTTATAAAACTCTCATAAAATGATCTATTTCAGGCTGGATTCAAATGCTACAAAGCTGAGCATTAAACATTCTTCCGCTTACAAAAGATTTGACACTATCAAGACAAAAAGTGAAAGATATTTTAGACAATAAATTTAGACAGTTGCAGGTCAATGAATTATTAAAACATTTTCCTAAAGAGCAGCGATAGTCATACTCAGTCAGATTACTTACATGCTTCAAGTTCTCATGTGACTGAAGAACTTGTGGGATATAACAGGGTAAAATCACATTGGTTTGAAAACCTCTAGTCCTGGAACTTCCTATTCTTCATATCTTGTGATTTATTCTATCTCAGTTTGAAGCTGAACTCAGCAGTTCCTCTTTTTATTTAACTACAAATTTATCTGGAAACTCTGGGATGACCCCCCCTGAAGCTGTTTGGAAAGATGGGACTGTATTAAAGGTCATATTTTCAAAGATATTCTGGGTGATTTAGAAATATAAAGGTCTATTGATCTAATGGATTTAAAACATCTTAGTCACTTCTAAAAAGGGCATAACTCTGGGACTGTTTGGCTCTTTTGACTGTCTTCCTAATGTTACATTGTCAAAGTGATGCACAATGACATACATTGACTTACATCACAAAAGCAAACAAAGATAATTAAATTAGAGCTAATGAAGTTTGTAGTATGTTATAAACATAGTGTACAAGTCTTTACAGAAAGACACTGATGAACCTGATGCTCATCATTCTTGAAGAATAACCAATCTGTTTTCTTCATCCTTTCCCCTGGAAAGCTGAAGTGATGTAGAATAGAATCTCTTAAGAATACATTCTCCAATATCACAATACCTTCTAGAAGTTATAAATGCAATAGTCATAGCTATTGTTTGCATTTATACAGAGCTAGTTGCCTCTCTACAAAAGAATTTACTGGAAACTATTGGCAATAAATGAAAAAGCAAAAAAATCCAATAAGATGACAACAGGGGCGGCTTCTCCCCCTCTTTGTTTTTTTTAACCATTTTTCTTAGATTATCCTAACATCTAAAAATCAATATTTTTCTGCCTACTTATTTTCTTCAGTACCCAGCTTCTGGGCATGTTTTATACAAGGCAAAGTGAAGGGCTTGGCTTTGAAGTCACAGAAAACTCACTGGCCAAGTGCATCAGCAATTCACGGAAATACACATGAAGGCACAGAGCAGAGAACTGGTACAGATCAGAGAAACTACACAAGCTGCTCTATCAGTTCAGCTTCATTTATTAAAGGGAATTGACAAGATGCTCTATATTGGAGTCTCTGCTATATTACTTACAGAACAACAGGTCAGACTTTATGAGAAATTTCTGTTGCTTCCTTCTGCAGATGCAAAGGTCTTTACCACAGGTGGATCATTTAACTCCCCTGAGATAAGACATTCAAATTCGCTCTAGCCTGATTGCTCTTCACCTTTATTTCTGAGATCATATTCACCCTTGTTGCAAACATCACTAATTGTCAACAATTCTGAAAATACAATTGAAACATGATATTAGCATAAATTCCTATTAGTAGAAAACTGAGAAATGCATATACCCCTATGCTAATCAACTAGCTAAGATAAGTTTTAGTAGAGGAAACTGGTTTAACATAAGTTTTAATTCAGACTGTAAAACTCTGCAATATTCTTTCCCATTCAGCAAAAATAATTTTCATTCTTGTCCTCTTTGCTTCCTCATTCACCCCACAGTCATTTACTCAACTATGGGATTGCAGTAGCTGTTAGCCTACATGAAGATACGGTTATATTCACACCAAATACATGATATGCAAATATATCATCATAATTCATCTGTTTCTTTAGGCTAATTTATATTTTAATGAATTTGGTCATTGGGAGTTGAAGTACTTTAGCTTCAAAAATAGAGCTTGTTGAAAATCTTTTGTTAAAATATATCATTTTCAAGCAGGTTTTCAGCCAGCTCAAATCACTGTTGAGATCCTTTATTTAGTGAAGCAACACTTCAATAAATAAGACAGAGATATGACTTTCATATAATAGCACATAATGTTGTATACAATATATAAGGATAGCAGAGGAAGCCAAGCACCACTGGGGTAGTTCAACAAACTATTTCTGAGGTTATATAGTTATAAACCATGTTTTAAAAATTATTCTAAAATGACTTTGCCATTATTTTGTTGCAGGAGTAGCTTTTTTCAGAAGAGAATATAAATTCATTTAAAAGATGCCATCAAGACTTAGTAGAGAAGTTCTAGTCATAATTGAGGAAATATGGTTACAAGTGACTCCTGTGTCACACAACTGCAGGGATGGAACAATGGGAACACTCACAAGGTGAAAGCCATATGGGGCCCAGTCTAGCATCACCAGAGTTGATCTGAGGAAGACCACCTGTATCAAAACTCTCACAGATGGGGAAGAATTGTAAATTGAGCACTGGCATGCGACATAACATTGTGGTAGGAATACCCAGAATTCACTTGGTGAAGCAAGATAAGGTTTATTTTGGAAGGGATGTAAACTGTCTTCATACCCAGTGCAGCACTGACTAGCTAGTGTCTTCTGAATTCACACAGAAACTTAAAGGCATTAATTTTCCCTACAGAAAAAGCACCAAATTTGAAGTTTACCTAAGCTGAATTTAGTCTGACATCTGCAAAAACTATATTTTCCATTGGCAACCCTCAGTTACAGGAAATCTGAGCTTTTAAAGAAACCCCCCACACAACGGACATTTTGGAGCTCTTGTTCATTAGCTGGGGATTACTGAGCTCACTGCTACTGGAAAGCCTGCACTGCCGTGGTCAAGCTAGAGTCAAGCGTGGTGGCAGCTGTTGGCTCTTTAAATAAATTACTTCAGTTTGGATGGAGAGAACATGCAGATTCAAGATCACAATCAGGAGGATGGGGAGAGACAGAATGAGATTAAGAGATATCACTAACGAAACTCACACACTGAAAACAATGGCAGTAAAATCACAATGACAGAACAATCATTTATGTCATACCAGTTTGAGGGAACATCGATTTAAAAGGTGTAATCAGATCCATTTATTGCAAGGACTAAAGAAATATGGAAACTGTGAAAGTGAATACAAACACATCGTTTGCTATATTTTAAACCAGTAGCATAGCTTACCCAATTAGAATGAAATCTATCTTATAAGAAATAGCTAATTAGATATGGTAAACTTATTTTATTTTAAAAGAAAGACATTGATGACTCCTAATTATACACGTACATGTTCTCCAAGTAAATTCCTTATTGTCTAAGCCATTATATTGAGCCTGTCCTTATACAACAGTGTCATCTAGCGGTCAGCGGTCAGACTCTGCGGTACCTGGAAGAGGGAGACGGTCAAAAAGAGAAAAACATCACCGGCTTTTTGGTTTGTTTAATAGATTGCATTATTTCACATAAAATACTTCATGGTTTATTCCGTTCATGGTAACGACAGGGCTTTCAGCATACGAGCAGAAGGCATGAACGGACTGACATTTAGATAATGGGAGAAGAAAGGGAAAGTCTATCAGCTGCCAGTCCAATGGGAACTAGAACTGTGCCAGGTGCTTTCTGCCATGTTGGCAACAACGACACGTTTAGACACCTTCTATGCCTTCAGATTTGTTCCGTGTAGCCCTTTTGGACCAGATTTATAGCTGAAGTTGGGAGAAGTTTCGCTGTTGGCTGCACACATTCAGCAGGAAGCCGATCCCAGTAGGTCCTCACTGCTCCACAGACTCCCCTCGCCGACAGCAAACAGGGAGCAGAACCCCTGGCTGCCCCTGCTCAAAGGAAGCAATTCAGAGCAATTCCCGCATTCCAGTCCACAGTCCCACAGATTCAGCTTTTGTGCTAAGTGCCATATGCCTCTATTGTATTCAAGAAAGCTTGCTAGTACTTTGCTTTCTATCAGCCAGCTAACTGCACACGGTGAGAATACGGCAAGCATGTGCTGCCTCTGACTGCGACACTAGAGACAAAACACCCAGTGGAATAAATAATTGCATTTTACAGACCTGCATCCTGGAAGTATTCATAATTAATGGGAAACGGGAAAAAAAGCTGATGTGATGACAACATGCCCTAAAAGCGATGCATCACCATGGCCCTGAATTGTCTACCATCAGCTGAGCCCCTTATCTACCAGTAAACCTATTTTATAAAAAAAAGAACAACTTGATATTCTAGAACTAGCTGCAAGTTCTAGATAATGACATTGTGACTCTACAGTCTTGACAGGACCCCTACTGTAGTGAAGGCCATGTTTATAAAGGTATATGCTTCTGAGATCCAATACCAATCCAAACAGACATGCAAAACCAGATAGCATTTCTCAGGTCCTCACTGTAACAGGTTACTTGTTTTCCCAGAAAAGCCTTGGGCCCCGATACCAGTAATCCTGATAAATCAGATGCCAAAAAATTGTCAGATTGGCAAGCTGCAATCTTTAAGATAACCAAATAAAATTCAGATTCCACCTCAATTCACAGGAATGAAGTACTATTTCCAAGAGTACTAATTCAAGCATATTCCTGGAAGACCTGAGCCCTTATTTCCTGACAAATAAATGTCATAAATGGGACCTTTAGAAGACTGGATTAAATTCAGAGGGTTTCTTGAGTGTGTTCTACAAAAATTTCATAATACACAGGTCTTCAGCACCCAGTAATAACAACTAGTATTGTCTAATATTTAATATCTCCCCTGATCAATAACATAATGGAAAGAAAAAGAAAATCTTACAGAAATTAGCCTCTTTCTCAAGTTTTTTTGGAAGTAAGATTCAAGGGCTGAATTTATGCATCAAATCTGATCTCTAACCAGTATGGGTTTTTCCCTATTCCCTGCTGCTCGGTCCCACTTACCCAGCTTTTTCTCTCAATCCAGCCCTCCTAAGAAGGGCTGCACTAAGTCAGCATTCTTCGACTGGATTGTTCCAGTGATCAATAGAGAAAGGACAATGATTTATTTATAAAGCAGCAATGCAGCACTGCAAGAATTAGTTCTCTTCTGGAAATGCTTCCCATTTTATGCATTTTCTACATAAAAGAATGCACAATAAACTTCAGTGCAAATTGCAGTGCTAACCACATTTTAACTTCACCCCTTCAATTTTTTTCACTTTTAGAAGTCTTGTGTGGTTTTATTTATTTAAAGCTTGTATATTGATTTAGCAAGGAATAGGTAATAGCCATATCAATTTTCTTACAGTGAAATGTATTGGTAGAAAAACAATTTTATAACTAAAACCAGAAATGAATGATCTATTGGCTAGTATGAGCTATTCTGATTATATGATACCTAGATTATATAGTTGATGTATGAGCTATTCTGATTATATGATACCTAGATTATATAGTTGATATATATATAAATACCACAGGCAAGTTTTGTATGTTAGATATACTTCAACTAATATAGGCAGTATTGTAAAAAGCAAGAGGCCCACATCTGCAGTATAACATACTAGAAATTGATATTTTGCATAGGAAATATGATCTATGTCTTCGAGTTCCTTATTACGTTGATTATTACATTTGGGAGAAAAAAATTCAGTATTATTAAAGCATCTTGAGAAATAAAAAAGTATCTGAATCTGAAAAAATATAGCTCATAATCTGGGCAGACACTCAGCATTTCACAAAAAGTAAATGGGATAGAAAGTATGTTTTACATCTTCAAAAAGATCCCTCCCCTTTTTGGGTTGCATGTTTCTTCATCATCATCATTTTACAATATAATGTCAGAATGAAGCACAAAAGGGAATTTTTTTCCAACAATTGGAATTGCCATGGCAACACCCCAGATCTCAGATAAAGTTTGGTCCTGTACCGATAGTCACATTAGCATTTGTTTTTGTGCTAAGTGCAATACTGCATGTGAAAAGCACTTTGGACTCTCTAGTTAAGAAGGTATAATTTGATTATTGCAGAAATGTGGACTATAAGATTTCGACAGCTCCACAGAAAGCTTCATCTTTAAAGTCACATATTTTTGAAATGACACAAATCATCAAAAGAAAATTAGGTACAGCTATCAATATTAAGAGCAGTGGTTTGCATCTTCAGTCTCAATTATGCCAAATTTGAATAGCTGTCCACTGTGCCCTTTCCAGCAGGTTTAGCTTTCCTAAATATTTTCATCTTATCTTTGTATTCATATATATATATATAAAGAAAGAGATGAAAATAAGCTATGCTTAATCAGGTGAAGGTAAACACAGACATTTCTGACATTCCAAAATCCTATCCAAACTATAAGGAAATTAAAATCCTTTAAATAACAAATATTCTAACCTGGCAAATTAGCCTGTATGCACATAATCTTTTAGGATGTGGCCAGGAGGCTTTCATCCTGTAAAAATACTCTGTAGGCTTGTAGAACAACCTACTAGAAACAAAATACAGAGGGAGAATACATGACCATTCGAGCCGAAACACGATTCCTCCCCAAGCAGAAAATAAGACCAGAATATACTTTCTATCAAAGCAGCACACAGTTCAGATTTCAATTACTGATTTTCTCAAATGGTGTAGAGACAAAGGCTTTGTTTTCAAAAAAAACCATGCTGGAAATACCTACAAGTTAACCATAATTGTTCCCAAATAAACAGGCTAACAGAGTGCCAAAGTACTTACTATGAATTTTAACAGTTATGATGACAAAATAAATAGTACAGAATACAAGATCAGACAAATTCTGTTGCAAAAATAAAGAGTTTTTCAGATCGATTTGATTATCCATCATTGCGCAAATGTCATGAACCATAAAAAGCAATACAAATATATGGACTTACTATACTCAAGCAGGTATCACACACCCTGCAATAAATACAATGAAGAACACATTATGCAATGTTTCCAGCTGGGGAGGGAGGAACTCAAGCTCAAGACCTGTCGTCTTTCTCTTTAAGGGACAGATGGCTAAATAGCATTTGCTAGGAACGGATCTTCCAGAAGCCTGACATTAAACAAGGCAGTCCTGGCTGTCACTGGAAACATCCTAAATTCTAACATTTTATGAGTATACAGGGTCCACTTGAAAGATACGCTGCTGTTCGAAGTGCCACTATTCTCCTGTTTAGACTTCAAGAGTACAGGATGACAAGCTTAATTCCTCTAATGAAAAAAAGCAACAAGCTGCAAACTGTATTTAAGGGTAGATGACACTAATGACCAAAACCAAAAGCATGCAAATATGCAAAGCAAAAAGCCCAGAGCCAGACACCATCAGCTGTTGCAGGGCTCAGTTTCTACACACCCATCAGAACTTTAAGTACCTACTTACTTACTTGCCCAAGAGGTGTGCATTACTGTTTACTGTGAGCCTTGATGCCTTAATACACTGGCATCCTACCTTATACACACAAGTACTTCGAGTTAGGCAAGGAGTCCTAAGGATCTCCTGTTCAGAGATCAACAGCCTCAGCCATTGCAAAGCCCTAAGCAGATAAATCCTGGGTGTCTCAGATGAGGTCCTGAGAAGCCAGCAGCGTGTGCTGCATTAAAACTGACATAAATGTGATTCATTTTCAGTATTTACTGGTGAATATTAGAAAGGACAAAGGAACTTCTTGCTACAATTCCTCAATGTTTTAATTTTTCTCTTTATCCTATCAATTTCTATTCTGCAGAACAGGCTGTGAGCTTTACAATGCTTTAATGCACAAGCTCTTAATTAAGAAACCTCTCACAGAAAAAGCAAAGCATTTCTGTTAAGCTACAACATCTTCCACTCTCCCAAGCAAGACGTTCGCTTCGTAGGGGAAATAAATGGGATCTGCTTCAAGACATAGGCATACTTTGAACCTACTTTTCCAGATTTCACACTGTTAGGTATGAATTATTATTTCCTGTAATGTTAGGCAATAAATGAGTTGAGCTATGAAAACTCAGTACTTTGTAGATTGTAAACCAGAATAGAAAACTGGGAGGAAGCTGGGAAAAAAAAGACAGCCAGCCATGAGGTTACACCACTGAGCATCTGGGTTTTGTTTGTTTGTTTTTTACACCTTTCCTTGCTGCTCTTTTCTGAAGTGAATAGTAGGTAGCTGTGTCACTGGTAGCTCTATCTGCAACCATGCAGTTGTGATTTTATTATGCAGTGCTGTGTTTTAATAGCCATTTGAAAGCATTATTGAAATTTCTCACTGCATATGATGATGACTCTTGTACCAGTAACTAAAGATGTAGTCCCCAGGAAGTGCCATTTATTTCAGTGGAGCACAGCTGCACTAGAGGAAAAAGCCTGGGGCACCCACAGCAGCAACAGGGAAGCAGAGGGAATCAGCATCTTCTGTCTGATTTTAAAGAGGAAACATCTCTTTTAAAGTATTTATTTGCAAATACCTTACACATTTACAGATATTTCTTCGAGGAGTCTCCCATGTGCTTTATTTCTGAATTCATTTTTATTGAGGTGTTCTAATGATTTTTCTAATCTTTTCATTTGCAAATAAATCTATTCCTTGTAAAGAAGTCTAGCATTTCTTTTTTTAGTATCCAGCATGTCAACACATGGAGGTTACACACTGAAAAAAACATATGCCCCCTTCAACTTGCACTTGTGCTGTAATGGAGGGAAAGCAGCAAGTTTTTACATGTCTATGTAAAAATTTTGGTTTCATTTTTTTCCATTTTAGAAAAACATTACTAAAATAATTGAAAACAGTAATTTCTGTAAACCATTTCAATGAGTTTTACATTAGGCACTATTAGTGATTGTAATTATTCCTTTAGAAAAGCACACAAAGGATAGAAATAAAATTCGAGCCAATTCCAAACCCTTTACCTTTTCCCAAAAATCAGGATTACATTTCTGATGACTCCAAATTTAATAGGTTGGGCTGGGAATCTACTTCTCATGCTGTCAAAGTTGTGTGTTGTGATCTGGAATAGGTCACTGTTTTTCTTCTTCCTTCCTTAGCTGTCTAACTTACACAGAAAAAAAAAATCAAGATAGACTATAACACTCTGTTGTTGATAGAAAAATGAGACATGATATTTTGAATACAGTGTTCATTATAATACAGACATTGGAAATGCTTTACTCTTTTCCAATGCAAATAAGAACATCTTAGTTTTGGAGGTTTCAAATACACATGTCACAGAAGCACAGTTAAGGACAAGCAAATATGTGAAAAAAACCAGAAGAATCTGAATGATGATTAAGATTAAATTTAATGGGGTAAAAATCTGATCATGAAGGACACAGACACTTTCTGCATAGTGCATGACAGAGGATACAGTGCATTCATTTACCTTCCTCAAATGTACACATTTTCAGTGTGTACAGTTTCAGTAATTAGAAAATAAGTTTGAATACTAGAGTTTCCATAAAAACCATCAAGATGCATTTTTCTTTTGTGCTTTTGTTTTTCTTTAATGTAACAATATTTTGTAATTTCCTTTATATGGTCTCAGAAGATTAAAGACCAAATCACCTAGCTATATCTCTGGCAAAATAAGTCATATGACATGTTCAATTTTTAGAGTCATTAGCTATCTACAGACATTGTCTTAAGCAGTGGAGTTAAAAAAAAAACCTAAAGAGAAAAAACAAAATATATCTGAGGGTAAAAAGCCTTTGTGGGTGTTGATGGAAGTATATGGAAGAAACCAGCAAGAATACTGGATAATGGAACATTGCTAGTGCAGGTATTGGGCTTATCTATATGACAAATTGATGAAGAATGAGGAGGAAAACTATGTTGATTTAATGCTGGCAATTTGAAGCATAGGCTGCACAGCTGTTTCAGACAGAAATACCAAGATAAATTCAGAAGCAACCCCTGCTCTGACAGATTAATAAAATACAAGGAATTATTTGAGCTTCTTAGAGGAAGGGATCACTGAAGAGCCCTCCAAATACCCAAGGTATTGCACATAAGAATAAAAGAACGGCTTGTCCAGCCCTTGCCTGTCTGTTATCAAGAACATGTCTTAAACTGATAGCCAAGCTTTTCTAGCAGACATGAAAAAATATATATCAGAAGTGAAAAAGTAAAGAATAAAGTGAACACTTGCTATTGATACAATTTTAGAAAAAAACCTGTCAGTGGCAGAGCCTTCAGACAGGACCCTTAAGAAAGGATTACCTAAAATAAGAGAAATATACCACACAAGGTCTTCTGTTTCAACTTATGCTCCTTAAAGTCATTACTAGCACTAGGAATGTTTATCCAGGTAAATGGAAATGCCAGGCTTTTTACACTTTAAAAATATGACAAACCCACTCTATGTTAACATTTTCACCACTGCTTTAAACAAGTCTGTGAACACTGAGCCCACCATTCTCTGCTCAAATATGACAAACCACATTTCCCTGGTTCTGCAGGTGTTTATGTATGGTCTGCATGCTCACTTCTAAAAACCTCAGTCTACCCAGTCATTAGAAAATATATTTTAGCACATTTTACTAAACAGTCAGTCACACTTCTTGGCTGGAAGTCAGAGAAAGTTTGATTTCCTAGCATTTTTTCCAGTTCCAGATAATCCAGCATGCTCAGAAAGGCAGTACTGTGTCAGCAGCTTTAAACTGCTCTGCTCCAGAAACCTTTGGAAAAATAACATGGATTACTTTACAGACCAAAAGATCAGAGCTGAGAGTCAGTTCTTTGCTGCGACAGAAGCCTGCTATGGAAGAATCCTTAGAGAGTGGCAAGACCACAGGGTAGTATTAAACAAATGTTAAAAAAAAAAATAGTAGGTGTCCCTCCTCCCCCAGAAGAAGGGAATTCTACTTTGGAATACTTCAGTGTGATGACTCACTAATGAAATATTCACAGAAAGGTAGGACTCACTCTCTTTCCCAGGGGTTACAGCAATGTCAAGTGAAAACATGTCAGTCTGCCAAGAAATACCAATGGTGTTGAATAATTCTACCAGAGATGACACAATCATCCCTCTAATGATATGAGCTCTGTTGATGAATATATCTGAACTACGTTCCTGCAGATGATGCCAGGCATTACCAATAATTTGATATTTAATTTGGGGAATATCTAAAGATTAAAAAAGCTCCTCTGAGCAACTTCTAAAGCTATGTTTTATTTTTTTAATTTATCAGCATTGCCTAAACTTATTATTCACAGCAACAGTTCTGTTCCAGCACTGTTTGTTTTTAAGACTATAAGCACACTAAGCACTATTTTTAATACTAAAACTACCTGTGTTGTAAAAACTCCCACCACCTCCTCATCTCAGTTCTGGGAAGAACTGCTCAAACCTTGGTCCAACAGTCCCAAAGGGTTAGGAAGAACATAAGTTGCAAAAATCAATGTGACTTGCTCTCTAATAGTTGGGTTGAGCCTTTTATTCCCCCCCCCCC
>VWZO01009210.1:0-133374 GCA_013396975.1 Bucco capensis | reverse complement strand
CCCCCCCCCCCCCGTCCCTGTAGACATAGTACTAGTACAGAAAAGTGTTATTTAGAATGCTTTTTGTCAGGCCGTTGGTCAAGAAGGAAAATCCTTTATTAAGGAATCTATTGGGAAAGATCTGTTGTGGCTTTTCACCTCATTCACATCGTTGCTTAAATAAAATTTAGAAATTAATTTATTATTTCTAGACAGATTGCAATTTACAACTGAATATTTATACTTAGTGCTAGTAAGAGGTCCAAAGCATTTACCTTCCACGACAAAACTTAAAATTCATCTAGTGGACTTGATTCTAGGAGGAAAATCTTTGTAGGCTCCACTCTGTTCTTCACAATCTCTCCCATCTTCAAGAAGAAAGTTAATTTCACAGAGTTATCTGCATTCATAAGCCAGTTGGAGAATAATCTCAAAATTTCCTTATTCTCTGTTCTGCAACTATATTAAATGTTGGTACTTTGTATGAGTAAAGTGTAGCCACAACTGAAACCCATGTTTGTGCAAATCTTGATTTGCCCATTACGTATCAAAATTAAATCACAGGTGAGGAATTAAGAAGAAATGCTAGACTGACCCATGCTCAAATGCTTAAAAAAAGATGTCCAATATTACCTAAAGTTATGATCTATTCAGGAGAAGTGTTGCAGGCTGCAGGTGGGGTAAACTGGCCCCTATAGGAACAACTGACATGGGTAAGCAAGTGTGTACTGCCCGCAGCATGCTGCTAACACCAGCAACCCTGTAATGGTCTAACACAACTAAAGCTGGTATCAGCCAAGCATTTGCAGGTATATGAAGCATTCCTTTCAAAAATCTCTTTTAAAGCCTCAAGGCCAGACTAGTGTACCTGTAATCACCTCGATAATTTTTCCTTCTCCCTCATACTGTGTGTTTGCTGTCATATGGTATCAGATATGAGAGTTCATGAGCCAGTCTCTTTCTGGTCAGGAAACTGCTGGTCACCATAGAATCATGGTTGGAACAGACCTCTGAGATCACCCTTTACTATGTCAAACTGCTTCTATCTCACTTACAATAATTTTTGTTTTAAAGCATGTGGACTCATTCCTACTAGGCAACCTTCATTTCCTACCACAGTCAGCAGCAACATTTCTAATGAAGACAGAATAAAGCATTTTCTTATTTTTAGGGTCACACATTTAATCTCCAAACAGTGACCCCATGTGGTTCGTTTCTGAAACTGCTTGCTTAATCTGCGTAATTCTATCATGTTTAATATCCAGTGCTAGGTCTGGCTCTGCTTGACTTTTGCCAAATTCACCTTATTCCTATGCTTCTTTACCTCTTTTGCATAGATTTCTTTGCCTGTCAGTCCTTTCTGCGATCTTCTTCATTTATTTTTAATAATGTGGCTATTCATCCAGTTAGATTCTTTCTATAATGTTTCCTTCTTGTTCTGGATATTAATTTCAGATAGTTTTCAAACTTTTGAGTAAGAAAGTTCCAAACCTCCTCCACATGTGAGCTTCTGAGCTTCTTTGGTAGATTTAATCATGCACAACTGCCGAGTATCAAGCTTTGAATTCCTCAGTTACATGCCTATTCATTTTATTCTTGTCATTTAATTTTATCTGAATCACACATCACACATTCTCCAATCAGCTCACCTAGAATATCTTCATTACTTAAATGAAACCTTAAAGCTGGCATCTTATCGATGAAGTGAAAAAAAAACCTCTCAGCTATTACCAGCAGCAGTAGCCAGTATTATTAGCATTTGCTCACCAAGCTATACCGAAGAAGTTAAATACTTCCATATGTGGGGCTACCAACCCATATAGTCAGGACTCCTGGTAGTACTTAAAGATTTAATGATGCACAAGATGTTAAAATATAAAATGCTTACAAATATTCCTTTTGGTAACCAAATCCAACCCTACAATAGTCTACAGACTCACAAAATTAATAAGAATTTTTCTGTTACTCCCTGATATTGATGTGGTTTTGCTTCAAACAACATAGCTTCAACACTTCTTTCTTTAATCTGCCTCATAAATTAAAGTACAATTCTATTTTTTTATTACCACACACCATTCCATAGCTGTATTTCTACCATACTCTTGTAACCCTTTTAACATCCCACATTTTGCCTGTGCAGCTCATCATATTTGCATACAAACATTTTAATTATTCTTTCCTAATCATCAGTTTTCACCTAGATTAATCAAAATCCTTTTGCTGATTATGGTATCCAACTCTAATCCTAAAGAACTGCTCTGGGCTGTTGCTTTTCCATCTAGCAGGGTCAGTTCCACTTCCCTTGCCAAAACATTATCCTTTCCTTCTAGCTGTACAAACGGCTGCCCCTGCCCACCCAGCTGCAGAGGAGAGGTAGGTACTGGTGGCACAACTCCTGTCTCTCAGGGGTGTATCCATCAGTGCAGGGCTGACAGAACAAGCCCCAACAAGGAATCCATCCCTCACACTGCAGAAGCTGGACCAGACTGTCCTACCTGACTGTTGTGATGCAGATAATTATTTTCTCATCCTGCTGCTCATGTTTCTGCTAGCTGCTAATTCCATCATCACTAGAAGACGCTTGAAGTCACTTCTGTTTACAGGAGATAGGTTGAACAGTCCAAAAAAATCTCTCGGCCTTACCTCTCATTTCTTAGTTTCAGACTCATTTTACCAATTATGCCAATCTCAGTCCCCAGAGGCAGATTACCAGTGCTATTTCCTTATTTGCAGCTTCCTCAGTATGCAGCAGTATATGTCATTATTTACCTTTTGATCAATTGTGAGGTAATTTTTATCCATTCTACTCTGCGTTTGGGTTACCTTAAAATTGACTGATACATGTGTTAAGAGGCATCATTTTGTTTAAAAGCCATCAGCATTTGAGGCCATACTTTTACTGGAGACTCATTCCTTCACCTTCTGTACTGATCTGTACATTACTTGCTTTTTTTTGTATTATAAAAATGAGGGGGAAAAGCTTTATTAACAAGATTGTACTTTTAAATATGCTGTATAATCAAAAGACTATTCAAACCTTTTTTCATCTGGGTTTAAGTTCATAGCTACCATGTTTGCTTCTGTTTCCTTTCACATCCTTTCCTCACTCCTATCAGGCATGCATTTGCATTCAAGTGTGCACATAAAATTAAGGATAAAATTTGTTTGTTCTGCTAGAGCACAAGAATCCTGAATCTTCTCAGGGAATGCTTCTAAAGGCCTAAAAAGGCACACAGATATCAAAGATTTGCTGCTATCTACCCAATAACTGGATAGCTCAAGGCAAGAATGGTCTTCTCATGCTCCAGCATTACATCCAAAATACTCGTGTTGCCTTGTCAGCATAGGGCTTCAGTCAGAAACCATACAGTTTTATTGGGAACTATACTAGATATTTTTGTCAGAGTGGGAACCACTTTAAAGTCCCCCACATCTTACATCATGCGTCCTGGCAGCTCAAATGGTTTTCAGAAATACAGACACATAAATACACATGAAGGCTCTCTTTAGCAGATTGGAATAGCTTAAGAGCTGAAGTCATTCCCAGCCGATTGAAAACCAGAAGAGTTTACTACTGAGACCTTTTCCCCTACATTCAGCTATTGAGTCCAGCATCAACAAGAGCATGTCCATCTAAAAGGCAGTGTAAGAGATAGCAGAATGGTTAACATGGAGTTTCCTCTCAAGCAAACCCAAAGGTGCTCTCAGAGATGTTGCATATGGAAAAATAACCCTTTCCACCAGTTCTTTTCTATTCATTTCCTCATGCATATCACATGAGAAAAAGAAAGGTCATGAGTCTAAAATTCTAGCCTGTTTCATTCCTTTCATATAAGTTTAGAAATGCGAACAATTTGATAGCATAAATCATTAAGTCAATTTTAAGAGGAATTCTTACAGAATATCAAATCAACTACTGCTGCATACACAGCCACAGGCTGAAAAATCCAATCTAGCATATAGTCATTTGCTGTCTTAAGTAATACTACACATAAAAAAGAAATTATTCTGTTAAGGCTTCAGAAGTTCAATAAACATGCAGCTTTGCTTTGCAGATAAGGAAAACAGTTACACACTTAAAGTAGAAGGAACTGACCTCTCTGATTGCCAAACCTTTTCACAGTATGGAGTAGGTTAAGTCTAAATACTGCACAACATACGTCTCAAGTTCTCCTACATTCCTTCCATTTTCTTAAGTCTATAGCATCTTTCTAGCAATCACTTATCAAAAAGAAGAATAAACAAGAGAAATTTCATATATTTAAGCTTTCATCTAATATGGTAAGGATTTAATTTCTAGGAGCTAGGTAGGTACACCTACTTCTTCCTGCAGTTTCATCTTGCCTATCAAATTTTCTTTCAGTGAAGAACAAGTGCCACTGCCATCTACAAAGCTCAGTGTAACTCACCAGAACACAGTATTTCAATGTCACAATTCAGCCACAAACTTCATTTAAAACACAAGATCAATTGCAAATGCATTGTGTCAACATCTTAAATACTCTGCTATCAAATCATCCCTAAGTGGAAAATCAACTGAATAAAACAGGGCCCTTATTAATTCCATTGTTTCCACTCTGAGATATAGACCAATCTTGTTTTTTTTTCATTTTCTCACAACCCAAACCAAAACTACTAATAGTTATTAAATAAGAAGAAAACACAGCATGCATATGACTGCTTGTGCTGCTACTGTAAATCACATCTGTTGGAATACTTCCTTCCCCATCTGAGCTCTAAAGCTCTTGCAGCTGCAGTCTGATCATACTGTCCAAAGTCACTCTGGGTCTTGGATTATGACTTGGCACAAAGTCTTGAAATTTAAATTGTCTCCTCTGCTATTCTTTAATTTGGCAATGGTTCTTTCTCAGCATTTGGAGACAAATATTTCTCAGTTCTGAAGACAAGGAGTCTCCAAAAGTTACACAGTGCAAACACACCAAGATATGCTACGAGGAAATAAAATGAAAAAATTATTCTTTGGATGAAAAACTTAATGAAGCTTACTCCCCTATGTACTTGTGCCACACCTCACACATTCACCAGATAGCATTCCCACCACATATATCACATGCCTTAGCTAATTCTAGCCAAGACATGCAGTGGTGAGAGAACAGGTAGCAGGTCTTCCATTGTATTTCCTCTGTTCTGAGCACAGGAATATAAATATTCTCTGGCATATTACTGTCCACTAGGAGTGACTGATAGTTTTAAAACACAAAGGTACTTTATGTTTAACCTGCACAAAATAAGGGAATCATAGTAGAACAGCTATCTACTATATTACCAATTTCATATGCTTTTACACTGTCTGAAAAATTTTGAGGTTTCTGAAGAAGTTTTGCCTAAGAGAGAAGGGATCAAGCCAAAATGTAAAAAATGTTCTTTCACCTATAAATCCCTCTCAGCTCTTTTTTGGGGGAGGTTAGGCATCTCTTTTAATGGTGTTAAAACTGTTTTGAGCTATTTAGTAACTTTATAGCAAATATTGCACAAAGAATAATAATCTGTTGCACCAACTGCCAAGTTTCCACACAAGGGCTTTTCAACATATTAATATTTAATAAGGAATCTATCCTAAAATGTTGTAAACACAGCTGTTTCCATTCTCCTATGGATGTCTTCTAAGTTGGGCAAGCTCAGTGCTCACAAAGTACCCTAATATTACTTCTTTGTATTTTTACTTATTCATAAGCCTGCTTCCCTGTCTAATCTTATTGTCTGATAACATACTTTGTTCTTTTGGTCATTTCTGAATCTCAGTAGTGTCCAGATTTTTAAAAGGACCTCCACTATTAATTGACATGCATCATTTGTTTGCAAGGATTTAATAGTAACTCTTTACAAACTGTATCAGTCTTTGCCTGATAGGTTGTGAAAAAAATCAGTTACACTCTGTGTAAATGGCAAGAAAAGCATCCATGAAGTAAATTCAGATTTTACACCTGAAGACACTAGAGTTACCCTGTCAGGCTGTGTGGATTTCCTTCCAACTCCAATAGACTGTAATTGTTTACTTAACCTGGATATTGATTGTAGTTAGACTGCTGGCTAGCTTCCTTTGGCTGCAATTTTCATTTTGGCAGTTTCACATACATCACTTGAAATTCCTCTCTGCAGCCACATTGTTCACATTCTTTCCTCTGGGTCATAGTCAACTATCCATGACCATACTTTTATTTCTGCATTATTATGATGGGGATTTATTTTACATTTTCTGATCTCCATAGAACAAGAAGTGGCAGTTTTTAGCAAGTCCTTTGCACTTAATATCACAGAGTTTTAAGGAAGAGCTCAGTGACACAGGAGGTGAGAGATTCCGTGGTAGTGTAACTGTAGAACGAATTTTCCGTGTGTTTTTTGAATGACTATATACATACCATTTTCTATCAATAAGTATTAAAGTATTAATTAGGTCCAATGTAGATCCCAATTTTATGTCAATAGTTCAGGTATGAATTTGAGAACTAAAGAAACCTTTTTGCATAAAAACTTTAATAGTAACCCTGCTAGTAATAAACAATGGCAAGAGACATACAGACATTTTGCTTAATAAAAAGATAATCTATTAAAATCTTGTATTCATGATGTTTAATTCAACCACAATATGCCTCCTGGATTCGTTTAAATAGGCTCACCTACCTGCCAGCTCCCTTTGGTAAATTTTTTGGGGTCACTGAAATTGTGTGCAAACAATAAGAGATTGCTAAATCCTTATAAAACAATTCTGTGAAGGCTAATGAACCTTGAAAGAATGTAAAGCCCTGTGCCTAAAAAGGTCAAATAATGATCACAGTTTTGCACAGTATTTTCAGAGCTTGTGCATTACACTGCAACAACAAATACAGAATTCTTCAATTTAATAGGGTTATAAACAGACATCTGTAAATGAATAACATTCGTGACAGTCACTGTCATTTATTTTCAGCTATTTTACTACACACCTGGTCATTGATAAACAGGTTAACTGAGGTCCAGCAGGAAAACTAAAAATAGAAAGATCTGTGTATCAAAGTAATTCAATAAGCTTTTAAAGACATGTTAAATATTAATACATTTGTTACATACTTTTGGACTAGGAGATTAATATTTCACGCCATGAAGTACAGATTGCTAAATATACCATTCATCAAAAAAAAAACCAACCCAAGAACAGCAGCAATTATTTGGAAACATGAAACCATTCCTTCAGCAGAAGGGACAATGCTAGATTAGAACAGATGGCCTCTATCTGACAACAGTGCAAAGTATTAAAAAATAAAAATCAATGCTTTCATATCTAATGAAGCTTGGCAACTGTTTTTAGATATTGTAAAAATTATGAAACTCAATAATGTTTCACCTGGAATATTTTCATGTCTAAAATTTGGCAGAGTCACATAACTTAAAAGGATAGCAAGTCTCTAGATATCGATCAGGACTTTGTACATCTACAATGTCATAAAAGTGATCTGCAGCTATAGAAAAGATAACATGATTATGAGTACACTACATTGTAATTTCCTTTGGGCAGTCAGAAAGCAAAGACAGTCTGATAGTCTCTCAAAAAAATAAGCTTGGAGGATATCCACTGACAGATAAATCATTTTACACTATTCTAATTAAAGCACCTCCCAAACTTAAAACTAGTAACAACAAAAATAACAGAAGAGTTTAACAGTTGCTTTTCAACCAAAACACAACAGGCAGCTGAAAAGCTAAGCAGCTCACAACTTACCTGACAGCTTTAATTCTCTGACTCCTTTGCCAGTTCAGGCATGGAACAGAAATAGTTAACCCTATTTTAAGCTATATGGAGCTTACTATAAAGCTTGCTCTAATAAATGGTACAATATGAAGGTCAGCCCTTAATTTACCATCAAAATATCTTCTGGGTGTAAACATAATGACTTCTGCTTATATACTCTACAACTCTGACAGGAATGATACTTGACAATGCATTTCAGACCTAGAAAAATGTTCTCATTTGTGTCAAGGTGCTGAATGTCAGCAGATTCACTAATATGCTTATTATTTGCACTGCAGTTTTGGAACAGAGTAAAGCATCATGAGCCCTCCATACCCTGCTAATGCCTGGCTAGGGAGCCAATGAAATAAAACAAGATTTAATCCTGTCCATATCACTGTGCAGTTGGTGAAACTCGACAAGTCAACATTAAGTATTCAAAGTGGTATTGTGGCCTAAAGGGATCACATGCAGCCTGCACATGAGAGCAAAGGAATAGCTTGGTTCTGCTTCGGTGTTTGTAAATTTAATTTGTTCAAGCAAAAGCACCTCTGGAAGGGATTACTAGCTAGGATCAACACTCTTACCAAAGAAAAAGGGAAAACACAAGTAGGAATAATATTGACATTTTTGTAATAGCTTTTTGGGCTTAAGAGAATAAATAAAAGTTGGAGGCAATTGCAGCTCAGCCCCGGCACATGCAAATACTCCACTCAGTGTTCCCAAGTAGTAGGGCCTGGAAAGGCTGAGTATTTCATGCAGATTGTGCAGGTATTTAGAAAACATATTTTACAAAATGTTAAAATTTAGTTAGCAAGAATTTGTGGAGTATTATCCCACGCAATAGCTATTTCTTAAAATAAGTGGGGCAGCAATAGTCATGGCGTAAAATCATCTGACATATCCATCCTTATTTATTGCCAAGATCTAACTCCACAGATAGGGGGAATGATATCTGTGGTTCAATATGTCAATTGGAGGTGCTTAGGAAACACTGAGCCTGTCAGCATACATGTGCACATACGCAAAAAAAAATGGGAAATATCCAAGATCTGTAACAATGCACTTTTGAAGTAACAGTACAAGCAAGTGTAGCTCTCAGTTTATGCTAGCTGCAATATCTCTGCAGAGCACAATTATTCAACTGTTCAAAGTCATCTCTGGTCCTACAGCAGAAAATGAGCAACAAGTTCTTGAGTCTATAAAAAGCTCTTTTTGCTAAATACAGCAGAGGTGAAGGTGCTGGCAATCCCACTGGGACTCGGTATAGGAGGGAAAGTGCCCTGAAGTTACATTTACTCCCTGGGCCCATTCAACAGAGACTGGCAACAACGAGGGTAGAGGGTGGGGAGGGCAGGTGAAAGACACAGCAGAACAGTCTCCTATTTTGTTTTAGCATGGGTCCTTGCAATGATTAAAACTCCAGATAACTGCTAAATGTAATTCATTTTTTCCTAGAGTAAAGGACAATGAATACCTCTTTTCCTCACAGATTGGTACTTCAAATATAAAGCACAGAAAGATAAGCACTGCCAGCAAGGAATCTAAAAATATGTCTTGTTAAGCTTGATTAATGAGCTAACAAAACACTATAATAAGAAAAAATCCAATTAAAGCATCTTGTGAGATTTCTCTCAAATAGAAATAAAGAACCCAAGAGAATGGTAAAACCTTGAAAAATTAGTATGATCCAGATGACAGCCCTAGTAGTCAAGCCTACAGTACATCAGTTTTATACTTTCTTTGACTAGCTGTCCTTTATTTATCATCTCCAATGTGTGCTGTCTGGAATTCTGATCTTTAATGAGTTTTCTTTTATTTTGTTATTGCCTCACAAGTACAACATCTAAATTTAAATACAGACATATTAAAACCTCAGGCATTGTATGGGTTGTAAGTATTTTGTT
Organism: Bucco capensis; assembly: GCA_013396975.1. NCBI lineage: Eukaryota > Metazoa > Chordata > Aves > Piciformes > Bucconidae > Bucco > Bucco capensis. The sequence continues at coordinate 123,762 of VWZO01009210.1, read as the reverse complement.
CAGAAAACCTGTAAGCCTCTAGCACAAAACATAACATGTCAAAAGAGTAAAATAAAGGCAAAACCAGAAGAAACAAAACTTACCTATATGAATCTGGAAAACAAACTAGCAACACCTGCCTTATCATTGATGTACAAAGGACAGAGCAGAAAATTTATATTCTGATAAAGGAGGATACAGGAGCAGCAAGGACATCACAAACCAACTATAAAAGAGGTGGGAAGAGCTCTAGATTTGGTGCTGGATGAGAAGCACCTGCACTGCAAATAACCCCAGCCTGTACCTTGCAGAGCCTGGGGGTGAGCAACCTATAAGGAAGATTGCACACCAGAAAAACCAGAGCTGGGGCACAGCAAACAGCAGCAGGGCAGGGTCGGTCCGCACAGGGTCAGAAAGAAAAGAAGCCTGAGGATCCCATACCAGGGCCAGTTACTATTTTAAAACTAGAGGAAAGAGCCTATTTTAACTTGCTGAAAGATGCTCTGCCATCAGCGAGTATCCAAGCACCCAAGAAAGGCGCATCATATCTCCCTCTGGTGGCTGGTCCACGGAAAAGAGCAAACGGCTACAGCAAAGGCTTGTTAGCCAAAATGTGTGCTATCGTTTTTGTGTAAAGGGCCACCACGCGACCACCACGCTTCCCTCTGAATTTTGTGTCGTTTTGGTTTTTTAAACAAGCGTTAAAATGTCCTACTATCCTTTAATTTCTAATTACACAAGTATATTCACACAGTTCAGTGAATATTTAGTGTTTATTTTTATCTCTTTCTTTCAAGTTGTAGCTCGAGACTTTGCTGAAAAGCATGAAATACCAAATGAATTTCCTCATCAACTGCCAGGAATGTTTCACAAATGAACACTTTTCAAAACACATTCATTTGACTATTGATTTCACTTTTTCTAATTTGATAGCAAGTGAACAAATTTACACAGAGATTATGTTGTATCTGCTTAAGTAGTCACCTAGGTCTCTTGAAGCCTATGTTAACAACAAAGTTCCCACTGATGAGTCTGCAAATGCATGCCTTGTCCTACACTGTTGTCAAGGGTTAGGGCTGGGTCAACCACCAACCCAGTAACAGATGTTCTCTATTATGCCCCTTTTCCCCACTCCAGGGAGGAAAAGGGGAAATTAACAGAGAGAGACTTGCAAATTGGAAATGAAACTTAAACTACTGTAATGAAAATAACAAGAAAATGAGTATATACACACGCACCCATAAAACCAATGCCAAAACCAAACCCCCTTTGATAGTAACTACATTACCACTGATGCTGTAGCAGGAGGACTTCAGCAGCAGCTGGGACTCAGGAACCTGGAACTCAGGAACTCTTGAATAGAGATGAAAGGCAGAACAGGTAGAGTGTTGTAGGAACAGAGCTAGGCTGCTGATCTTCACAAGTCTCAGGGTGCTCAGTCTTCTAGGATTGAAGCCAGAACAAAGAAAGTCCTGAGGAGCAGAGCTGGGCTTCTGATCTTCACAGAGTTCAGGTGCTCAAACCTGCTGACTGGGTCAAGACCCAGACCTCTCCTTATATGTTAGTTGTTAATTAGGTGCTAATTAGCTCAATTAAGCACCTGTTTGCTTGGTCTTAGGCCTCATGCAAGAGACCCCAAGGCCCATGCTCAATATCAAAGGACTGAATATGATGTATATAGCATGGAATACCTTATTTTGACTCAAACTAGGACAACTGTGCAAATGTGGGCCTTAGTTATGCGCCCAGCACTGCAGACCAGCTCCTGTGTTCAACACAGAAGCTGGTTGCCCAAGTAGCGCTGAGGTCCACCACAGATTACACCAGTCTTCCCCTCCCTTGACCTGTCTGCTTGCTTATTACACATCCCTGGCTCGTGTAACTTGTAGCACTTCTCATTACTTTCTATTCAACACCTGCAACTTCAAATCCCTCTACTCTGAAGCTTTTACTTTCTACAGCTTTAATATTTCTTAAAGTTTGGTGTCTCTCTCCCTGCTTCTTTTCAAATGTGATGTCAGCTTGTTCTCATAAGTAAATCGCTGATCCCAAAGTAACCCCTCAACATCATAAATCACACCAGACTTCATGATGAAGGAGTATAGTAACACAAAACCATAGCATGCATTGGGTTGGAGAGGCACATTAAAGATCATCTAGTCTAATCACCCTTCAATGAGCAGGGACATCTTTACCTCGGTGAGGTTGCTCACAGCACCATCCCACATGACCTTGACTGCTTCCAGGGATGGGGCATCAACCTGCTCTCCAGGTAACCTCTTCCAGTATTTTACCATCCTCATTGTCAAAAATTTCTTCCTTGTGTCTAGTCTAAATATCCTCTCCTTTAGCTAAAACCATTACCCCTTGTCCTACTGCAACAGGCCCTGTTCAAGGTGTACGAAAGGCAAGAAACAAAGCGTATTGTCTGGCTGCTGTTCCAGGGAACACGTGGAGTGTGCAGCCTGGATGCCCACCAGGAAGAAAGAGGCCACCCCAGAGAGAGAAGGAAAGCCTGGGTACACCTGTCCATGCAGGCGTTGTTTAGCCTCACTAGGCTAACGGCACACACACGCCTTGCCCTGACCCAGGCTAACAGAGACGCCGCTCCCCGAGCTCGCCCCCACGGGTAGCTAACCAAGGACGGCTAACACCAGCCCAACTGGGCAGCCGACCTGCCCAGTCCCACAGCAGCCCTGCAGGCTGACAAAGCATGGAGCTAGCAACAAGCGAACTAGCCCGACGCACCCACGCCTCCATGAACACGCCAGTATGCGTTGTGAGCAAGAGCAATAGCAGCAGCCGCTGCTTTGCATCCTCACGGCCAGCCTCCACAGAGAGGCTGCGGCCTCGGGCACAGTCCCACTGCCCTTTTAGGGGCAGGCCCGCAGCTGAGGCACGGCACATGCCTGCTTCCCGCTTCCTCCCTGCATAGTACGACTGCCCTCCCGCCGCTGCCGCCGCTTCCACTCTTGCGCACTGGGCGCGCCCCTTGGGCGGGCCGGGGGCGGGGGAAGCGGCGGGCGGCCAATTGCAGCCCCCCGGGGAGCGGCTCTGGTGGGGCCGCCGCTAGTGTTTGCAGGGAAGGATGGAGACAGAGGCCCGGGTACCGGGGCTGCCGCCGCTCCTCCCGCCTCCTCCCGGCAGTGGGGGAGGGGCTGGGGCCGGAGCTGACCCCCCCGCGGGTGCCCCTGGCGCGGCCCGCGGGCCGCTGCTTGCTGCTGACGAGGTGCTGGCGCTGGACGATGAGGAGGACGACCTGGAGGTGTTCAGCAAGGTACGGCAGCGCCCTCCCGGGGTCGAGCGGGGCTGCGCCGGGGACAGGCGCCTCGCTGGCCGGCACTTTGTCCTGCCGTACGCCGGGCGAGCCGGGGAGGCACGAGGGGGACGGCCGCGCTGGCCGACGCCCGGCCTGCGCTCGGGCCGTGCAGCGCGTGAGCAGGGCAGGTCCAGCGGTCGGTCGCTGCATGGAAAATCACCCGAGGCTTCGGGGGCTTCGGAGGCTGCCGAGCGCTGCCCCAGGCAGACCAGCGAGCTCAGCGGAGCCCCGGGTAACCTCTTGGGCACCAAGAGGGAGGTTTGCTACTTCAGACGAGCTGTGCAAGTCATAACTTTGCTTACCTTTAATTTGCCAAGTAATCTTGGCTCACTGTAACCTTATCACATTTGTCATGTACTATGTATGTATCTGTACATTAAATAAACAGTCATTTAGTAATTGCAATTTTATTTAAATATAATTATGTATTTCCAAGTTTCAATTTCAGTTTCCTTTTAAAAGGTGAAGTCACCTTCACACAGGAGATCCCAGAAGGTAACATCTGCATTTTGATGAGGGGAATAAAATGAATGTAACTAACTGTATATTAGGGACCACATTCCAGAAGCAGACAAAGTTAGCTACATACATTGGCCCCAGTTTGGCCAGTATTTCTGATTTTATTTAAATCAATTAAATGCAGTGTGGCTACCAAGTACATTGTATCTCTTTTTTTAATGACCTGGTTAGGACGTGACTTACCTCTTGCTTTCTCAGCCATTAAAGAAGAGAGCATGTCATGGATCTATTGGCTTTGTCAAGACAGCATCTAAAATACAAAATAAGGGCACATACAGAGCTAAGGTTGAAAAATAACATAGGAGGCTAAGGCCCCATTCACCTTCAGAGACTTCTGAGCTGATGTGTGACAGAATGTGTGAAATAGCAATACATTTCCTATCAGAAAATATTGTTTATTTCTTACTTTGAATCCTTTGGCTTTTACTAGGTAAGCTCAGGCAGTTCTGATACACCTATCAATACAGCATATTGGCAGTTATGCTGCTTGTGTGTCAAGAGCAATGCTCCTTGGGAATAATAAAAGAGCCCCAAGTGCAGTTGATACAAGTAACTGTTGCAATATAGCAGATATATCTTCACATTTGTTACCTGGATTCATGCCAAAATTTCTTACTTTTATTAAATCTCAACTGCTATAAATGCATGCCACATAACTTATTCCTGCAAACAAGAAATTTTGTCATTGTCCTGGTTCAGGCTGGAGCAGAATTACTTCTGCTAAGGTGGTATTGCTTCTAGCCAAGGTTCCTTTAAAAGTGACTGTATTTATCTGAAAGCTGGCAGTATGTTTTCGAAAACATTACCAGCTTCTAATAGCTTAAGCCCAAAATGTTTGGGTTACAGCTAAGGACTGGAATGTAAACTTTCTGTGACTCCACTGAGAAGTCAGGGGGGTGCAGGGTGAGAGCCTGCACCTATAGGGAAGGAACAGGCAAGGCAGGTGACCCCAAACTGACCAACTGAGTATTCCATTTCATACATGTCAAGCTCAATATAAATTTAAGGGGCAGTTCCATCTGCACCCTCTTCTTTGCTTCCCTTGCCGTCCTGCTCTGGGCCCCAGCTTTGCTGCTTTCTCGCTTCTGATCCAGGCCTCCAGGGTCCAGCTTCCCACCGGGGGGGCTCGGCTGCAGTAATATAGCAACCAGAAGGGAGAGTGGGAGGTTTGGATCTTGGTGCTGGCTCTGTATCTTTATTTGTATATATTTATCTGCTGCCACTGCTTTCTATTAAAATAGTTAAAGTTACTCTGCCTTTTCCAATCCACAAGTCTCATTATTTCATTCAAACTATAACAGTCATGCTATATTAAAATACAGCATTCTTTCCAAAGCTTGGACACCTGCATTTAGTGGTTATATATAGACCAGAAATTCACAGTTTGCTTTCAGTTGCAATTTGAGGGTTGACCTTTTGAGCTGATGAATTTCCAATCCACTGACTGGGGATTACACTCCATTTGTTCATGATCCATATATTCAAGGGAAACTGACAGGCTAAATGTAACTTCAGATTAAGTTAGATGAAACTGATTTTTCCATAATACACTGTTCCAGGACCACTTTGTTTTAAATTCTGTCTTAATGGGATTTCTTACACCACTGTCTTTAAGGTAGTGGTGTAGCATCTGTGGGACAGCAGCAGCAGTGCAGTGTTCAGTGCCTGACACTGACATTGACTTCATCCTTCTCAGTTCAGTCAATAAAATCTACCAGCTACTAAAATGGTAAAAAATGAGATTAAGAATTGTCAACCTCAATAAACTAGGTTATTACTCAAGATGTAAATACAGGGATTCTATTTTATGAAAATTCATAGACAACCTGATAGTGTAATAAACAAATGACCTGGTATCCTGTGACATATCTCAAATATTACAGACTGGCATCTTCTTCGGTAACTCTGATAAAGCATTTCATGTTGTGACATGCATTTCACTTCACCCTGGTTTCTGTTACCATGGAAGAAGTCTCTGCTAAAAAGGCCACAGAACACCTCTTGAGGCTGAGTTATGACTCAAATGAATGGAATGTTTTCAACCTGCTTTCTTCCATTAATTTCAAAAGTATAGAGTACCAGATGCATTGCAATACCCATTCAGCTAATTGTCAAGGGTTAGGGTCAGGTCAACCACTAGTCCAGTGACAGATATTCTCTATTTATTGTCTAAATTAACAGAGAGAGAGAGACTTGGAAAGGAAACTTGAACTACTTTAATGAAAATAACAACAAGAAAATGAAGATTATGTACACACACACAAAACCAATGCCAGAACCAAACCCCCTTGATGGTAACTACATTACCACTGCTGCTGTAGCAGGAGGACTTCAGCAGCAGCTGGGACTCAGGCTCAGGAAGCTGGATCCCAGAACTCAGGAACTCTTGAATTGAGATGAAAGGCAGAATAGGTAGAATCTTGTAGGAACAAAGCTGGGCTGCTGATCTTCACAAGTCTCAAGGTGCTCAGTCTTCAGTCTTCCAGGATTGAAGGCAAAACAGAGAAAGTCCTGAGGAGCAAAGGTGAGCTTTTGATCTTCACAGAGCTCAGGTGCTAAACCCTTGAGGAGATCCAGACCTCTCCTTATATAGTAGTTAATTAGCTGTTAATTAGCTCCATTAAGCACCTGTTTGCATGGGTTTTAGCCCTCATGCAAGAAACCCCAAGAATTGTCTATTTATCCTCTGCTACAAAACTCCTGCCCTCATCTGTATGCACACAAAAGCACAGTTCCAATCACAAAATTACAGCTATAGAGAAAATAGGAAATTATCATCTTTTTTTACTGTGTGTTTCTGTGATGACATCAGACATGTCACATGAACTTGAAGAACTGCTGGGAGTAAACCTGAAGTATCATGAGGATAAAGAAGAAGAAACAGATGCTTGTTTAAAACTCGCATGCATTTATTCATGTGGAGATGAACACTAGAGCTGTATTAGAACTGAAGACCTTCTTATGCTGTAGATTTTTGTTGCTTGTGTTTTGTTTCACAAACCACATATTCATAAGCCATTCCATATAAAAATACACTTTCAGAGCAATTTTTAGTAGCAACCTAGAAGGAGGAACATAACATTAAAGTATCAATGATCTACGGAAAATGAGAAAATATGAAACATTTGCCTTGATCCAGTTCAGGCCTTGCAGAATTCCTCATGTTATATGGGCATTCAAATCCCTTACATGCTCACATGCATTTTTCTTTCCTTGGAAAGTTCCTGTTGTCTCAGTGCTTTGAATCACATTGGCTGCTCTGAACCAGCGGTCCTCATCCTTCATATAGATCATGGCCAGCTACTGCCAGCAGGCAGTGAAAACAGCTTCTCTATCCTGCACCACTCAGGACAGTGCTGGCTGGATATCAGTATAGAAATCATGCATAGGAACACAGTGAGTAAACATAAAATGACTTACAGAGGTACAAGTAAGCAGCTATATAATATTTAAAGTATTGCCTTTAGTCGTCATCCTGCTTTTGTCTCCTTGTTCAAGAACTGTACCTAAGTGATGGAGGAGAAATGGAATATCAGTGCTTTCCCTGCATAATTCCCAATATAAATTTCTATTCCATATTTGTGAGAGTACACTGATAAATCCAAAGGAGAGAGATGGCAATAGGCAATAAGATTTAAGGCAGGAAAAGGCAAGAGAAGAGAATGTGTTCCAGAGAAAGTTTTGATCCAATTGAATTCAAAGGATAAGAAGCAACTCTCACCAAGCCCAGCAGCACTGCAGTGGTGTGCTCTTCACTCCTGCGAGATTGGCCTTGGGACGATGCTATGTCTCTGCTTTGTGCAGACTCCCACATTTCCACTCCTGCCATTTGAGCAGTTCTCTCTTCAGCAACATCATTTTTCTCCTTGCTCCATAGTTAGTGAGGCATTGGAAAGGGCAACTCTTTGCCACTTGGTAGTCAATGTAGTTAGCTGCACTTTTAGAAAACGTCCAGAAAACAGATGAATTTTAAAGTTTGTTATAAAAATACTTCATTGCATTGGATGTATTAGAAAAAAAATGAATAAAATGTTTAATATTTAAAACAGTGATTGATTTTAATTGCCAAAATTTATTATTTTTAGTGATTTATTCATTTATTATGCTCTTTTATGGTGATAGTGAATTTAATTTATATTCCTAATCACTGTATCATTCATGAGTTTAGATTACTAGATCTCACACAGACTTGGATCTAAGAAAGAAAACGAGATTTTTTTTTTTCCCCAATTTCTAGTTTCCACTTGGCTTCTTAGCATTTGAATGCTCACTATTGAACACACTGAGCAGAAGCAGCTGCTATAGGGGCATATTCTTAGAGAGCTGTGGTGGAAGTGGTTGATGCTATCAAAAAGTGGTTTTCCTCTTTAGTAAAAGAGTGGCTTGAGCTTTTTTTTATTCCATAATACGTTCTTATTATCTTTCTAAGAAGATTATGTCTCTGTAAAAGTTTCCCACTTCACACTTGATTTTAAAATGCATGAAAACTGAAATACCCAATTCTAATTAAAAATTCTCATTTGGATTTTGTCTTGTTTTCTTTTAAAATCATCATTTTTATCAACCCTGTTGATGTTATTAGAGAGAATTCAAACTTCCTAAGTCCTGAGTAACTGGCTTCTAACAATTTTAATAAAGCTGCTAAGTATCCTACACAGTTACTGGGTGCTTGGATTCATAAATGATTTTAGCATTCATAGGCAAGTTCTTTTCCTAGCTATGCATAACATTCTTGTCAAACAGTAGCATTTTGCTCTTTCATCAGTTTTGGAATACATCTCATTTCTTACATCCTCACTGAAGCAAGTAGAAAAGAATAATAGATTTGCCATGTACTATGTAATTCTTTCATCTGCTCTCTGTTTTATCTCTTTTACCAGATTCCTTAAAAGCTTGCCATTTTAGCATCTGAGACATGTTTGCATGCGTGTATTTGTTTATAAAGATGTATTGATATGGATGTTTTCATGTCTTATCTGTAGGATACATCACTGGCTGAGGTAAACTCACTCAGTCCTTCAATGCCAATATCCCCCTCATCAATGATAAACCAGTATAAATATGAAGATGAACCAGAATTAAGAGATCTCTTCATTACAGTTGACGATCCCGAAAGCCACATTACAGCCATTGAAACATTTATTACATACAGAGTAGTCACAAAGGTAAGCATGTACTTATGGCTACAATGGCTTACATGGTAATGGTAGGAGCATTTTCACTCTTCTTGCATACCATTCTCTGGGATACTGCTAAATTTAAATTATACTCTAATTTTGCCGTGAGTTATAGACCACTAAAAGCGTATGAAACTCTGCAGTAGAATCTGAAAAAGAATTCGGGATAAATCTACATACACAGGTGCTTAGGTTTTTATGCTGAGAAAATAGCTAATAGTTTTTCAACAGCCAAATCAGTTCTATACGAGAGTAATATTTTCTGTTGTGATTTAGTTCAAAGACACTGTATTAGTCCAAAAATTTATGACTTTTGGATCACTTGCAGGCTATCAGTCTTTTCTCTTGCATAAATTACCTGCTACAAAGTCTTTCAGTCCCATTCTTTGGTAATTACAGCATCCACTATCATGTGGACGTTTGTTTCCCATTTACAATTGCATGTGATTTCTGAGGAAACTGCCACAATTCTCCAATGAAAAAGTACTATTAGAAAACAACTAAGTGTATTTTTAACTGTCCTGAATACAAATTATTTACTGAAATAAGGATAAAGCTTTGTGAGAGTAGCCAGCCCTTCTGGGATTACCAGCAAATATTCTGCAGGCTCTATTTTGAGAACTGTACTGTTAATTTATTTTACTTTGAGTTCTTTCTAAAAGACTCATTTAAGACCAAATTTTCAAATGGGAATTATTCATCCTTAAATAAGAGAACATACCAATTCCTCATAAAATATTTAAAGAGTAGGAAGACAGCTGTCTTCATTAGGTTGCTAGAAATAATTTTCAATTTATGCATGTTTTTGTAGAAAAGAGAACATTTTTTCTTCAGGCAAGTATGGAGGGGCTGTAAGGTGCTTATGCTTTTTTATCTATTCTATCCTTTCTTATTGTATTTAGTTTGAAGTGCTGGTTGCTGATGATAAAGTAATACCATTCCTCCTTTATACCTTGACAAATTTTTATTCAACTCTCAAAAATATTTAGATTGCAAAAGCGTGTTCTGAGGTTTTTAGAATTTATTTGCATTACATTATAAATCTCTGCGCAACAATGAATGCTGAAGAGGACACATTTATGAAAACATGGACTCTTTGTGGCTTGATTCTAGAAGATAGAGCAGTGATAAAATAAACCTCATGGTCTGACAATTTTGCAACACTGTAATAAGCATTTTTTCTAGGCATGAAAAGTTTGTTAGCAAGTTCTTACAAAGGGCTACAGAACTGGAATTGACGATGGAATGCAGAATCCATTAAGCGGTGCAGGAAGTGTTATTGCTATGATATACTGAAATTTTCGTATTTTGAATGTGGGGATTGTTGACTTGTGTCAGCAGGTTTCAAGGATATGTGTCAGCATTTTTTTTCCCCCCAAAATGCTAAAAAATGGACTTTTCCTCACTCAAAGATTACTGGTCAATTTAAAAGAAGTGCCTAGAAGTGACAAACATAACCATGATTACTAAAAGGAAAATGCCACACTAAAATAATGATTGAAATCTTTTGGAAGGACTGTGGTAGGCTGACTATTTTAAGTCACTCTGTGTGCAGTTTAGTGCTTGTTTGTTTGTTTGGGTTTTTTTACCCTAGAACATTCATGCTAAAATGGGATATATTTTCTCTATTCAAGTAGTTGACCATTGCACTTTAAAAACCACAAGCAAATTACACAGGCAAAATAGAATCATGTATGCATAACCTTCAGGTACTCAGTTTTCTCCAAAGCCTAGAACTGTTTTCTTCATTTTACTGGTATTCTAACCTGGGCCTGTTTTTTCTGCCTCTGGTTTTCAGACATCTCGTGGTGAATTTGACTCCAGTGAATATGAAGTTCGAAGACGGTACCAGGATTTCCTGTGGTTGAAAAACAAACTTGAAGAAGCACATCCGACACTGATCATTCCTGTTTGTTTGCTAAAACTTGTTATTTTTATTTGTTTATAAGATGGCTCCAGTTTCATACAGAGATTTTGAGGTCTTTCTTCAGTCTCTGAAGTCTCACAAACATTAAACCAACCTATTTTCATGTGCTTTATATGTATGTGATAATTAAAAATCCCATGAAGGCATTTCTTATGTTTGTAATTGTACCATTTGCAGTAATTTGCAGTAATTTATGTCCTTCTTAGTTGTACTTGTGTTCTTCTCCACTGTGTGCTACAAGAACCATGTCACATCATTTTTGAATATGATCACTTTCTAACATTTTTTTTGCATGGTGGATTTTAAAAGATATACTTATGGTTTTTAGTAAGTAGAAGAACTATTATAATACCCCTAATGTTAATCAAACTATACAATATATTTCTTCTTTTTTCCTTAGCCATTGCCTGAAAAATTCATAATGAAAGGAATGGTGGAACGATTCAGTGATGAATTCATTGAGACTCGAAGAAATGCTTTACATAAATTTTTGAACCGTATTGCTGATCATCCAACTTTAACTTTTAATGAAGACTTCAAAATTTTTCTTACCGCACAGGCCTGGGTAAAGTGACTTTATTTTTATTTACAGTTATGTGAAAACACATCTTGGGTTAGTAGAGTATATCAGGAGTCTCCCTAGTTCAGTATTCAGTAGTATTCCCCATGGCTTGTTACAGAAGTATCAGAAATAGTCAGGGGATTTATGGAATATTCATCCCCTGAGATAACCTTTTCTCCTGTGCTTTTGGTAGTCATACGTGTGGCCATAAATATTGCTGTACCTTCCAAAGCAGTTTTTGTTGCTGCATTTTGGATTTTTGTGGCAAATTCACATTTCAACTACTCATGCTTTTTGGTACATATATAATGATAAAATTACATGAGTAGAATTTTAAATTAATTATTGTTTTGGCATGGCACTGTCTTTTTCATCTGCTTTTTTAAAAGAAATTGTACTAGTCTCATAAAAGAAAAAATAGAGCCTTTGAATTTCCTGTTCTATTTTTGCAAGATATGTCCAGTTGAAAATTGGAATTTTGTACTCAGAAAAGCCTGCCTCTGAACTTCAGTGAAGGTTATTCTAGAAACATGTAAAAAGAGTTAACAAAATAATAGATAGATTCCTCTTTCCAGTAGGAACATTGTTTGCTTTTCTCAGTGACTTATTTTCTGCAATCATTACCTCTGCTTTCCTGTTCAAAAGGCTAAATTGCAGACTTGCTAACTCACCCTAAGGAATGAGAGGGTAAAGGTTCTCCATCATCTTTAATCATTCATGTGAAAGCATAATACACAGCATGCCTGTGTTTGCCCAGAAAGGCTTAGCTAATAAATGCACATGACAGGTACAGTTCTGACACTGGTCTAATAATTTTAAAGTAAGATTTATACACTAAAAAGACACACAGAGGCTTATGTATGTAGTTTGATTTTTTGTTTGTTGTTTTTTTTTTTAAGAAAAAAAAAGAGCCTTAAAGTATGCATTATTTTAGAGAATTTTTAAAAAGTACTTAGAAGTAAACATTTCTTGTTTTGTCTTTAGGAACTCTCCTCACACAAGAAGCAGGGCCCTGGTTTTCTGAGCAGGATGGGACAGACTGTCAGAGCTGTAGCATCCTCAGTAAGAGGAGGATTTAAAAATCGTCCTGAAATATTTACAGAAATGAACAATTACATGGAAACATTTAGTCAGAAAATAAATGTACTAGACAAAATAGCTCATAGAATTTACAAGGAAGAAAGGGGTAAGTAGAAAATAAGAATCAGTTTCATTGATTTAAGAAATTAATATATTGGAAAAGTGAATTAGTTTTCATTGCGCCTTCTCAGCAAGCAGGGGAAAAGGGAGATTTGTGTTTATACTGTGCCTTTGGTAATGGTCATTGTTTTGGTAGATCTTCAAGGTACTTTGAATAAGTTGTTAATAGGAAGATTTTTAACATATTATTGAACTACTTGACAAGGACCTTAGAAAGACATAACAAGTAAAAAATGTAGGAAAAAAACAACCACCTTAGAAACACAGAAAAAAACTTAGAAAACATAGACAGTATGGCTGTCTTTTTATATGTTGTTGGAAAGCTGCAGGACCTTTTGTTTTGTACTTTCAGTGGAATGTAAGTAGTCAGTTTTCCATGCTGTCTCATACTGGCGTAATTCTGTCTAGATTCCAGATCTCAAATGTCTCTTTTTTTTGTTTCATTCTGTACCTTTTTTCTGTGTAGACCAAATATATATATATATTTTAATAGCTTTACTGTTGGCCATAATTTCTGTCATGGGAAGCAGTGCTTGTTAAGAATTCTCTTTAGAGGATGACTGAATCTTTTTTCCCCTTATGTAACAACAGTTTGCACATTTACCTGCAATGTTGAATTACTGACTTTCTGATACTGACCCTGATCACTAGGCCTGTTGAGTAGAATTTCCACTGGTCAGCACCTGAGGGATTTTATTGTCTATGTAACATAAGTTGAAGAGCTGCACTGTGTTCTTCAATACCTGAGCCCTTGTGCTTTATTGTGTAGTACCAGGTCTCAGCATGTCCTCACTAAATTGAACGAGTCCTATAAAAGGAAAATACATAGCGGTGAAAAGAGTTCCTTTTGATATTGTTCATTTCAGTGGAAATAGCTGGCTGAGATTGATAGGCTCAAGGCATCAGTGCCAAAACATTTCTTAGAAAACCTTATGAATTTTGACATGCTCCCAAATGCTGTAGGTTATATCTTCTTTCTAGATTTTATGAATAGCACTTGGTAGGACACTTGTGTGCATTGTCATGGGTGTGACTGTTGATAGCTGTGATTCAGAGAACATTCCTGCTTGCAGTAGCTTAACATGAGATTCTTAATTACATCTTCCGTGGACCTTTTTTCCTCCAATTAGTCTCAAAGTTAACATTACACTCTTCATAGAGTCACAGAGTCATTATGATTGGAAAAGACCTCTGAGATCATTGAGTCCAACTGTCCACCCAACACTACCATGCCCACCACTAAACCATGTCCCCAAGCACCACATCTACACATGCCACATGGCTGCTTTGCATCTTTTCTTGGATATTTCTTCATTATAAATTGAGTTGTGATGAAACTGTGTTTTCAATACATGACCAATGCATTCACAGTACTCTCCTGTGAACATGCAGCTTCCAGGTCATATCCAGCCTTGCCCAAGTTTAGTCCTACCAAATGGCACAGTAAATTCTGGGTCTTCTTTCTGCTTACAGTTTATCAGTTGGCCTAAGAGTAGTAATTCATAGGCTATCTTTGTATTTAGATTAATAAGAACTGCCAGAGCAGATAACATCTGCAGTTCTGGAGTGAACTTTAATGTGTATTCTGAAGCTTCTGGGACATACCAAGGCTGCTAGTTCTAATGAGAGAGGATTTGAAGTGTTATTGTAGCAGAGGAATTCAGGGATGTAGAAGCAAGTCAGATTGATTGCTGCCCAGGGCTGCTATATCACCTGTTCCTCTGTATGAAGACAACATGAAGTAATTCAGATGATTGAGTGATCTGAATACAACTCTTCAGGTCTACCTGAGTATGTGTGTTCTTTTGAAATGACTAGGGCATTTTTGCTGATAGATTTCTAGGAGCTAATTAATTAAAATACATTAATTGATTAATTTATTCATAAGCAATAAATTGCACTTTACTTATCTTGGTCATTTGAGAAAATTTAAACATTAGTCTCAGTCTTTTGCTTTGTTCACCATAAATTTGAGGTTGCAATTAGTATCACTTAGACATGCATTAATGAATAACAGAATAATATGCATATATGTCCCTGTTAAGAGTATTTTAATGAAATGAAGGAATACGGCCCCATCCACACCCTCTGGTCAGCATCGGAAGAAGATATAGCAGATTCCCTAAAGGGCGTTGCCAGCTGCATTGACAAGTGTTGCAAGGCTACGGAGAAGCGAATGGCAGGGCTCACGGAAAACCTGCTGCCAATTTTACATGAATATGTACTCTACAGTGAAATTCTGATGGTAAGATTTCCTTAAGGATTGCTTATGGCTGTATATAAAATATGGCTTAGTTCAGAGACAAACTGTAGAGGAGAATTTGTAACTCATGAGAATGATTTTGCAGTCTTTCTGTTTACTGTTGTTACTAAACATGCACAGCATAGGATAGCTGTCTGTTAGCAGGGAATCCAGTCAGTCCTGTTTCCCTTGCTAATCACACTACAGGTGCCTCTTCCAGATGAGTTTGATAGTTCTGTGTGGCAGGCAGCCCTTGGTAGCTGTGCTAAAGAGTGTCTGGTTTTGCTGTTTTCAGAGAGCTCTGCATTGTAGGAGAGAGGTGGGAATACAGAAAGGTTTGGGAATGGAGCTGAGAAAGACCTCCTCTGACACTACTGAAATATGAACTCATCGAGTAACAGATTGTGTGGGGGAAAAGTAGTGGAAAGGTTTTTCCCTTTCTAGGAGATGTTCCTAAACTATGTTTTCTTTTTCCAGAACAGCAGGGAACTTCCAGTCCCTGTGCCATTATATAAGCACGTGTTAGTCTTTACCATAAGCTGGTGCTCTCAGTTCCCTTTATGTATGTACTTTTCTTACACTTTGAGAGCATGTAAAAAATCTGACTACAGAGTTGATAAACTCAGTGCTGATGGATAATCAATATAATTAAGCAACTGAGTTCAGCATGTCATAATTCCCACCCTGTTGCCTCCAGAAAGCACAAAATGTGTTCAAACCCTTCTTTGTCTAGGTTTTGGGAAAGACAAGATGCTGTATCTGTTCTTGCCTTACTGCTGTGAACATAGCTCCTGCTGTAGTGGTTTCTGAGTAGGGGCTGAGAGTGTGTTACAGACCATGGGTAGAGCAAGACCCAAGTTAACTGAGCCTTTGCTGGCACATTGCCAGTATCTCAGTCAGGCTTAGCTGCCAAGAAGTTAAAAACTACTGCTGCAATGACTGCTGTCTTTAGAACAAGCTTCACTGAAAGAGGGGCCGTACAAAATGTCCTGTATCTCACATCTCTCATTATTTACATGTACATGCTGATAGATAGGAGTAGGTACTGCCTTGCTTTAAGGTCTGAAGAGATTACCATACAAGCAATTGCAGGTCTTCCTCTCCCCCACTTTCAAACTTACTTTTCAGAATTTGTTACCTATGAGCAATCCTAGCCTTCACGCTACTGAAGAGATGTTGTCTGCCCATTACCTCCTAGGTCTCAGCCTGGCTCACCCTTTCTCAGGTGTTCTCTTTTGTCCACAGCACAGAGAATTTTCCATGGGCAAACCCCAGAGAGACTACCTGGCTCTTCATGCACGTTTCAAGCAGCTGTTGCCCATTGCATACTTTTTTCTGCTTGCAGTGTTCTTGATGCAGCACTTGCAACACAGCTTTTCTGCCATGAGATCCCGTCTGGAGAAAAATCTTCCTCCATTAGCTCATTCCTGTTGTACAGCTGTTCCTCTCATTTGCCATGGATTTTTATTTTTCCTACAGCTTACTCCACTCTTGCAGTGTGGAGTGGGAACTACCAGTCACACTAAAAATACAGTAGGGGAAGTCACACACTAGTAAAACCTGCTTTCAGAGGTGTGTTTAACCCCTCGTCACAGGGACCTTTGCACAGTGCTGCCAACATCATGCAGAAGAAGGTGCAGAAGAAGGTGTGGCCAATACAATACAATACAACCCTTGTATTTCCCAGTCTTGGGAGTTCAGCCTTAAACTAGGGAAAAAGATGATTAAAAGGCAAAAGAAATAGTAAAAAGGAAAAAGCTTTTGTAATATGAAGGAAAGCTGTTCCAGATATATTTGTTTGCTTCTGTGCTTACAGCTAAACATTTTCTGTATTTATCTAATCAAAAGATATTCTGAGCTATTGAAATACAGATTTTTATGATCATTAGTGTGCATTTCTAATTGATTACTCAGAATTGTCCAAAGTTAGGTTTACCAATTTTTTCTAGTGAGTACCTGTTCAAAAAGAAACATTGAAAAATTATTTGAAAATTAACCTAAATTATTCTACTGTTTGTTAAAGTGACAAGATTTCAAAGAGAACTCAGTCAAATAAGACTGCTGGAGAAGGTAGAGCTGCTTGTGCCCTTTGCTGTTTCAACATGCCCTATGCTAGAGGTGAATACTGAAAAACTTTTTAGCATATGCAGAAAAAGCAGTAAAATCAGTTATGTCAAGGCAATGTAAAAGAAGAGTTTAAGATTTGTAATTATATATGTCCTGCTTCTGATTTTTTTTTTAAAGGACTAAAGCCTTGCAACATTTCTGAGAGATAACCACACTTGAGTGTGCTTTTACAGATGAGAAAACTAAGGCAAAGAGAAATTCGTCAGGCTTTGTCAAGGTCACAGAGCAAATGAGCATCAGAAATGGAAATTTAATCTGTAGTACCATTCCTGTTTTGTAGTTTAACAAGTAACATTCCTTCCCCTTTCTAATTATTTTTTGACATTATGCTAAAATTCCAATACCTGATAAGACAGTTTTAAAGGAGGTAGTAATTACGTATGATGAACATAAGCACATATATCAATGTTAGAACATCTATCATTTTTATGATAATTTTATCTGATTTGTCTGAACTACATTTGGCATTTACAAAATAACACTGAAGGTTAAAGTCACAATTTCAATAATGCCTGGAATACCATTTTTAGTAATTTGTTCTACTTTACATTGTCACTTGATCATGATATTTGGCCAAGTCATGTTTGTTTTAAATATAAATATATGGTAAGTTGAGCTGATACTAACTGCTGCTGCAGTTTTTCTTTTACAGCTAGGAATGATACTGTGTATTGGCAGATTCTTGCAGCATAGATTTTAAATTTATTAATGTTCTTGGAAAACAAATGTATTGAAAAGTAAGTTAATGATTTTAAGACTTTTTTTTTTGAGTGAAGTATATGTATCATGTCAAAATTATCAAATTGACATCACTGTGATCTTGCTTAATTTATTAAATAGTCAAGTTGTGCTAAAATTTAGTACAGTTTACTTTTTTTTTCTATATTAAGGGTGTTTTGAAAAGGAGAGACCAAATTCAAGGCGAGCTTGACTCCAAAGCTGATGCTTTAGCCAATAAAAAAACAGAAAATGATCTGGTGAGTATGTACAGAAAGCTGAAATCTTCCAGGCCTTACTCTAGCTGCAAAAGATGATCCCCTGAAGAAAACATCTCCTCTGAAGCCATGCTTTGTGTCTTTATAATTCCCATAATCATTCTGAAAAGGTTTTGTCTTTGTAGCTGTGCATGCCAAGCAAAGGCAATCATGAGAAAGATGCAAAACTCTGTGTACTGCAGTGAGGCAGTAAGTGAATACCTCTGTTTGGATTTTTTTTTTCCTGAACTAGACATTCCTCTCATTTTATTGCCTTTGTGTTCTCTAATCTGTTTTTGTTTCTCTACTTCCTTTGCAACTTCTCCTGTCATTTGTCCTTTACGCATTAAGTTTATGTATGAAGTTTGAAGCTCTTACAAAAGGCACAGAGGGTGGTAAGTTGGAGAAGGCCCTTAGGCTGGAAGCTGGGGTAGCAATGGCAAGTCCTAGTCTTCTGCTGGCCACTGTATTCCTTCCCGTGATGCCTTGTGACAGCATAGGCAGACCCAGAGCGGGTCTCCCATAGCCCGCCCATCCCCAGCACCCTGTGCCATGGGTGCCATGTGTCACCATCATGCATTACTTGCATTGCATGTAAAAGCACAGTATGTATTGAGAGTGGTCCTTATGGGTCCTCTTCAGCTTGAGATACTCTGTGATTCTAAGAATTTATTCTGGCAGAAAGGAGTGTCATATCGCCTAAGTCATTTGTATGGAGCTACTTGTATCAACTTCTTAACCTTGCATCCCTTTTAATCACTGCTTTCCATTTGTGTCGTTGGTTGGCAACCTGCTAAAAAAAAAGCTGCATTTGCAGAGAGATTCAGCAATGAATTCCAAATTCATAGAGCTTGTTTAGCAGCTAGGCTTATTGCTGTCCACTGCAGGGAAGGGAACATTGCCTGGCAGGATGTGGTCTTTCATAATCTGATGGAGTCTTCAGACAAGGTGCATGCACTCTCTTTCCCTGGACTGTTACAGACAGAAAGGAGTATTTTTTGCTTTAGCACAGTATTGATCATATCATGTTGATTTGATATTGACAATGGTTTACTCTATAATGAGATGTTTGTACTTGCTCTGTGTAAAGTTTTGAGATCAGTTTCCACAACCTTGTCCTTTTTCACTGTTTCTGTTTCCAAAACCATGTTTACAGTTTTGGTAAAAGCTTCTGGACAGTGTGATTAGCCAAATGTTCAGATCTTGCTTTATCTTTCCAACCACTCTTCTTCTTACTCATTTAAAATGTCTTGCTTCTGAGAGCCTAATTCTCTTTGCAGTCTCACAAGAGCAGTGAAACAGATCTCTGTTAAGTCTAATCTGATCATAAAATCCTGTGTTCTCTAATTGAGTGGCAGCTGTATCCTGAAGACATTTTCTTAATTAGAAATTGAAGGATTTTCCTATTAATCATAGTTTTGCCACAGAGAGTTGTGTACTGCTATGTTTAAGCACTCGAGTAACTTTTGTTTCCTTAATAATTTTTTCACTTTGTTTTAATTTTTATTATGTGTTGAAATATTTTGTTGACAATTCTAACCAGACTGATTTCAGACTCAAAGGTGGTCATAACACAAGTACTGTTATTTGAATTGGTGTCAAACACTGAGTTTGGCTGTATTTGCACATTTCTGTTCCTAAGCAGAACTCATGTAGCTTCTAATGATCTCATAGATGTCAGATTGAACTTGTCAGTGCAATCTAGTAGCCAGAAATTCTGCTGACAATGAGTGGCATGAACTCTAATCTCATTTGAAGTACATTTCCACCATAGATAGGGAATCTCAGACTGTCATTAGAGCTGATAAAAGGCAGTAAGATCTTTAGCATTGGTCACAGCAAACATTAAATGATTTAACAAACAGGAGGTTGTACAGCAGGAGAATGCAAAACATCCCCAAGGTCAGTGCAGCTGAAAAAGGCTGGAATTGCAAATTAAACCTTATGAGATGTTAGGCTTGGTGGCTGGGAAAAACATTTTCTTGAGCTGTGCTTCTGCCACCAGGCTTTTAGAAAGCTGCCTGTGGTGCTGCTAAAAAGCCAAAACCTCGTCTCCTGCTCCAAAATTTAGTCCACAAGGGTGGCAGTTGTTTCGGATGTGGAAGGTTTAAAGACTGTGATTCTGAATGCAAGATCTGACAGAGATATTCAGGAAGACTCTGCTGTCTCTGCTTATCTAGACCTTCCTTACCTGCAGAGCTCTGACTGTAAAGATGTTGGCAGTCTGTGGCTGCATCGCCTCCATGCTCCATTCTGAAGGCATGCAATCCCAGTGAGTCCCTCTGTGATCTGGGATTTTTTAACAGTTTTCATACTGCCACTAGTTCTAATAGTAATTCTGACAAAATGTTGGTGTAATGTACTCTGCCAGAACCAGGTAAGAATTAAATGCTAACTAAAGAATTCCAGTGTTCAGGCTTGAAACTGAGTAGTAAAGAGATGAAATACTGAATCTATCACATTATGAATATATTTTATCCTTTAACTCCAGGCTAAAAAAAATTAGTATCACCAAGCTGTAGGATTAATTCATGTAGCAGATAGAAATCCATGCTATTTTGCATAGTGAGATACTGTAAAATGTTGTGTCACTTACCAGGTAGTTTGGCTAATGGGCCAAGTCTCTTTGGCTACAGGTCACACTGTTCACGTCTGGTAGCACTCTGCCCTAGCATTGTCTGGCTCCCGCCTTCCTGTTCCACGGTCCAATGTCTGATTAGCACTTTGCATCCTTCTCTGGGGATTACTGATGTGAGATTTGATTTATTGCCTCAGTGAGATCAATGTAAGAAATGGATTCAGAATCATACTTAATTTGCAGGATGAATTGGAACAATTTACACCTTGTAAATGAGGAACACACTAGATAGACATTTCTGTTGAGAGCAAGCCATTCTTCTTTGATTTCTGCTGTCATGGCAGCTGAAGAGGGTGGCATTTGTGTTTCTTTTCAGTTGTGAAAGAGTAGATTTTAAACCTTTCTACTTGAGATGATGAAGAGTGGCATAATGCTGTCTTTAGACCTTAAGTCCAATCCTTGCCTCAGTACAATACAGTTTCTTTTAGGCTTTAGAGGGTGATGTTTAAACCACATATCCAAGCAAGGATGTAGAACAGAGTCTGCCTGTCCACATCACATTGTGACTACACTGTGGAAGAAATTCGTGGTTCCTAGAAAAGGCAAGACAAAAACAAACTGTAAAATAAATGTCTTAAAGATATGAAGAACAAGATATGGAAAACTGCTGCAGCCAGGACTTCTGTCAGAGAAGTTCTATACATGTGTAGCCTAGCTCATTCCCATATAGAGACTTTTTTCTTGCAAAGACAGGAAACAGATTCAGCTGCCTTTCCTGCTCTATATCATCTAAAAATAGTCACTGTTTTCAGTACTCCTTTTGCATTTATTTTTGGTATTTGAAGGAAAGGCAATTAACTTGGGACATGCCCAGGATACCAAATTCAGGTGCCTGTAAATCCTTCAAAGGTAATTTTCCCACATTGAAACTTTGGATTAACCTTTTCATATTGAATACATGTTGTTGGTAGTTGAAATAACCCTTGTCCATAGTTTGATTACTGGTCTGGCTAGATAATTGAACTTGGGCTTTTTTGGTAAAGCTTAAATAATATTTGCATTTTGTTCTTGATTGATTAATACTTTAGAAGTGTGGCAAGGAAAATCAGTGTAGAAATCAAGTCTAACTAAAAATGTTTATTCATCTGCGTATCGTGAAATGTGGAGAAAATCCATCCAGGTGAAACTTTCAGTTTTACCAGCTAAGGAGTTTTTGGCTGCTTTGAGAGCTAAAGGATTCTACTAGTCAAACACAATTGGGTCCATGGTTTATGAGTTAAGCACTGGGCTCAGGTTCTGTAACCATTTCAGACAGTGCAGTTCAGTTTGTGTCTGACGGCGGCAGCACTGCTAGCTGTTGTACTGGAGAACTGTCCTTTCTGCATGGTTCAAGCTGGAGGCTGCACACCAAGACTTTCCACATCTGGCTCTGAATGTTGATGTTTCTGCATTCTGCCAATGGCATAAGCATTTCTTGAAAATCCTGGAACTTAATCCTGGAATCCTTACGTTTTTATCAATGAAAGCACTTGCTCTGCAGAAAGCATGAGGAGCTGTCCCAACTGTACAGGGATGTTGCATGAGGAAAAACCAATTTGCCTGACAGTAGAACACAAAGAAGAGGAAGTCATATGAGACCTGAGTTCCAATGGAAACAATACAAGGAGATTAACTTTCCCTGCTCGATGTTCCTTATTGGTGGTGTTTCTACCTGACCTTCCTCCTGCTGTAGATAGTCACTGTGCGGTCCCAACAGATGAATTTGCAGTGTAGCCACAGAGAAGATGTACCTTGTTCTATGACTGGGTTCAGCCAGAACTGACACAGCTGATTAGTAAATGATAATACGTAACAAAATTATTGAAAGGCCTAGAAGACTCATTAAAGAGAGGGTCCACTTAGTTGTTCCCATTAGCCAACAAGTCACACTGTGCATTTACAGTAATTAGAAGCAAATAATGTCTATGTAGTAGCCCTCTAGGGTTTTCATCCTGGATCACTGTGAAGTAGTTCCTTATCTGCAGAAGTCCTTTGGTTTCATTTCTGTCTCTGATTCTGCATTTCTTTCTCCCTGATATGGTAACACAGAGGTTAGTTCCACAAGAAAAGACAGCAAGGTGACAGGCAAGAAATCAGAAAGTGTTTTTTATTTCTGCTTTCTTCTCCCCATTCTGTTTTCTCCTGAGGTTATCAAAGGTTCTGCCAGGGTTTTCTCAGTTTTTCTGGCCAAGTCTATTTTGTATAGTTGATTCTGCTTCAGTAAAGCCCTCTATATTTTCCCTTTTAGATACATTACTGTTAAGTGCTAGTGAAGAGATGCCAGAGTCTGTAACTTCTTCAGCAACACTTTAATTCTTGTCCAGAATTTCTGTTGTTAATATTTCAGACATTGTACTGAGTTACTGATTAAGAATAAAATTTAAATGTATCCCAGGGGAATTATTTTCTATGCTTACTACCAACCGTGGTTCTGCAGTTGTCTTTGCACTACAATCAGTTGATTTCAATCCCTTTTGAAATGGTGACTTCATTAATATCTTTTAATGTTTACTATTCATATATAGTTCTTGGAAGAGATTGGGAAACTTGAAGACAAAGTTGAATGTGCCAATAATGCTCTGAAAGCAGATTGGGACAGGTGGAAGCGAAACATGCAATGTGATATGAGATCAGCATTCACTAATGTGGCTGAGAATAATCTCCATTATTATGAAGAGGTAAACCATTTTCTCATAGCACTGTTATTTTTTGTTGATTATTTCAGTGGAGAAGTCTATGGGTTGTCTGTAAAGAGGAATTTTTGCATTTTAGTTCAAACCTGTGTTAACTTCAGAATGAGTTTCTATGGGAAGAGGGAGGCAGTTATCTTTAATTTTACATGTTTCAAGCAAAACATACTTTATTTGTCCACAAGTGGTTGATCCTGACTTCATCATCAACAGAGGGCACTCTTGGTTTACTAACCATAACAACTTGGAACATACTTCTACAGTTCAACAGCAGCTGCTATATTTCACCTTCTTCTGTAACTGCATGAAGGGGCTCTCTGGAAAGATCAAACTTATATAAATAGTCACGTATGAGGAACGCATTAAAACGTGACTTCGTTTCAAACCACATTCAGGAAGTCCTCGTTGTTATTTCTCTAAGGAATTGCCTTTCATGAAATAATCAGACTTTACAAGGCTAAAGAAGAACAATACAATTTTGAGAAGTGAATATGAACAGCTCATTGCACTTTTTAAATAAAATACAAATGCTCGAAGTCTATAAAATTTAAAAATTTAATATTTTTATAATTGAAACTTACTACTTCAGAAAGAAAGATGGCTGAAATGAGGTTTTTATTTTCAACTGAAATGCCACAGCTAATATTCTTGGTGAGAATCCCCTTTTACAACAGTATATACTAAGAAAGAGAACTTGAAAACATGTTACAAAATATGTTAAATAATTTGTGAAGTTTCTTCATGTTAATTGAAGTGCACATTTTGCAAATATCCCAGATGTCTTGAATTTTTTAGAAGAATTTCTCCTTATTTTGCGGAAAAAGTACTGGAATACACTACGCCATCTATTAATCACAAATCAGTAATTTTCACAGATATATGTTGATAATCTGTAACTTCCAGTCTTATATTCTGAAGTTTCAGTGGATTGCCTGTTATCTGATGACAGTGCCCTGATTTTACAAATCATATTGTTAAAACATAATTGAAAAGACAGAGCTTTTGATCATCAAGTCTAGTTAATTAACATACCGTCTGTGAGATGCATGGACATCGACAATCTGTTGTTGCATATTAAGATCAAAATATTTTCTGAAATCAGACAACAAGCTTTTGGCATCCTCTCACATTTTCTTCAGTTATTGATGATCTCTGACTTCCGTATCAGCAATACATATGTTAAAATGATGCTAAATATATTGAAATATTTTGTTAATGAATGATGAGCTAAATTAAAACACACAAATATTTATTTGGTTCTCTTTCCTCTCTAGAAATGCTTTTTGCTGAATTAGAATTTTAATTCAGAATGCCAAAGCTTCTACTGCACATGAAATTACTATACTTAAGTCACAAACTGCAGAAAATGATTCAACTGTCTCAGTAACTGCCAAGGTTCTTCTTAAAAAGCCTCTGAAAAACACGACAAATTGGTTTACTTTAAGACATCATTCATTGTTGGTGCTTTTCTTGAATATTAAAATCTGCATAAAATGTTTTTGCTGTTATATCTTGGCAGATCTGTATTTTAGAAAAAAACACCCTGTCTTTCTTTAGCAGTTGCAATATTAGAAAACATAGTGCTAACTGTATCACTTCTTGTTTGCAAAGTGAAGGCTTATCCATTTTTTTCTGTTTATCAGAGAATCATTAACTTAGTCCTGATATTCAAGAGAATGTGATAAAAATAATAATTAGGAGTTTTGATCTAAAACATGCATGTTTATTTGATGAGGAATCATCCATCTCCTGGTTTCAAACTTAGTTTCTACCTGCTTCTCCTTTTCACAGCTTTCCACGCCTGTCCCCCTACCCCCTGCCTGGTTAAACTCCTATTCTTGCCTCTCTATGAACAGTGTCCTGTTATCTTTTCTGTAGCAGCATTTCACTGTGTTCCTCATTATTCCCTAGTCTTGCTGACTTCATTTCCCAAGTGCACAACCTAACCTGTTAGTGGCCATTCTCTGCATCCTTTAAATTTCTGAGAAATACACAGTAATGAGAGACAGACATCTCGAGTTTTCTGGCAGCTTTTGCAGTAGAGGATACAGTCCTTCAAAGACTATATAAATCTAAACTCAGTGTGATCAAGTACAACATAGCAGTGTGTCAAAGTACGCTAGAATTTCTAGAATGTTATTTCCTCTTTGTCACAACATGGGGAAAGAGTATGACCTTACATTTATTTGGACTTCTTTTTAACTGTAGTTGCCTAAGTATTCAGTTGTCAACTTGTCAAGCATCACTTAGCTAGCATTAGAGTGTCTCCCTTAAGCTTTATTAATTTTCATCTTACATGGAGTGTTACTTTCAAATGTCACCTGCAATTATATTTCTCCAGATTTACTAATTCAAATGAAGCAGAGGTATTTCTGTGGCTTTCCAGTTTTTTTACTATCTGCATTTAATATACTCGAATAATAATTGTTCCTTTGTTATACAGCTGTGGAATTGGTAATCTCTGTGTCTCTCAACACTATGGTAACAAAGGCACTAATTAAAGCCCAGTACTGTGAATTTACAGAGTCTTCCTATGCAGGCCTATGAGAATGAAGGGTTTTCTCTGATAATGTACAATCTATCTTATAATACATTTAAATATAATGTCATTTAGTAGCCAAGAATTACCATGAATAACCAATCATTTGGTATTCATGTAGCTGGTCTTAGGAGTTCATAGAGTTCTCTATTTCCTTTTCATTGCTTCTGAAAAAGAGCTGAATACATGCAAGTGTCTCTGTATTCCACAAAAACGTGAAGACAGTAACATACTGTATTAGTAATAACTGGAAATGCATTGCTAGAATACAGAAGATTTTCTGAAAAAATATGAAAAATGTTTTAATTCTTAAAAATTCAGAACTTTACTCCTGTTTCTGAAGCATTGACTTGTTTGCCTTACAGAGAATGGTTCTTGAAAGAAGCATGTGTTAACACAGTATCATCTATTTTATTCCTTTTCCCCAAGCCTTAGCAGTTGCACTGTTGTCTGAAAGAGCACACCTTGAAACAGAGGTATCTGCCAAACAGCTGAAATCACAAATTGTCCGTACAGCTGGTAACAGCTGACTGTTACCAGAAGTATTTTCATTAAGTTAGATACAAATATTTTGCAGAGCCCTAAAGATGCAACGTTACTAAAACCAAAACAAGATACAAAGTGGTGGTAGTGTTACTATTTAGCTAGCATGTTTGAAGTGTTACTGGTACCTATTAGCTAAACCAAACCAGGCAATGTTGAACTCTGGCTTCAAAGAGCAATAGCAATTAAACTTTTACTACATTTTTCCTTTTTTCCCCCCCATGTGTTACAGGATATTTATAGCATCAAAAACCACTTCAATTCTTTTCAGCAAAGACTTTTTTTAACCTATTCTGTTCAGAAAAAAACACTGGAGTAAGTGGCTAGATTTAGCAGCCCAATCCAAAGACTAGTCAGACATTCTAAATCCAGCAAACATACCAGAGTTTGGTTTTCACTGCTCATGAGGCACTCTAGTAAATGTAGGATGATTGGGATTTTTTCATAATGTCAGATGATATTTAATTAGTTTTGGCATTGAAAGAACATGGTTTTCCTTTTGCATGGATGAGCCTTTGTTTTAATCAGATTTTATTTTTCACATATCAAACTAATCCTGTTACACCTTTACAGCATAATCAGATAAAAAGCTAAAGTTATCTTTGATATAGTGAGATTCTTGTTCATATTGACATAGTGTACCCTTCCAAAATGCAAATGATTTCCTGATTTTCTGAACTATTTCAAGCATAATTTAGTTTATTTCTCTGACCTACATTGCTGTACAGGCATAAATTGATCCAACAGATTCATTAGGGCAAAACAATACTCCTTCTCCATTACAGCAACTTCCCTCTTAACTCTAAAGCTCTTATGTACCTCTCTAGTATAAGCTGTAGAAAAAGATGAAATGTTTTGTTTGCCCTAGAGGCCTCTGTCGCAATGCATTTAACTAATCATTTGGTTGCACAGCAAAAAGTTAGCTGCTCATGCATGTTGATCACATCTTACCTTAGCAATGCCTGGGAATTCAGCTAACAAACTTCATGTGTTTTTCAAAATCTCCCATATGGCTGAGCCAGTGTGTCTCTGTGCATGTCACTTCAAAGCCAGGATCTATCTTTGAACCCTCATTCACTTCAGACATAAAAATTTATATTAAATACTTATGGAAGACATTTTTAATATTGAGAATCACTATTTCTATGCACTCTAGTTTTTGTTTCCTTGCATCCAGAAATTATTTTTTGTCTCTCTGACACACAGAAGACTTCACTTTTAGATTTTGCTCCAGAAAATGCCATTGTAAAGGGTATTTTTAAGGTATCTACCATGGAAAACAGGGAACTGGAGCAGAAACAGACATGGCATGTGACACACTCCTTGTTACCATCCTTGCTACATGTTCTATTTTTAGATCTCTTTTTAGACATGCAGTTGTATTACCTGAAAACCTTATTGCTGTTTCTTCTAAAAATGATGTTGCAGAATATATGTGTGGCCTGCAGTAGTAATCAGAATATTTTAGGTAAAGTAGTCTTATTTAAGCTCTTGCTCTTTCATTTTCTGTATTTAGGCTTTTTTATGTCTTCCGCTGGGCTTCTACAAGTAATTGGATTATGAATTTCAATCCTATGCATGCACATTTAATTTCCTGGGTTTGTTTTTTTTTTCTTTTTTCTTTTTTTCCTTTCTCTCGCCTTTGTGAAAGCTGGCTGATCCTCTGTTTAGATCTCTGTTTTCAACATCCCAGGAGAATGAAGTAAAATCATTCTGTAATAATGTTGAAGTGTACATCACTAACAAAATGTCATTTATACAGTTCATGCTTCACAATATAAAAAGCTTAAGCCTAAGGCACAGAGACCTAGTTTTGTTTTGGTATGGTTAATTATAAAACTTATCAACTGTAACAGCACTGTGATGTCTGACAGTGAAATGAGCCACCATTGCTCTTACATTTTGGAAAATGTGTTTTGGTTATATAAATGAGGATAAATTAAAAAAAAAAGAACTTGTGCAACTGAAAAAAATGCTTTTCATCTTTGGAAAGACTTCCGTAGGTTGTACCTAACTGGTTAAGCAACATATTGTGACTGCATTTTAACATGTGCTGTTTGCCTCAGTGTTGCAAAGATAACAGAAAGCCAGTTTTACATTCCAGCCAGTGCTGATATATGTATTTTAATTCACATTACTGAAATTACAAATTACAAAACATGGGAGTTATAACAAAAGACTTTTCAAGAAACAGTGATAGTTTCTTTTCCCAAACCTAGAAAAAGACTAGGAAAACGGATGTGCCTTGCAGCTTTCTCAGATGGTAATCCAGGCTGGGCTCTAGCAAACAGAAATCTCAGTCCGAGTGCCACAGTGAAGACACATTGCTAGCAACTGCCTCACTGGAATTTTAAAATCAAGATGCCACATTCCAGCTAAACCATCTCAGACAGACTCTGCTGCCACAGTGCCACACAAAGTAGGGGAGAATCTAATGATCAAGCCTTAAAAGCTTTATACAAAAGGTGAAAAAGGCCTTTTAAGTCAGAAATCAGTTTGCAGCACTTGTTCATGCTAGCACTATTTTCACCACTTCTTCCTGATCTTATATTTATAATTTCAAAGTAACGTTTCTCTAAAAACTCAATGAATAAAGCAGATTTCCACATTAATCTCATCCAGTTGTTCCTCTCTTTTCACCATAATTCAGAACTTAGATTCTCTGAACAGCAGCATGATGTTATGTGCAAAAGCAGCGGAAGCTAGTTGGAGATTTTGTCAGCAAGATCAGAAAAGATATGAGAAGTAGGTTAATGGTTTCCACTCTAGAGGACAATGTATGAATAAAAGGAACAGTCTTTAACATGCCTGGTAACAACGAAAAACTTGTGCCAAAAGAAGCTCCCAATATTTCTGCATTCTTGTGTCATCATGGATTCCCCCACCTCTGGTCATCCTATGTGTCTTCACTTTGCTCTTTGAGCTTATACTTTAACATTATTTGTAACTATCAGATTTTCCCATTCATCTGCTTGCACACAGATATTCAATAATACCAAGACCTAAGATCTTTAATGTAATAGGATTAAATCTGCCTATTTAATGGCTGAGTTTTGAAGGCATTCAATAGAAATGTCTAATAACACACAGTTAAGTGGCTGTAAATTCAAGCACCATGAATGCTATCGTATTTTCCATGTCTCCTAAGCACGAGAGAGGCCATGCAGAGGGACATAGACAATTTAGAGCACTGGGCAATCACCAACAGCATGAAGTTTAACAAGGGCAAGTGCTGGACTCTACACCTGGGATGGAGCAACCCTGGATGTGTGTACAGACTAGGGAAGGAGAGGTTGGAGAGCAGCACGGAGGAAAGAGACCTGCAGGTCCTGGTTGATAGCAGATTGAAGATGAGTCACCAGTGTGATCTGTCAGCCAGGAGAGCCAACTAGGTCCTGGAGTGCATTAGGAACAGCATTGCCAGCTGGTCAAGGGAGGTGATTGTCCTGCTCTACTCTGCACTGATGCAGCTGCTCCTCGAGTACCGTGTGCAGTTTTGGCCACTGCATTATAAGAAAGATATCAAGATATTAGAGAGCATCCAGAGGAGGGCTACAAAGATGGTGAAGTGTCCGGAGGGGAATTCTTATGAGGAGTAGCTGAGGTCACTTGGTTTGTTAATTCTGGAAAAGAGGAGACTGAAGGGAGACCTCACTGCCGTATTCAACATCCTCACAAGGGGAAGCAATGGAGCAGGCACCAACCTCTTCACTCTTGTGGACAGTGGTAGGACTAGAGGAAATGGAATGAAGATGAGTCAGGGGAGGTTTAGGAAAAGGGTTTTTTTTTCCAGGGAAAGGATTTCCATCCAGAGGGTGGTAGGGCTCTGGAACAGCCCCTCTAGGGAAGTGGTCATGGCACCAAGTGTTCCAGAGTTTAAGAAGTGCTTGGTCAGTGCTCTCAGGCATATGGTGTGATTCTTGGGGTGTCCAGTGTAGGACCAGGAGTTGGACTCAATGATCTTTATGAGTCCCTTCCAACTCAAACTATTGTGAAATACGTTTTTCCATGAAGACAGAAATGTCACAGTTTCCCCCCCTCAACCTCCTACCCTGTCTCTCTAGTCCCATTTCTTTCCCATTACTCAGGAAAAAAATAATTCTCTGTGTGTTTAGAAAATAATTTTTAAAAAAGTTTTCATTTAACTTGGAAAGAAAATTTGGTATACAATAGGAATCCATAGAGATTACAAAGGAACTGTGCCTGACAGTGAGCTTTCTCTTTGGAAGAGATGATTGCCTGTAACTAAAGGGAGAGATTAAAGAAAAGCATAATTAATGTTAGCATCTCTCATGCTAACACATACATTTACGATGCTTACTTTATGTAAAAGTGACCTTTACAGCTCAGTCAGCAGGTCGGCTAACATTTTGCGTATCACTGAGCTGACTAGGAAAACCCTAGTTTGTGCTTAGCATAGTCCCACAAAAACAACTTGTGACAATGCATATGTATTCTGCTATTTTTTTTCTTTCTTAGTTTTCTCCTTGGCTACCATTTGTAGAGAACTCTCTCTGCTATATTCATATGTATCTGTGGTGGTTTGTTTTTTATTTTTCAAGTGCCTTGCTACATGGGAGTCCTTCCTGGCATCTCAAACAGTGGACCTTCATGTGGAAGAGGACTCTGAAGATAGGCCTTGAGTAATATCTCTGCTTGATCTTTGCCTTTTCTGTGCAGTTTCTCCCAACCAAAGAAGTGCTTTATATGAGATTAGATACGTTATTAAATTTAACTGTCAAAAACCAGCTTATTGAGAACTCAGGTATTCTAGCCTGAAATACATTTTCAAACATGCTATATAATGCTTTATATTGCTTAGCTGTGATTTTACATATTTTTATGCAGGTGTTTGCATACAATTGTTTTCATAAATATTGCATAATTTGGATATAAAGTATTTTAAATATGTAAAAATAGATCCATTTTAATAAAAAGTTTGATAAGGAAAGCTTGTCGTCTTTCTGTATCCTTGTCTTTAAGAAGTATTTAGGTATTTTAGCACGCTTGTTATAGTCTCTTTGTTGAGTAATTTCCTGTACTTGTAAAATTACCTAGTGTAGTCTTCAAGGAGCTCTTTAGGATGATTTTAATTAACTGTGCTAGTCACCCAATGGCAATGTGGTATGGAAAGATGCTGAGCATGTTCTGTGAGATTAATGCTGGTTTAAAGTACTGTTAATTCAGTTTGCAGTATTTACATGTCTATTAAACATCTTCAATTTGACATTTTTTAAAGGATAAAGAAAAAACTGACAGTTCATGAAACAGACTGTTTTTACAATGGTACAATATTAGTCACAGCACTGATCCTTTCCAGCACAAGAGTTTGGAGTTTACAGGATGAAACCTTTTACTCCCATTGGTGACCCTCGTGTAATCCCTAATTTCCTCCCTCTTTGGAGAGCCAGTGTGAAAGACAAATGGATAAGAAAGGAAAAGACGGTTTTGCATTAAAATGATGAGCTGATTCACTCATGCAATATGCATTGAAGTGTTCCAGTCATTGAATTACTCTACCCAAGAAGTCTGAGTTGGACTCAATGTAATTCCTGCACTTGTAATTCCTGCACTTGTTCTCCCTGGTAGTTGAAGTAAGCAAGTGTCTGATTATGGAAAGAATGAGGTGCAGGAATTGGGAGCTGCCTAACCATGGCTCTGGCCCTACAGAAAGCAGAGCCTCAGCTGTCACCTTTTGCAGTGGTATTTTGTCACCTAATGGCTGCTCAGTTTCTGAGCATATGGCTGCACTTGAGTGGATGTGGCTCTGCCCAAGCAGGACAAGTCATTCGGTGGCTTTGATCTGCATGTGAGAGCTGGAATATCAGTTCAGCCTTTTCAGCAGTGCAAAGAAGACTGCTCAGATGCTGCCCCCATGAAGTATTAATGAAAGCTCAGCTCTTTTTCTTTTCAGCTATAAAACAGAAGCTAAGATGCTTCTGAAATACTGCAGGAAGCATGGATCTCCCCTGCCTTGGGCAAGTCACAGACAAGAGGCAAGTTCTGTGTTAGGAGGAAGGTGGAGCAGTGCCAAAGGGCTGTGTCACAGTGTCTTCTCCAGCAGACAGCAGTGCTGGCAGTGGATGCTTGCAGGAGGCATGGAAGAACAACATGGCTGGACTATGCTCTTTTCCCATTGTATCCTTTCTCACTGTTTGTTGTTTTTTTTTTAACATCAGAACTTCTACCAATGTGACTAATAGCCCTTAATGCCTTTCTCTGTGCTTTATTTTTTCCCCCCATCTAAACTTCTAATACTTAACTATGCTGAATATCAATGGATTCCATAATTTAATTTGCAGAAAAAAAATCAATTCATTTTGTGATTTCATAAACTAGCTACCCAATAATTTCAGGTAATGCCCTCTGCCTCTTAAATTGTGAGATGCCATGAACAATTGTTTCCTATTTGTCTTCCCTGTGCCACTCAAGAATTTACAAACCTCTAGTGTGTCTTCCAAGCAATGCCTCTTTTCCCAGAGGAAAAGTCATAGCCTAATATCATCTTGTACAAAAGGCATTTCACATCAGTGGTCATTGTTACTGCTTTTCTCTGTATTTTCTATTTCTGCTACAACCAGTACGAAAAATGCAGGCACGCCAGAAGTCATAGAATCACAGAATTGTCAGGGTTGGAAGGGACCTTAAAGATAATCTAATTCCAACCCCCCTGCCATGGGCAGGGATACCCGCCACTAGATCAAGATGCTCAGAACCCCAGTCAGCCAGGCCTTAAAAAATTCCAGGGATGGGGTTTCCACCACCTCTCTGGGCAACCTGTTCCAGTGTTTCACCACCCTCGTGGTGAAGAATTTTCTCCGAACATCTAACCTAAATCTACTCTCCTCAAGCTTATATCCATTACCCCTAGTCCTATCACTGCCTGACATCCTAATGTACATATTGTCATAATTATACTCTGATTTTTTCACCATTCTTTCCTAGTAATTCCTAATTCATTTTTTAAAGTACCACTGAATGCTGAGCTGCCAATCCATAGAACTGTCCACCAACAGTAAGAGCTCTTCTGAAGGTTAATAAATAATTTAATTTCCATCAGTGTGTATATATAGGAAAATTGGCTTTTCCCCAGTGAGCATTAATTTGCATTCATTAATACTCAATTTTGCCTGCTGTTTTTAGCTCTTCTCAGTGGTGTACAGTCCTATAAACAAGATTCCAGCAAGACAGACAGCAGTAACACTCTGGATACCAGATAAGTGAAGCTGAATACCAGACAAGTCAAAGTTCAAGAAATGCAGCTTGAATAGGCTTACCTAGATCAATGTTTAAATGTAACCAAAATTAAATACCATGCCTCTAATTTAGGCTTCTCTAAGAAAATGTAATGTCTGGTTAGCTGAGATGGGGAATGTCAATGTGCATTGCATTGATTTTATCTGTTTGTTCTGCTAGAGCATAAAGATGCTCTCTGGGGCATTTGCAAATCAGAAACACCATCAAAGATTTTGCATCCTGGACAAAAAATGGGCTGTGGTTCATTATGTTTATTATTTTATTTTATTTTGTTTTCCTCTACAGCTAGGCCATCACTTATGGAGGGGAAAGCCTTCAGTAATTAGTTATATAGAGTCTTTCTTCAGACCATGCTGCTATTTTTGTGATTTATGTTTCTGATTT
Source organism: Bucco capensis (assembly GCA_013396975.1). Classification (NCBI taxonomy): domain Eukaryota; kingdom Metazoa; phylum Chordata; class Aves; order Piciformes; family Bucconidae; genus Bucco; species Bucco capensis. Next base: position 89,706 of record VWZO01009210.1, on the reverse strand, counting down.
TTCTAGTAACACTATCATCATGCAAAACCAAGGTCTACTGTTAAGCACAATCAAACTTCGTCCTTCTTGTGTTGTGCAAGAACAAATTAAGCTTTCACCAGGAGGTAAAATAATAGTTTGTAACATAAGAACTGAGCAAGAAGATCCATATGTGTACAACTATAACAAAGCTCTTTACTTCTAAGTGGAGAACCCTTTTCTTTACTCAAGTACTACATTATTTGGCAGTTGGACTACAAGACAAAGCCAGAATTGCTCTAAACATCAGCACCTCCTGCCCAGGAGCCTGTAAGAATTTCTTAGGGCACACAAAGCTGGTACTGTCAGGGACGACCTAAATGAGCAGCAGCTCACTGAAGTTTTAGATGTGCTAATGCTTTTTCATCTCTTTTTACTTCTTGATACTTCAATATATGAAGCACAGAAGTCCAACACTTCTTTTAATAAAAGCAAAAGAGGGAAGTCTATGAGGGTTCCTTTCAACTTAAAAAGTATTCTATAAGTCTATGAAATAAAGGGAAAATACAGGGTAATTCTCAATTGATAAAAACGATTTCAGGAATTTAGTACATCCTCTCCTAATTTTGTCCACTAGTAATACCTTTTGCAATAAACAAAAAAGTCTGGCACTGTATACTCTGCTGACACAAAAGCAAGGCTAAAGCAAGGTAAGAGAAAGACTTGTTGTAGGGTTTGAGAGAAAACAGCTAAGTGAGAATAGCTCTTTGGAGACTATGTGTTCATTCACTGAGAGGATGATACAAATTTTATAAGCAAATTAATGATGACAGCTTAACACAGTAAATTAAGTTGTTCAATATTTATTGGTGCCTTCCAGCATGTTGCTTTATTCCTGTAATTACACCTATTTTGTTACCATCTCATTGTTGGGAAGAAAAATAATGGAGAAATATAAAAAGGCAAGGTGCAAAAGCAGAAAAAGCCACTAATGTATAATCTTCTGTGATGATGACTGTGCATTGTGCCTTGCAATTGTTAAAAGACTTTAACACTATAAGACAAAGGCAGTTGTGCCTTGTTTTATCACATATGGATACAACAAATGAAGAAATATGCTTCTGCTGAAAACTGAACCTAGAACTCTTTTTTTATATTAGTCTTTTCTTAATTTCTGAGTTTTTGCTGAAGCAGAGAGACTCTCAGTACAGACCAGCATCAGCTCTATCCAGAATATCTAATGCAGAAAGGCAGTACTGGGTCAAATCAGCAAATGTTAGCCAGCTTCTTTTAACAGAATTTAAAAAAAATTAAAAAAAAAAAAAAAAAAAAAACAAACACCCCCCCCCCCCCAAAAAAAACAACAAAACCAAAAAAAAGCCATGCTCTATCTGGCTAAAATGAAGATACTCCCTGATTTTTATTTATTTCCCCTTTCCATAAAACTGCAAAGCCATTTCCTACAAGCCCCACACTGGTCCCTGCTCACCCACTGAGCACCTCACCCAGGTTTAATAAGGGCTCTTACAGCTACATTAGGACAGAGTACATGGTCCCCTGGCAGAGAAGCTGGCAGAGAGAGAAAGGTAACCCTAGTTCTCTTAGCCCCAGGGCTGCCCCAGTGCTGAGAGAGATGCTGAGGAGCAAAAGGCTCTACTGTACTTTGTTAAATTACTCAAAAGAGGTTCTGGGAGTGGTACAAAGATAACAGTCATCTGTCACTTGGATTGCAGTCTATACATAGAAGATTAAAAAATAGCATGGAAGGAAAAAAATACTTTGGATACAATTAGGAGGATTATTTGCTTTTGTTATTTAGATTATATTTAGCTTAGTTTTTAACTCTTAACTCAAAAAGCTCCTGATTCTACTTTATATGGCTTGCTACCTTCACGGATCTGTGCTGCATCTGAAGTTTGTGAGGGTTGCTATGGGAATTCTGACTTCACTGCTCAGAAAGTCATTGTCTGCAACTTGACAAAGCTGATCAACACTATTGCTATATATGTTCATCTGCACTTAGAAGCATTTGTCTTATGTATGACTATTATTTTATATCTGTTTTTAATATGTCATTTCATTTATCTAAAGTATTCATTCAGAACAAATAAACTGCAAGGCTGTGAAGATTTTCCTCGAAGATTTTCCTTGTGAAGATTTTTCATCTCTCCAGTAACATAGATCCAGATGTTAGATTGTTCTACTTCATTATTTTATAGCAAGGATGTAGGAGCACACATAGAACTCCATAAAACGGCTGTGTGCCCATAAAGCTGGCAGCTGACATTTAGCTCACTCATCTGGATGGATAGCTGCTCAGTATTAATTTTATATTTTCAAAAATATGAGATCAGTTCAGAGCAGAATTGAGTTCCCTGAGTAATTCTAACCATGCAAATGTATTTATATGGTGCCTCTTGTTCTTTGGCCTGTTCATTCATTCTGGGATATGTGAATATTCCCAATGAGATTGCTGACCAATTCATTCTCATGCTGTGATCCAGAATCCATTGAAATGAATGAAATTACCAAAGACTGTGTTCAGCTGTTCCCATAGGAAGTCTCCCAATTAAGCAGCATTCAAATTATTAATAGTATTTGGGGGAAGAATGCTCATTAAAAAGAAACTGGAGCAGAAAAATACAATCAGCATCTTGATTTACTCTTACATTTCGTAGTGACCACAGTGTTTCTGCCATTTGTTTCTAAAAGGTTGGGAGGTGACTTTTTGGGGGGAGGGTGCAATTTCCATTGTCTAATCTTAAGTATCTCAGCTGTTCTCCAGCAGCAGCAACATGTGTTTAGAAGGAAAGCAATAAAGCCTTAATTATAGGGCAGTGTAACAGCTAGAAATGCATATTCTACTGCTACATGTTCTTCAGAAGGATGTAATCAATTCACACTGGTTTTGAATGATGTTTCATATTGTGATCTTGTAAACTGATCTTAAAATAGCCAGTTTATAAAGAAAGCTAAATCTCTATAATTAGGAGAACATTTCTTTTTAAAAATTAATCCTAAAAGAAAAGTGGGAGGATGGAAGTATATCAGCTTTGATTTTGAACCCCCTGCTGAAGTAAAAGAATGCTAATAATTTGGAGATTGGTTTTGCTGTTGTTTTTTTTTTTTAAAGAAAAATGTACAGCCATTAAACAACATACACAACTAACTGTAGTGTGTCAGAGATGAACAGAAATGAACCACATGTTTCTGTAAAGCCAAATCACCATGATTTTGTCCAGATAGTGAACATCAACACATTGCTTTGGATTTCAGTAAGAAAACAGGAAAACAAGGTTGACAGAATTCAGCAGTTTTGTACCATGTCATTTAACCAGTGCCCAGTGGCTCCTGCTCCACACTGGGATGCTGAGGTCCACTGAAAGATCAAATCTCTTGTGAATTGAATTGTAATTCTGGGCTTTAAACATGTCACCAACTGAGGCTGAGAATGTACCATCTAGGAAAAAACTAAACTAGTATTTCATTACAGCAGATTTTGAGAAAAACTGCAAACCCCTTTCCATGGAGACAGAACTACAATGTATTCAGAGCATATTTCATCCTTTGGGTTTAACTTTGAAGAAGCTGTGATTAATGGAAAAATAGTTATAACAGCTCTGTTCCAGTAACTACAGCCTTGAACTGTGGTGTCATAAGAAAGAAGAGCCTAATATGAATGCAAGGTAATTCATTTTGCTTAATGAAAAAAAGCAAATTTTCAACAATCCTGTAGCTGAATAAAGTCCAAAGAGGGTTACATCAGTCCTCTGCTCAACACTTTTATAGAGACATGGCCACTGAACACCAGGGCTCAATGTTGGTGAACACAGAAGAGCTCTACTCATGAGCCAAAGTGGCACAAAGATGCTGAGGCATAGCTCAGTTTTGGATTGTAGTCCCTCTCTTCTTTGCCAATTGCCAGTAAAATCGACCACAGCTGTCAAAAAACTGATCAAGCTTAAGAGTTTCCATATTTGATACATATGAGTGTCATTTTGTATAGCAAGAGCTTCTCATCTGAGTATCCTATGTCACAAAACAGCAGGTGATTTCTTTGCAAGGACAAGTTCACAAGTATGTTAATGACCAGGGAGAAAAGGTATGTCTATTAGGAAGATATTATGTCTTTTTACAATATAAATGATTGCTATCAACTGAATAGAACCAAAAGTATTAGAATAACCTATAAATTCCTTTTGCCTAATCTCTTGAAGTTGCTTAGGACACACTGGTATCCCCACCCTGTGGCAGAGGGCAAGAAAAGCTTCTCACTTTTTGAAGTCTTCAACAAAATACAGAATCACAGAATCATTAAGGTTGGAATATATATGCATATACACATAGTAGGAAGGAGAAAGGGTGTCAAGTCTTTTGTCCCTTTCTGTTTCTTAAGTTTTATCATGTACTTCTGCAGCATATGGGTATAACTAATCACATTTTCTGAGCGGATGTGCAAAAGATGGTTTGATATGCCAAGGCTAGTAAATGTCCAGTGAGGAGGAGACTGGTGTGCCCATAACAGATTTTGTGAGACATTTATAGAAATTACAAATGTAAAACATTTCATTTGAATATGTTATTCCCGGGGTTAAACAAAGCCCAAGTCCATTGTCAATGAGGAAAAAAAAATGTGTAGTATGTCTCCACTTCTACTTTTAGAAAAACTATTTTTTTTCAAATTCTCTTTGGAATACATTGTGGGTTTTTAACTTGTTTCCTCTCTTCTCTCCTATTTTCTACTTACTGTTGAAAAGAAAGATAAATAGGAAGGGATTTGGAAGGGGGAAAAAAAGGTTAAATCCCTCTCTCACATAAAAATAATACTGAAAAATATTTTTCCAGTGTTGAAATGAAGAGTAACTGATGAGACTATTGAGAAGCTGTACACACTACACCAAAGCTAAATAGCAAACAAGGAATTACTGATGTTGTTACTTGATGCAGAATGTCAGAGCAGATCTGATGGACCACTCAGACATGCTTAATGACACAGCAGCTAATACTGCTGAACATGCCTATCCAAAGCACAACAAAAGCCTAACGGTTTCTGTCCTTAAAAAAATATACAAAACTATTGTCCTAATCCAGTACTAAACTGGTGAGAAAAGACACTTTGGAAAATATAATTAACACATTCTTTGATATTCAAAATGGTAGTTTTTCTCCAAATGTTATAGCTTCTTTATAAATCAGTACCTCTGACCACATAATTCCTCTAAGCCAGATCTAGGCATGTTCCCACTGACTAACTCTAGGGGTTCTTCTTTTGTTTTCTTTTTTGTTTGTTTTTAAACAGAGCTGAAGTAAGTTTGAGAAATTTGTAGAGAAACTAAAGAACAAGAGTATTTTGCCTTTCAAAGTGATTTGTAGTTGTCACTCTTTATTTTTTCCCACTAGTCTCTTCATAAATATTCACATATCTCAAATCTGTGTATTCACCTTCTCCAATTTTCAGGTGCTTTTCCTTCATAGTTAATTTCTTTATTCATTTAAAAATCCTTCACTTCCCTCTGACACCATGTAATATTTATTACATTAGTGCTAAAGCTGCATGAATAATTTATCAACTATTTTGCCTCTTTTCCCATTCAGATATGGCCCTTAATGATTTACTTGAAATATTCATTATTTGAAATGTCTTGCTGAATAATTTTTGCAAATAATTCTTGGCCTGTGCATTGTTCAGAGGTGCAACCAAAACCCCACATGGCAAAACCCCAGCTTTAATCCAGCTGTCCCCTGATGGAGGCTCGCCTTCTGATCCATTGCTTGGTGCACCTGCTGAAAATGTCCCTGCTTGAAACTGGCTTCCTGAAAATACTCCTCAATGTTCACTTAAAAGTTCTGATATAGAAAAAAAATAACCTATCAAAAAAATGCATACTTTTAGACTACTTGGAAATGAAGAACATGAGAGTCAGTGGTCAAAACAAACTCAGCAGTGAGAGTGCTATCTACAGGGAACTTTCTGCTTGTTCAACTAGCTGACAAGCTGCTCATGATGTCTTCATTCAGTTATCATCAAAAAGCATAGGTTACCCAAGTTACAAGCTCCTTAAAAGAGAAATGTTGCAAGTATGATTTACATAGCCAGCTTTCAGGAAGCCTGAAAGAGAGAACATTGATACTAAGAGCAACAACAGTGCTGGGGAGTTTCCTTTGCAACATCAATGCTGGCAGCAGCAAGAGGACAGCATCAATCCTGGAGTGGAGGGATGCAAATAAGAGCCTTCCCTTGTAGACAGCAACATATTTTTCAACCAGCAGTGGCAGCCAGGGTATGGATACTGTGTTTACATAGATGAAGGATGCCACACTTTGGAGAGCAAGGAACTGGGCATTCAGAAATTCAACATCTGGTGGGATCAGCAGGTCTTGTGCCCCATTCCCCACTTGCAAGCAGCTGGGTTTGTAGTCACCATCTGCCTTCATCAGGGTAACAGCTATTTCCAAGTGAGCATCCTAGTCTATAAATCCCTCTGTTAATGAGATCCTCAAGGGAAGATCCTTGGACAAACCCATCCCCTGCACCTCCAGTTTCTAGCTTGTTTCTGCACCTTATAAACAGGTGGCAGTATTTTCTTGGCTACTTTGGCTTCTTTCATGAGAAAACCAGGGCTCCCTCTGTGCTTAGACCAATTTTCCACTTCCTCCTTCCATTAGCAATGCTGTGCAGAGTGCTGACCCTCAGGGTTATCATCTCTTGAAAAAACCCTCTAAGTTAAATCAGTCTGGCTATCTGCTATAGTCTATGAGAGTTGTCAGCTGTACCTGTGCTCTGCAGAGGCTCTGGGAGTGTGTCCAGGGCAGCAGGGAGTGAAACACCAAAAGGGAGATTCAGCATGTATCAAAAAGCTCTGCTTTGAAAAGGCCAGAGTGAACATGCTCTGTTACAATACCAAACAAGTGAGACTAACTCGGAAGACAGTGAGGAAAACAAATATTTTTTTCTTTCTGAATTATAAAAAAACCTTGAAACATAAGCTTTTATACATAGACGGTCACAAAGTAGTCAATTGGTACTGAGTAGTCTGCAAATGACTGACTACAGAAGCTGCAACTTTTTGGATTCATGTCATTTTTTTCTGTTAGGCTAAGCTGTCACCCACCATAGCCAGATTCCATGGATGAATGTGTATCCTGTAATTAATTATTACTTATGCTTTTTCTGTCTGACCCCTGGAGTTGGTTTTTATAAACTGCAAATTGTCAGAATTTGATTCACATTCAGTGCTACTGACAGTGGGAATGATAAGAATTCACTTAACAAATATAGATGATAAAATAAAATGTCACATTTTATTACATACTTTTGTTCCATCTGTCTGAGCAATTTTAAATGCCAGATTTAAAGAAGTGCCAGCAGGCCACATCTTTCAGGGGTACTTGCACATGACTGCACTGGCTTTTAGCATTTTCTTTCTACTAAGAGGATAATTTGGTGGCACCATAAACTCCTGGAAGGGGGTGAGAGCACATGTGTTTGCATTGGGACACTCAGTCATGCTCCTGCCCCTGTGCCAGCTCCTGGGGAAATCACAGGGAATCATCACCTCCCAGTTTACCTCTCCTTAGCTCACACAATTGGACTTTGTGGTACTCTCCTAGGAGCGAAGCTGGGATTGTTCAGCCCGGAGAAGAGAAGACTTCGGGGGGACCTACTAGTGACTTTCCAGTACTTAAAGGGAACTTACAAGAAGGCTGGAGAGGGCCTGTTTGCAAAGGCCTGCAGTGAAAGGACAAGGGGCAATGGTTTTAAATTGGAGAGGAGTAGATTTAAATTGGACATTAGGAAGAAGTTCCTCACCACGAGGGTGGTGGAACACTGGCACAGGTTGCCCAGGGAGGGGGTTGAGGTCCCATCCCTGGAGGCATTCAAGGCGAGGCTTGCCAGGGCTCTGGGCAAGCTGATCTAGTTGGGGATGTCCCTGCCCAGTGCAGGGGGGTTGGACTAGATGACCTCCAGAGGTCCCTTCCAACCCTAACCATTCTATGATTCTATGATCATTGTTTCCATGCAGCTTTTGAAGGTCATCATCACTCACCTCTGCGCTGCTTGCTAGTAAGACACTACAAGAGCATCTCTGTTACTGTAGGCTATTTCTATTACTCACAGTATTTCTCTTCTTCATGTACCAAATATTGAGGCCTTGGAAAATTTCAGATTAACTTTAGAGTATTTGTGTTTCTGTCAGTGAGGCAGAGCAATGGTGGCAGTGGTTGGTGGCTGGTTGTTGTACTCTTTTCTATGGGGTGAGCAGCTCCCACCAGACTGCTCCTATTTGGTTCTGGTGCTTGTTGGGGACAGTACTTGCCTTGCCTGCCAAGGCTGCTTGACCAGTCAGACATAACAGGCCCACCCTGTGCTCCTTACCGAGGATGAAAGTGAATCCACCTCAGCTCTGAAGTCCATCAAAGACACGGGGTTTTAAAATTCAGCTCAAACTTGAAGCATTTTTGATGCATTTTCTGCTTCAAAAATGCTGTGGGAAAAAGGAACAGGAAAAAAGACAGAGGAAATAACTCAGGAGAGAAAAAAAATGGGAAATGAAGCACAAGGTGGTAAAATACAAAATGTCGTCTATGATCAAACACTAGAGAGGAGAAGAGATAAAAGAGATAAAGAATAAATAAGTAAATGCTACATACTCCATGTCCAATCCTTGCTTTCTGTGCCAGCTAAGTGGCACTCTGGCTCTGATGCACAGACTTGGTGCTGCACAGGGAGGAGAGGTTTCTTCTTAGTAAAATAAATCTGACTGGTTTTTGAGGGGGGACCTTGTTACTGCCCCAGCAATAGTGCAAATATGGTACAAACTAATAAGCTGCCAAGAGTATCTCTGTTGCTAGGTCTACCTCATGAAAAAGAATTCTCATTCCATGCTTGACCCTTTTTTCTGAAAGAGAAGACAAATTCTCCATCTTTCATACTTTCCATATATTGATTTTTTTTTTCCCCCTAGTTAAACTTCTGTCTTCATGCTTGATCTCTGCAAATAACACCAGAGTCAGGGCCCTTGTTACAAAACTCATGTAGATTATAAGTGGAGGTAACTTGAGTACTGGGATTTGAATGTGAAAACTGTGCTAACTCCAGGCTACTATTAGTTTTGCACTCTGACACTGAGTAAAGTATAGACTCAAAGAAATACCCTCGACTGTGCCCATGCCTCGGAGCGGATTTTGATCAGACTGATTGTTCCATTAAGCTCCCAGTCTGGTGAGGAGTCACACTAGTAATTTGCATCTTCATAAAAGAATTAGCAGAGCTGTTGCTTTGAAGTTCAATTATCCATGTGCATGTTTAAAGCAGAATATTGAAAATGCATTGCGCTGTTTGCACAGCTGCAGAAAGCTAAATACACAGGATGTTTGCAGGTTTGCTATCGAACTTTCCACACAGCCAGGGCTATTGTTAAGTTTGCAGAAGACCGAAAACCATAGTCACGCACTGAAGCAGAAATGAAGCTCTAAATAAAGTTTATAACTTTGTTTGTGGACACTGAGGATAAATCCAACAGGACACTTAAGGGTTTATATTATAAGGTGCCAGATGCAGCTCTATAGTTAAGGCTGAATTGAGCCTTGAATTTAAATCAGGAGTTCAACTTCACTATTTATGTGGATGATGTGGTTTCCTTTCTTTTTTTCCTCATCTCGAAATTTACAGTACTTGCTCTTTATGTACATGGTGGATTTTCTACTAACTAGAAAGTAAATCAAGCAGTTAAGGGTTAAAATAAAAATGTAAACCAGATTCCTTATGGAATTAAGATTTTGTTCAGAAAACTACTGATTTCACATTGTTACTGCTGTTAAAAGTTATACAATATTAAAAAATAGCTAAAAAACTCTATGAAAATAATTATTCCATGTTTATATAATTGCTATGATTAACAGCTCACCTATTCTTAGAGGAATTATTACTGTATCAAAGCTTATGCAGCCTATCATCCCTCCTTGCCAGCACAGCCATTCACTGACACAGTACTCCAGGTTACAGCTTTCCGTGCTCCTGTACTCCAATTCAAAGGAGGGCTATAGTCCTTTTGAACAGACATCTTGGCCTAGCCAAGGCCATCAGACTTTGGTGATCTCCTACCCACACGGCTGCTCACACGTGATTGACCCTGAGGGCTCTCTAAGTCTCCCTGCATTAGTGCAGCTCTGCACCAGAACCAGGCATGTTCCCCAGAGGGCTGGGGTAGACAGTGACTGGTAGTTCGGCACTTTAAAGCCTCTTCCTCTGGACCTGCCTCAGCAATCCATGTGGGCAAACCTTGTGCTCCAGCCAGGGCAGTGCTAGGGGAAGTCTGGAGCTGCAGCTCCCACCTGGCATGTCTGCAGGCACCATCTATGGGTCTGGTAGCAATGAGATTACTTGAAAAGCATCTGAAAAATACACTGATAATGGCCTGTGTACTCCATTGTGAGAGATTCCACAGCAGAACAGGGCTCTAAAGAAGCCACATAGATTATCCATTATGGAAAAGTAGACACTATGAGAAACATTAATATTAAACAGATTGTCCCAGGTAAGCTGAAGCTACTACTGTCTATACAAGGTGCTTGATATATATATAACTTTATATTCTTTCTCCTTACATAACTGACATAATATTTCATGGACCACTCTACTACTTGCTGCCACTCTGCCACATTTTGGCTGCTGGTCATTTTTGCAGAGAACAGGAGGAATGGTTGCAAAAGAGACAGGCATGACACATAATGTTTATCTATGAGCGTGGAAGATATTTTGATATGACTTTTACATTCATTCTTAGTGACTAATCAAAGTTCCAGCTTGGCCTCTGAGGATCAGCATTTCTCATTTGCTAGCTGCTTATCTCTTAATCAGAGCAACATCTTAACATCAGGAATCCTGCACCCTGTGGCATTTGTCATGGGGATATAATTTGTCAAAAACCTAAGAGAAATAGACAGATTTGATCACAAGGAAACAAAAATATTACAGCTCTGATGTTATCAGACTTAAATGACTGCCTTTGAACACACTACCTCTATACCAAAGATAATTACAAAAGGAAATACAAGTGAGGAAGGTTTTTTGAAATACAGTAACTAAGGAAATCTCATGTATGAAAATCCAGGGTGTTTTGTACAATTTCATGCACTGATGAATCTCTGCCGAAAAGAAAAGAGTTCCTTAAGCTTACAACTGCACATGTAATTAACCACATCAAAATGATAACCCACAGAAATTCAATAGTTTGCCCCCAAATATCATCCTCTTGGGATTTGTGGCAAACTATTTGCTATACAATAAGCCTAAAATGATACAGAGTCAGATCTGCTCAGTTCACACAGTCTACTCAGATAGCTGTGTCTTTCCAAATGAAAAACCCCAGTGGAAGAGATAACAATGAAATACTACTGACCATTCTAAAACTAAGTTTGAGGTTAATTGGATTTACTGCCATTTATTACTTTTCATTTATGAGTTACTGGAAAAGCATCAGTTCCTGATGCAGTCAAAATCTCTGAGTAAACTGCAGATCAATATCAGAATTGATCCAGTTTCTTTCTGCAGCACGTCTTCCTTTTGGAGCAAATGTAAATGCTTAAATGTTATACGACTTAAACTAAACCACTGCAAAGAATACTAGGATTAAAGCTGATTTCTAGCAACTGCTAAACACCTCTAGCCCTGAAATCACACTTCCAATAACTGCACCACAGCCTTGTTACATTTTTTTCAGTGATTCATTCTTGTAATGTATAGAAGCATTTATTGTCTCTCTGTGTGAGCAATGCAACAAATAATGCCTGCTCACTCTATTGTAATTTCTTTAATGTTTAATACTGTTCATATTCCTAATAAAAAAAAAGTTTTCCATAGTTTTTAATACTGGAAGTAATTTTGCCTGGCAAAGAAAACAGATCTTAAGTAGCAGCAATGCCAAACAAAAAAAAAGTTCAAAATAATTTAAAGAAGTCCATGTCAAGCCTGCAGACCACTCCCACACTTGCTTATCCCAGTGGGCACAGATAAAACACAGGATTTGCAACATACGCAAAGGACTAAATAGATCAAACTATGTTAAATGTGATATTACAGAAAGATCTGATGATACCCACATCCAACTTCTTTGTTTGTTCCTCACCTGTCATATTTAAATTAATACTTTCCTATTTTTACTTATTAAACAAATACTTGAATAATTTTTAAAACAGAAATTAAGAGGGGCATTTGCATGTTTTGTTGCTACATGTAGGGCAACAGTAGCTTGTCTAGTTAACAGTTGTAAGTCAAGAGGAAGGGTACTGAAACACTACAGGAATGACTCCAACACTCCTTACATTATGCCCTGCTATGATTGATACTTTCCTTAGCTTTATGATCCATACACTCACTATTTGCTAGCTATACAAATCACATTTGTCAAACTTGAAACATTACAAGACTTCACTTTGTATTTTATTACTAACCAAATCCACTTCGACATAACAACCCAAAACAAGGGTCTGACTTTATGAAGTGTTGGTGCACTTAGCCAAGCAAAAAGTGGAAACAATGCCACATTACTGATTTGTTCACTTCCAATTTGAACAGTTAAACTGTAAATAATAAGCATCTTTATTAAGTCATTTGTGGCCAATTCACAGATATAGAATAGCTAAGAAAGAATTTATAAATGTAGACTTTACTTGAGATCCATTTAGTCCAGTATGTGGTCTCTGGTCTCTAGTCAGCATTGGATTTTTCACAAGAGCCTGGGGAAGAACAAACATGAAACAACAATCCTATAGGAGATTAAGAATGTTTCATTAGCCTAATGGTTTAATTATTTTGTTAACAGTTTGAAACCCTAGCTACAATAATCATGAACATTCCCATCATCGATACATCTAATTTGTTTTTCTGAAACCTGCTATACTCCTAGCTACAGCCAAACCCTATGGTAATAGATGCCTGCAGTTAATTTTAAAAGTCAGCAGTTCTAAGCTTGTCTCAGGGAAGAAATCCTTCGTACACATGGTAATATTTCTCACTTGCTTGTTTTCACTACAGCTTCTTTTACTTGTTGCCACACCAAACTAGATTCAGGCTTCCCTTGGAAGAAAATAACTATTTTGCATACTATTTGTTTCTCTCCATATTTGTCTTTTTCTTTGGTAAAGATATATTCAGTTTTCTCGATGAAACATTTTCACAGAATCACACAGAATCATTAAGGTTGGAAGAGACCTCTAAGATAATGAAGTCCAACTATACCTATTTTGCTTTTGTTTCCTTGAAACTCAACACCCTAATGAGGATGATTTTATTTTCCCTATAGTCTCATTCGTTGAGCAAGGCATATACATCAAAAGACAGGTAACAACAGTCATATTACAGTTGTGAAACCAAGCATGGTGCTGCTAAAAGCCTGGCTTTCACACTGGGATTTTCCAGTGGCTGCAAACCTGCTTCAACACAGTCCTGCACTTTGTTTTCACTTAGGCCAAGTTCCAGTATCAGCCACTGTACTGTGTACTGTGTCTGATGTACCTGACCGCTCATCTAGCAGAAAACAGAGACACAGAAGATGCTGCTGCTCATGAGAAAAAAAATGTATTTCAGTATTATTGTCTAATCTGTCTAAAGGAAATGCAATTACTAGAAAATATGCGAAGTGCCAAGCCCCTCGCAGTGTGTTAAACAACAAAATAAAACCCTAGTAAGGAAAGCCTCAGTGAACAAACACATTTGTACTGGAGTGCACACAAAGAGGACTGGCAGCTATAAAAAGCCCAGTTCAAAGTTCAGAATGAAAAGGGTGAACCTCAACTTGCAATTCCATCAGAAACTTCTGAGCCATCCAACAGAATGCTACTTCTCTGCAATAGACTATTTCAGATCTTCCCAATAAAATGTCTAAGGAATACTGTGGGGCCATAATTCCTGCTGAAACAACAACTCCTCCTTCAGACATGCTGGTGTCAGGACTGCTCAAAGCCTTGAGGAGCAGTCAGAAGGAGTCCTCTGAACAGCACTCCTTGCACTGCTGTGGTTGGGCAAGGGAACAGCTCAAGTCATGACACACAGTTGGTTCCAAACAGCTCTCACAAGCCCAAAATGACCTTCGAGGAAGACAATGTAAGTCTGTTTTAACACATATGAACAGTACCTGGCACTAACAAGTGTCAGCAATAACCATTAAAATAAATAGTAATATCTTGGAAATAGCTGTACAAAGTGTGCAAAGTACATGATTGAATAAGGATAATTTCCCCATCTCATTTCTTGCACATAAGGTTCTTTCTACTTCCAGTCCCCTTAAAAAGTGAATTTTGTTTCCCAACTCCTGAAGCGGAAAATGAAAAAAGAAAAAAATAAATTATTTAGTTGGCAGCAATTTGGTACCAGAGAGAATTTAGTGACACTGAGATAATAAAATCAAAACCTCTACATGCTCTGTTTGGTTCCTCACCCACCAGGCTGTTTCAAGGATGTGATGTGTGGAGAAAAACTATACAGTTTGAGTATTATTATCTATAAACTACTAGGTAAGCACTGAGGTGTTCTGAAATAACCTGTAAAAGGAAAAAAGCATCTGCAGTTAAGAGCATGATGAACATCATTCTTTGCTTATTTACTACTTATAAGTATTTTAAATCTTGGTTTTATTTCCAAGTGATCTCAGCCTGCGAACGTACAATGCACCATTGTAACAGTTGCAGATGATATTAAGAGAATTGAATTGCAAGTATACTTTGGAGCACTGCAGTGTATCATCAAAGAATACTGGAGAACTGTTCCTCCATTCTTTTAAATGTGTACTCATTATCAAACTAATAGCATCCTGTATTATTGATATTATATTACAGCATAGGGGGTAGGCTGCAAAGAAACCATAAAAGGATAAACAGAATAACTCTGTAGTTACAGTATTTTAATAAAGTTTATAGATTTTAATTTATCTGAAAAAATGACAAAAAAGAGCTATAAGTATATGAACTACCCTTGAAATCGGAAGGAATTTCATTATATTAATTGCATTACAAAAGATGCTCAACTTCTGCATGATTTGTTTTTTTATAGTTTAATCATTGTAGGCTTCATCAAACTAAACAAAATGTTCAATTGCCTGGACAAAGAAGCAAAAATTATCACAAATACATTTTAAAGTATTTTTCATAAAAGTCTATGAGAGTCTATGAATTAATGGTGGTAAGGTAAAATTTCATTTTAAAATGAACTCCTGAATATCAAAGAAATATTCTCATGCTTAAATCCAAGCACATAGACTTTTCTCTGACATGGGAGTATTATTCTGCAATGGAATGATGGAAATGCCATAATATGTCATAAACACAATTTAATACTTTTTTCCATTAGGAGACTGCTTGCAGGCACAAAGATGAATTCATTAAAGCAGAACCACTGGTGCTTTCACAGTTAATGCCCAACAGCATTTTCATTTAAAATTTGTTTTTTCCATGGTTTCATAAATTTGCCCTGGACCAAAACATAGTTCTCAAGAACTAATGGTATGGGAACTCATTTAACCAAATTACATTTAAATATGTATTCTTAAAATAGTGGGAAAATACTTTCTGTGACTGAATCATGACCTGGTTTATGACAACCACTCAGGATGCATGGGAAACTGGTAGGATGGTCAAAATTAGTTTGTGTTCTGGAGCAGGTTAAATGTTAACTTTTCAGCAACATCATGGGAGTGTAGGAGCTGTTGCTCTATTTCACCACCAAGAGAAACTATTGGCACTGGGAAGCCATGAATGATCATACATGTGGCAATGTGTGAGCAATTAAAGCAAAGGACTCTATGTCCTCTGAAGGGACAATCCAACCTCCAGTAACTCTTCTTAGATGCTTGCTCACTAGCTGTGGGATGAGTCTGTGACTTATATCTCCCAGTGACTTGCCCAGGTTTCCACAGATAACTCATGTTAAAAACCCAAAACCTCCAGCCCTCAGCCTACAGGCCGATCAACAGTTCAGCTCTCTAACCTTTTTCTTTGTTCTCTTCTCCTTCCAAAAGATGTTCATCTAAACTGGAAGTTTCAACTTAACATCAGAGTTATTGGCAAATTAAGCCTTGTGCTGTTTTCTTTCTGGTTTATCGAAAGACAAGTACAGACAGAAGTATTACTAAATAACATGTTCTAGGTACATGATGACTGTATGCTGCAGAACTAACATGAACTTTGCATAGCTCTTTCCTGCTGCCCTGTAAGCATGGGAAATCTCTTAATACACAGTAGACACAAAATGAAGATTTCTTTGCTTCAGAAGTAATATTCCAATATGGGTCTTAATAGATTTAAAAAATCCAGAGACTATGATTTCAAGAAAGGGCTCTTCAAAATCCATGAATCTGCTACATAAAATTCTTAAATGAATAGCACCGACTGTGCTTTTCAAAGGCATCCAGAAGTTGATCAACTGAGCTCCCACTGCAAGCTAAAGCACTTGCCATTTGATTTCTACAAACTCTAGCAAATCCCTTTGCTATGGTATATAAACACCTTTTCTTGGCCCAAAGAAATGGCCTCCTGCAGAGATTATTTTATAGCCTAACAGAAGCTAGGCTGAGCAGTACTGGCACTCCAGCCAGCCTGAATGCCTCAGCAGGAAGAAGCACAGCCACTCCATGGGGGAGAGCACTTCTTGCCATGTCTGTGCTCAGGGAACACACCCAGAAGAGTGAACTCACGGCCTGCCTTTTCCACTGCCCTGCTGGAATGAGGTATAACCTGTTTTTATACTTTTCATTCCTGGGAATATTTCCAGGCTACTCTGTTCTGCATGGACTGTTTGGGCTGCCTCTGCCCCTGCTAAGTCAGTGATGAGGCACTTACTGCTTTCAGTCCCTGCTGGCTATGTCCAATGAGCTCATCAAGAGCTTGAGACAAATCCAAAATTTCACAGTGAGTCACCATGTCTGAAGCCCTTTGCTGTGTCTGTCCCACAGTAATGTATTTCCACAGCTCAGCATCCTATGCAATCACATCTCTTTGCAGAGAGTCAAAAAACTAAGCCTTTCAAGCTGACCCTTGTAGGGTTATTCCAGCAGCAGTGTGTAACTGCCAGTATATTAAGTCCTAATCAAAGTGTTCAGCCTAATATTAGACTGCTTCACCCAGACATAGGCATACTCATGTAGATGGAGGTGGTTAATACCTTCGAAAGAATACTAATATCTGAAAATTAAAATTATTTAAAAACTTTGACATAAGGACACAGAAAAGTAAAATTACTGCCAACAGTTTGGAAAAGGCCAAATCAGCTGTGGCTCCACAAGCTAGCTCTACTAGCATCTCAAAAAGAGAATCGCCAGTATAAAAACAGATATCAAATAAAATTAAACACTTTTAGAAGTAACAGAACTTCTATTAAGTATTTAGAGAACTTTGAGTTTACAAAATAATAAAGAACTCCATATAAAATAGAAATTAGAATGTGATTTTTTCTGTGAAGAATGAGTTTCAAGGCACAAGCTACTAATTCTTCTATTCAGTGCTTTTCAGACTGACTGTCCTGCTTAAAATACATTTTCCATATTTCCACCTCTGTACTCCCCATCTCTCTCCTTGTACTTTCACACTTTACAATAATACATTTCATGACTTTAATTCACTGTCCTTCAGCTAATTTTATTGTCTATAGTAAGCCAGACAGCAAGATGTGAGAAATCTTAGCCATCAATCTCTGCCACTTCAACCGAACCCTGAAAGTCACTGCTAAGCTTGCTACAGAATATGCAAATATGAAACCTAGTAAACTACTAGCTGCTTTTGAGAATAAATTTATGGCTTTCCTTGCTTACAGACGGAGCTTGTAATATTTCTCCTCACAGTTCTCCTTCATGGATCATGAAAGTGTTTCCAAACAGGGTAAACATGAGGCAAATTTCATGCTCAAAAAAACAATCTGGACACAGTTTATGTATCTGTCATTCTTGTAAAAGTTGTCTAAGGACCTTGGTAACAATGTCTCCTAAGCTAGGAAGCCCAAACCACCATCTAGCACTACATCACTAGGTATGGAGTGCCTGGCCCAGGACAGTCAGCCTCTTCAGACACTACCATTTTTGCCCAGTGATTGTCTTGGATTGGATGTTTTAGTGGTGCACAGCAACACTATACCAAATTGAAGAACAGTGAGTGAAAACTGTTATCAGTTTGTTGGTGGCACTAAGTAAATTAAGTCAGGCAGAATATACTTGGAGATTAGCCAGAATACAAAATGTACTGCAGATCTTGTTATCAAAATGGCTAAGATCTTGGACTGCAACTCAGATTGAGCTCTGTTGAGAAAAGGAAACATAGCTACAAAATTTTATCTGCACTGAAGGTGACCTTTATAATGTCATTTCTGAAGAAAAGCAAAAGGGAAAGATGGGCTTAGATTTTTTTTTTCTGTTTTCTGAAATGGCCTGCTTCTTTGATACTGGCTCAGACATTAAAACCAGGAGAACAGAGAAACAACAGCAATGTTCACTTCTAATATCTGCTGCTTTGCTGCTGAAAAGAGCAAGTTTCCCAAGGAGTTCATTCCCCAGGGTGTTAAGCAGTTTTTAATTAGAGTCAGGGAGGAACAGCCAAAGGTCCAGGCCCTTTTCGATCAGAACTAATGCATAAGAATCAAATTGGCTGCTTTGGCTGTAAAACTACTCAAACTGCAATGCATTCTAATTACTTGGGTGATTACAGCAGTTGACATCCAGCAAGACAAAATCACCTGCCATTTTTATACATCTGTTTAAGCATCTTACAAGCAAGTATATATTTGAGAGTTCTTTTCAATGGTTTTAAGACTGTACTACGTGAAACAAATACAAACACAGGAAAATAAATCAACTACTAAATAGTATTTTTGGTTTGAGGAAATATGGCTTTAAGTGTTTCCTCTCTGTTTAGTCTTTGCCACATAAGTACCCAGTAAATCAACAGAAAGGAGAAATGCATTTGTTCTTAAAGTTTCAAAAAACCCCTCAATGTGTGTCCAGCTATTTTTACTGTCTCCCACTAATTCTCAAGTGCTTACTTACCTGCCAGATCCCATTCCCCAAGCTTTGGTTCATTAGGCTAAATTTGATGCAAGATACTAAAAGATGCATGACACAATTGTTACAGAGGAAAAAAACCTCAGTCAGTTCCTTCAAATCAAACTTTCGCTTCTCTGGAGTGTCCCAAGTGGTGGTTCAGCAATAACCACTGGCTGGGCAGGTGTAGCAGGGACCAGGTGACTATACTAGAATGAACAAAAGATCTCTCACTATGATTTTGCTTTTAGTTATCACAATAATCAATTGCTTTAATAGATGACAAGCATGAATGCTCCTACTGCCCCTTCTCACAGCTACAGTCCTGTAGAGTACCCTATCTGATAAATGGAGCCCTGTGTTGTTACTCAAAATGCTGAGTTAGCATTCGCACAGTTATAGAACTATTTTCTTCATGTCCTCTCAGCCTCTGCCTGGCAAATCCTCCTCCTAGACATCTCCAGAAATAAATGAACAGCAAGAAACATCAGGACTGTGGTATCTAAAGTCAAACTGTATGTTCATTTGCCTAGAAGCCTCTCAACTGCTGCAATGAGAAACTGCAGTGCTATTACCAACAGTAGCAATTCCTATTCCTAAAGTCATAAACTGAGTGATTTGGTTATGATCTCTCTTTGAAATCATGGGCGTGTGATAAGGGAATCAGTAAATGATTCAGCAGCCACCACCTCCAACTCTTAAGCTGATTTTTATCTAGCTGATATCAGAAGTCCTGGCTGCACACCCATATTCAGCAAAACTCCCTTTGATTGCACATAGTGATCATGATGAGCTCTATTCAGGGAACAGCAGGTCAGAAAACAAAACCCTCTTACATAAATATAGTCTGTAAATATAGTCAATTTATACTATTGTACACTGTTCTTAAGACTGCAATTTCCTGCATAGGATGGCACAGCAAAAGGCTCAGTTTCAGAAGAAAGGCAGAAATCTATTTGCATTTATTTGTGTTAACATGGTTTCTTCAATAAAGTGTTTGGAAAGCTCCCTTTTCAGTGGAGAATTTTTTTTTAATTTTTCAGCTGATATGCTTAGTTACTTCAGTAAACAACTTTCCTGCTTCAGAATCTGAATATCTAAATAGCTCTTACAATCTTTAGCTAAATTTTTCTCTCCTCTTTTTGTTTTCATGCCATGCCCCTTCCACAGTAATTTCAATTTTAAGTCAGCAGCAGCACAGTTCAGCAGAATAAAAGATGCTCATTTATCCTGGCCTGTCCTTTCATGTTCACAGTCTGGCTAGAGCATCTCAGTGCCACATCCACTGTTCCAGGTTTGCAGACACCGTGCTCAGCAGTGGGATCCCAAATGTCTTCTAGACAGACAAAAATAGAAGTTTATGGATGACATTTGAAGGTCTCATTTGGATAAAAGCTCCATTTAATGAGGTGCCTTGCAGACCCAGATACAGACCATTCATAGTGCAAAGAAAGTTTAATAGAAATAAATCACATCACATTTGTAGCCAGGTATGTAGTAAGAAAGCAAATACAGCCATAAACAGTGTTACTTCTGTTGTATACTGGTCTTTACTAAAATTGAGCTGAAGTGACTAACAGTAGTGGAAGAGTCAGAGGAAGGGAGTAAGATGGGGCAAGAGAGCCAATATTGTGCTGTTTCCTTACTAAAAACATGGTCAGTCATATCTGAAGGACAGATATGAAAACAGTGGTTAAGACTTGCACTGACAAATTAGCATGTTGTATGTTTGCATGAAGAGTAGACAACAGAAAATGAACAAGTGTCAGGGAGCCTGTAACATCATTGACATCATTTATTCCACCTTGACCCTGCTGATACAGAAACTCGGGCAAAACAGCAAAATACAGCTGTTACTGCAACAGTAGCACTGAACACTAGAACAAAACTCCAAAAGAACCACACCTGCCTGTGACAGAGCTTCCTCAGTCTCATGAGTAACTGCCAGGAGAACCATGAGCACATCGCTGCCCAGCTCAGAAAGTCTCTCCCTGCTTTTGTAAAGTCACATATTTCTCCTTGCCTGTACCTCTGCACTGAAACCAACACTCACATCCAATAATGTACAAACTGGCAGATCATCACAGTTCCACCCCTACCACAGGGAGATGAGAGCCTACATGTTGAAAAGTGCATGGCAAAGCTATCTATGATATCTTCTAAGCCAAATGCAGAACTGCAAACCAACATTAAACAATGACTAAGATGACATGCCTAAACACTGCTGAAGTGTGGAACAGGAATGACACTGAGAGGAAACAGAAATTTTTTTAAACTAGGTTAATAGATGCTGCAAAGCTCCTTATGCCATCTGGTAATAAGAGCAATAAAAGACCAATATGGAAGAGTGAGTAAGTTCAAAAAGTAATCAAGAATAACAGTGGCATATGAAAAAAAGGATGGCATCTGCTACAGAGAATGAATGGAAATCATATCTCATACTCAAGGAATAAGAAATGATGAACTGAAAGGCTATTCTGATAACATACTGTCCTGCAAAAGGGCTATGCCAGTACATCTTAAAGCTTCTGGGAGACACAGCTGATAAATTCATATGATAATTCCAGTCTCTATCTAGCAGGCGAGAGACCCTTTCCCCGTTCCAGGGCTAATCACTGACCTACGCAAGCTTGCATTGTCCTGTCACAACTAAGTCTGTCAGGAAGAATGATACTAACATAACAATACAAATGTGCAAATACTCATCAGCAACTTTGCACTTTATATCCTTTGAAATTCTACTTGTACTCATATCTAAGCCTTCAGCATAGATTATCTCATGTTTATTATCAAATTTTCCTTATCCCTCCATTTTCTTGGAAAAAATTAGGCTTTCTGCTGTTGCTCTACTCCTACTAAAATAAATGGTACCTCACCACATTTTGGCAAAGGCCTAAGTCCAGCAACACTTGCTGGTTATTATGCTGTGTAACACAGTAATGTGTAACATCTAATGAGAAAGACAAATGCCAGAAGCAGAGTGAAAATTGGAGACAGACCACAGGGCCAAAACACAAAAGGAGCAGGCATACTAAAGGCCAGTGAGGATGAAGAGGAAAGTTTTAGTACTGTTCTCTTTTACGTTGACAAATACATTTCTCAGCAATCTGCCTTCCAATTGAAACCATAACCATAGTGAAGTGAGTGGTACACTTGGAAAATCAAATCACACCCTTGAGATCAAGTAGGTCATAAAGATCCTTGTAGGTGACCAAAACCTCGTGGTATCTCCCACCACAGTGCTCAAGACTTACAAAAGCTGGCTCAGCAATTCAGCCTGTAGACATCTCTCTTCCCTTCAACCACAAGAAGCTGTTAGTTTCAGGTTTATAGCAGCACTACGCAAATAGAAGTGAGTTTACAGTCCAAATTTTCAGAAGAAATTACATCCATGAAAAAGATTTTCTTAACTTCTATATGCAAATCACCAGATTCCTGAAAAAAAAATCCCTTTTATTAATTAAAAAAATGCAGAATATAGCCTTTACTTTAAATATGCAGGGAAAATAAGTCATCAGGCAGTAAATAAAAAGCAGCAGCATAGTGTCCAATGCCATGGGAGTACCAACTTCTCTTAATCTGACAAAGAACTAACAATCTTCTACACAAAATGGTAACTGACTGGAATATATAGATTACAAGCAGGCAACATTCCCATAGGAAATCCAGAATGACAGAATTCTGTCACAATCAGCTGACTACTCACTTAGTCTCTTTCCTAAAAAGACTCAGTCTGGGAGAGTTCTCAGCCTCCACTGACAATACACAGTTTGTTTAGTCTTTCTACTTCTGCCTCTTCTGTGCTGGTGTACTCTGTTTTTTGAGTGTGACAACACAGGATAAATAATGAGAACATTCTCTGTTTCTCTCTGGAAGACTATATGCCCCAAGACTATATTCTTACCATGTTTTCTCTAATTACTCAGAAAAAAATTAGCATTAATCTCAAAATCATCTATCACCTTGTTTTGACAACAATGAGAAGTATTGCCAAAAAAGGCAAGGGTCTTGTTTTATTCCTGGTGTTTCCTACTAGCATCAAGGATTAGCTTCAAGTTCTGTCTTCAACAAAGAAGCTCTTCTTTTGTTTTCCTAAATAAGCACTTAATTCTCATCACATCAGACTTATTTTTAGAATATTTGAATAGAGTACCTTTAAGTTGTCAGTTGCTACTGTAAAAACAGAGGTTGCTAAGGAAGGAACTGTTAGCTGCTTCCTTAAGCAACAGTAGCAAAAGAGGATGCAACAGCAGATAATTTGTTAGCAAAAATGGCAGATGAGGAACACAGTTCTTTTCTGCCGCAGTATTTAAAAAACATAGAAATGTTATGCACCAAAGTAGTGATATTTTAAGTTAGAAAAATGCAACAAAACTACCTCAAATTAGGATATTTGTTAATGAGTGTAAGAAGGCATTTTCCTGCTTCTGAAATTCATCCTCTTGTCATTTCGTAGGTCTTGTAGATATGGTTACTCCTTTTTTAGGATTATTTGCCTACTTTCAAGCAATTCTAGAAATTCACAGTTCAAGGATCTCACATTCAGAACCACATTAAAGATTGCCAGCAAGGCTAGAAGTTCCCTGTAGCTGCAGACAGTATGTACCAAGGCATAATACTGTTACTTAGGCAGAGATTTGTTTAAAAAAATGGTTTGGTTTCTTATTTTTATGTAAGTATTTAGATCTGAATGTTGACAGATGAGAACACTGGTGCAAAGAACTTGGTTTCGGGGACTGAAACTCTTTTCTGGGATTTCCCACTGAAGTCCTTGTCTTAGAGGATGGATTCAGTAATTTCAGTGCTGGAGGTTACCATTGTGCCCATTCTTAACCACTTTCACAGCACAAGAGCACTCCTCTGTACCCAGTCCACTAATGAAGCCAGAGACAGGAGTATAATTTAGAGATTATTATTCTGACGTGATCACTTCAGGTAGCTGGCTACTGCATGCTGTTCTGGCTGTAGTCACTAGAGGAAGATATTACAACAGTAGAGATCCTCTGAATTAAAAAAAAAAAAAGGCCTAGGACTTGTTCACACAGGAGACAATTCAAGATGGTTTATCTGAATTAGCTACAGATTTGCTGTGGATTAGTTAGAATCATATAAAACCTCTGAGTGTACATTTTTATTCAGAATTAAATTAGTCTAACCTTGCTTACACATTTTACACAGCTAGCAATAACAGGCCAAGAGCAGAAGACATGCAAGGGCATCTAATATGGTCTGTTGATAAAGACAACCACTCTCCCATTACATCTCATGAAAACCACATCTCACAGCAGAATGTAGCATTAAGAGATACTGGAATGGAAGAATTTGAGTTCAAGGACGTGCTCGGCAGAGAACTGGATGCTATCACCATCTTCAGAAAAAAAGTAGCAGGAGTCTGAGCACTAGCCAGATATATTGCTTCCACCTAGAGTGATCATCAAAATATGCCTGATCATGATACCCTTTTAGGCAACTGGGAGCTAAGCATCTTTGAAGCTAGCCTTATGACAGCTATATTAGCATCAGCTTCTCTAGGATAGTGTTCATCAGACATTGATGACAGGTTTCACACAGGGTATGCTGTGCTTCCTAGGATGCTCTACAGAAAGAGCAAGCCCCAGTATTGAGCAGGGAACCAAGTTCATAATCCTCTGTGTTTTAAGTTGTCTGGAGCTTCCTGATGAGGCAAATATAGGCAGTTTAGTATCAAAAGCAAACCTATTAAAGTTGTTCCTTAGTATAGCCAAGAATATGCAGATAGCCAGGAATGTATTTGATCGAAACAGACTCAGGTGATCTGTTCCTAAAAATGTAGTGCAGTCTGCTTTCTGCATGACAAGCTTCAGAAATACCAAAATTAGACTTCATAAGAGTATATAAAGCTCCCTGCTAACACAATGTGCAAATGGACTGTCGCGTTCACTGTGATCTTGGACAGCAATAGAAGTAGAAAGCAACAGCAAACAGCAAACTGCAGCTGAAAAATACCAACATTATCCTCTTTCAATACATATTGTTAAAAATGAACATTTTTAAAAGCTGAAGAGATGTGAGCCCAGATGCTATCGCCGTATGTCTTATGCAGTTTACAATTACGAACAAACAGCAGAATATGTATAAGGGAATCTAAAATGGTATGGATACGAGCCCAGCTGGCGTCCCCACATGCCTTATGAATTCCATTTTTAGGAACACAGCAGTATATAGCATTAGAGATGCTTCTTAAACATCTCATTTATAAAAAGAGTGGAGCTGTTTCACGGAAGTACACACAGAAAAGGTCTACAAGGATAATGAAACCAGCTGCATTCAAAACCACTAAAATAATTCAACCACAGCATTATTATTAAGAACCACTCGGCACCAGAATATTCCCTCAATGACAGATGATGCTTGTTTGTCAGAGGCTCCTTACTGGGATTTTTTTTTTAAGCAACCATCAAAAAGTCATTTTAGTCAGAAAATGCCAACTTACTTTTCTTTTGACAATCAGGAAAAGCTTTGGAAAGCTTTTTCAGGTCCAGAATAGAAGAGTGAAGGGCAAGCTCCAGGGCAGTGGAAGGGTCCGGGTGTGGGAGAGATGAATTCTTGCCACTTCTGAAAATTAATCAAAGTAGAGTCTGAAGCTTGGCTGATCCACATCCTGGAGAGTGTCCTTTACCAACAGGCTGTGGACAATTCTGCAATACTTCTCTTCCTCTCCTGCTTTTCAATTTCACCAGAACCATCTCTAAGGGAAGGCAGATAACTGTAGAGATTCCTGGTTAATTGTGAAAATACGTCACCACACACAGTTGACCTAAAATCATAATTTCATTACATGTACACTATCAACCAAAACATATCTAGAGCAGGTATCTAAAAAATAACATACACTACATATGAATGAAAAAGTATTTTATTTAAAAATACATTATACAGCAGAGTGTCTCTCTTTTTTTCTCACTGCTGGTTTACAGAGATAATATGATAAATTTAACCCAAATATTTGACTGGGAAAGATCCTGAGAGAGAAAGAGACCAGTTACAAGCTGATGATATACAGTACACTGAAAAAGAGTAATCTCTTTTAACATAAAAGAATCTCTTAGTAATCTTATAAATCAGATATAAAAAAAATGCAGGTTTGCTACCATGCAAAAATGAGTGAAGATTTCATTTAAATCTGCACACAGAGAAATCATTAGCTATTTAGAGTCAAGGTACTAAACTAAAAGAAAGGTAAGTGTGCCTAACACAGTGATACAAACTTTCGACCTACTACTATTTTGTAAACACAGTTGATAGTCTAAAAAAAGGTGGATTTTTCAATCACCTAAAGTAACGCTGTCATAGCTAAGGGCTCTATTCTAGGACTTTCTCCCCCTCTGATCTATTTATTTATTCTCTAATTCTCAGCTTAGCACAATGGCCTTGTGAGATATACTCTATTGCACTCAAAGATGACTTGGCTTTGCCCTGTTTGCCAAGCACTATTTAGGTAGCTGTATTTTAGTGAAAGCAGAGGTTAAAGTAAAAAGTGAAAAGCAAGTGTTACCCAGATGACTATGTGGGAATGCACTAAAATTAATCATAGAAAATAGACACCTGATTCTACAACCTTATATTTCAAATATCTTCTAACAATGATTAATGCATAGGAAATACACCAAATTATGCAAAATTTAAGGCCTAGAATTTTCAACAGTCTGCACTGAACATTTCTATACTCAGTGTGTCTATAACACTAACCTTGTATCAGCTGCTGCCAGAGGAAAACTTTCTGGCAGATGTTAAGAAATCTAAAATATTCAGATCCATTTGGTGCTCAATTTTTATAGGACAACTTTGTTATGAATAGTCAGTGAGGTTGTCTTTTGAAGGGAAAGCTCAACTTAATTATTTCCAGCAACGGAAATATGATAACATGTTAAAGAAAAAAATTTCTCAACACTGCACTGACTAACAATGAAAAATTTTTTCAAGAATATGGCCCTGAAACATAGAGATAGAAAGATTCGTAGAGAGAAAAATCTGACTGTCCTGGTCAGACAGGCTGAAGAAAATTAATGAAGCCATTTTGTTTCTTCCAAGAGTGCTCCAACATAAAAATGGAGACTAGAAACTCATATGCACTTTTCTTACTAAGCCAGTGACCATCTTCCCATCTTAGCACCCATTCTCCCAGCATAGTATCATGGTGTACAACAAATATGAGAAGATGCAAGCTTCCTTGAATAATTTGTTTAAATGATTCATGAATAGCATGGCTTCCCATTAGATATGCTGAACTAAGAATGGAGCCCTTAACCTTTCATGGGATATCATTAGTAATAAAGATTATATCAATGATCAAACTTTCTGTATTATTTTCATTTCTTTTAACCTAGATACATACATATCATCCAAGACATTCAAGAACTACAAAACAACAATTCAACCACAATTATGTCAGGAAAATATCCAAATAAATAAACTTTTAATTATGATACAATACTTATTACAGTAAAAATTGGCATTTTTTTCCTCTTCAAAAGCAGAAGCACCAGTCTTACATATAACATTGTTTGAATGATATCTTACATGGAATAAAGTGTAATACAGTGTACAAACAGGATTTTAATACAGAACATAATATTCACCTATTTTTTTATACACTGAAATCGCCTCAAATGGAAACAAGTTCATGCTGAATTAAAAATGTAGATTTTAAAAATCAAAGTCAAATCAAAATATGAAGTACTGTTGAAATAGGTACATGAATCTTAAAAAAACGGGAAGTCAAATAGAGGGTATTGTCAGATAAATATAATTAGTGCTCAGTTTGTCCCATTCCATCAAAAAAGTAAACAGTTAATATTTCTGCTAGAAAGTAAAGTGACGTTCTAATATTTAAGAATTCTTCAAAAATCAAGCCAGAAATAGGACCTCTAAAAATTTCTTATTTTTGATACACTGCAATTATCGTGTGTGGGTTGTGAAAAGAGATGAAGTCCAATGGAGTGAATACACATCAGCATCAACATCATGTGACTTCTGCAAAGGCCGTGATGTGGTTCTACGAGTTAAAGGAAAAACAAACAGATAAAAACCCAGAAACCACACAGACAGACATCAATTGCCACTGTGAAAATTTCTGCCTTTTGTGCTTTGGGGGCAGTCTTATGCTTGGAGACTACTGCAGGATAATGTGAATAAAATTGGTTTTTACTATAGTGCTCTCACTCACTTCCATAGTTAATTCTTTGTTAACTGCTGAAAGCCTGGATATTTAAGTGTGCTGAACAAAGTCATGAAGTGCAATAGTTCTACAGCATTTTAGTTTTAGATGGGTTTTTTTAAAATTAAGTAACAATGTGAATAATTGAGTTAGCTCTACTTTTATTGCTACCTTATCCATAATTTAAAGCAAAATTCCTAGAAACTAAAATGAGTTTCTGAGAGATTAGAATATTCTATTCCAGTGCTAATAAAATTTTAAAGCTGCATATTTTTTTTAGAGATTAATTGCTCCCCATGAGCTTGATAGCAAAGAATCTTGTAGCAAAATGCTACAACAAAATTGCATTCAGCAGTTGAGAAGTCATATTCAAAATTTCTTTTTCAGAATCACTACACTGTCCTCTTCGTTTGCAATGTTATTCTCCCTCTTTCCTTCAATGGGATGATTCTTGTGAATACAAAAGATGTGTATCAGAATGTGAATATATGATATGTGACTCTACACAGCAAAACTGCAGCATCCCAAAGAGCTTTGCTACTTTGTCATGCTCCAACCTAAGCAAATGCCACTGCAAACACTTGGTAGGTGAAGTCTGTGATGTGCAGGATCCAAAGGAACTGTATGTTCCCTTTAGGCACACAGTACCCTTGACTGCCACCATTTTTTATAAAACATGCAATGTATACAGTTACTAAGGAAAATCTTGATGTTAAACCATACATCTGTTCCCCAGCACAAAAATACACAGAGGAAAATATCACAAAAAGCATGGCAGATTTCTCTCATCACCTCCCTGTGCTGAAGAGGATGGGGGATGTAGACAATTCACACAGAGAGATCTTCCTTTTTGCTTAAGGGAATTTGTTTTAAGTCCTTCAGAAAATCCCTTACCACACACCATAGAAAGTACTGAGAGAAACCACGCAAGTTTGTATTTCTCAGTTCTTTAAACTGTCTGAATATTTGTATATCAGTCTGTGCAGGGGTAGGCACTCAGACATCTTTGATATTCACATTACAGAAAGGAATTTAGAAGTACCCTGAGTGGAAGTACACAAGAGCTGCCTCATTTCCCCCTCTCCAAAGAAGGCTGGCAGCTTTGCTCCCCCCCTCTCTGTGTCATAACTACACTGTGCCCAGGAGGAGCATTCTTCTCCTTCCTCTGTAATACACATTTTAGCTCTAGAAATGTTCTTGCTGTATTTTATGACTGCTTTCATAGGAGAACACCACCAAATCACCAGCACCTATGTACTTTCTTCTCCAAACAGGAATGAATACTTTTTAAATAAATAATGATTAAATCATAGCCAGCTGATTTTTAGAAAGTATCTGAAAAAAAAGAATCAGTGTGCAACTTTCTGCGAATATGTTTTCAGTAAACAACATTAACAAATGTCATTGTTTCAACGTTTTGATCCTGCAGAAGAATACCAAAATTAGCTTTCCTAATTAGAAAATAAAACATGAACACGTCAAAGCCTTTTAGTTGGCTGGCCATCTTCTGCTTTCAGTACAGGAATGATGATACATTGGGCAATCTCAATGATACTGGAGTTGCTCTGAGGTGACAACATTTTCATCACGGTATTTTTTTTTTTCCTTATTTCAAATTGTAAAGTTAAACTAGCATCACTCTAAAATTATTCACTTTGTTGATAATTAAGATAGCTTAAAGAGAAAAAAATCCTCATTATTTAGTCTAATCAGTTCTTTCAAGTCTTGCTTATGTGCTATCTCTTTCTCTATGTAACATACATTTGTCTGTGATGCAGAGAACCATATGCTCTTTCATGTGGCATTAATTCAGGACTGGATATCTATTACTTAACAAAGGGGAATGCGGTTCCCATTCCTGCCAGCTATACTTCCAAAATGGGCATGCAGAACAAGGGATAACACAATACAGGAAAAAATCCCCCTTCCTCAATAAACCCTCAGAGAGAACTGCTAAGGTACCAATCACGGAGCTATTGATTTGGACCCTAGTGAAGACTTGTCAATTCATTTCCAACAGACTCAGCAGGGTGATGCATAACTAGGTCAAAATTAATCACTTGCTGATGGCAAGAATCACTGATACAGAATCATGCAACAGTCTGGGTACTCATGCTTTTTCGTATGTTACCATCTCAGGCAAAACTACAAATTAGCCTTGTTGAAAGTCTTTACAGAAAAAAAGAAAACAAACAACACACCACACAAACAAAAAACCCCTAACCAAATAAATGAAAAAACACAAAACCCAATCAGCATCCTTCTTGAATAACTGCATTTCAGTTCTTTTACTTCTACTTAGATTTGCCGTGACAAAGTTCAGTGTGAGACAAAAACCACCATCATCAGATTCACACAGATGTGGAAGACAAGCAAAAAACCATGCACTAGACCTCAGCTTCTCCAACTCCATGGGAAGTGACTTTTCCTACAGTACTCAAAAGAATTAGAATATGCTGAGGATCTGCTCAGTGGCTGTAGGATTGCAGACACGCATGCCAGCTTTTGTATTATTCATTCTAAATTGACAGTATCAGCTTGGTGTCAGCACCACATGAACAAAGCATGCTTCATAGCCATGTTCTCACATCACTAACAGAAAACCGAAAGCTAAAGGCTAAGCCTTGTGTGCAGGTTCCTAGAGGGAAAATTATCCATACATGTTTATCTTCCATTAACATTTTAACTAATTTCTGTTTATAAGCAATTCTATAGTGTTAAAGAATTTAAAAAAATTCCTAACAACTTTATGATGAAAAGTTCTTTGTTCTACTCTCTTGAATACAGTTAGAAATATTCAAAAATAATCACCATCCTAAAAAATATTTTTCCATTTTGAAGACAGGAATTTGAAAAATTGTTTGTAGTCCTTCACACAGTAGAGTTTATGAGATTAAAAAATACTACTGTAGTATTTCAAGCAAGTGACAATTTATCATATGATAGTAATAATGTTATCATACAATTCTCTGGATCAGCAAAGTATATTTTATTAGTACATTTTAATCACATTTTTAAAGAAAAGAATGAATTCAAGTGAAATTGCCCATTTAAAATGTTGCAGACCTGCACAGAATGCTGCTGCCACACTGTAGCTGCCTTTGCTTCAGTTTCACACACAGACACTCACATGCATTCTTGCACACATAGGTTTATTGCCTTATATGAAGATGTTCAAAATGGTCCATTCCTGATATCCAGGAGAAGAACCTAATGATGCGTGCTTTGAGGGAGTTCCGTTGCAAAGGATCTTCTTGATTGTTACTAATACCTTGATTCTGTAACACCTACAACATGTATATTTGAGGAGGTCACACTGAATGACTTGTTCCTTTTCCTATGTTCAAGTATCGTTTTATGGGAACATTAGAAGTGGTGATCATAGTTTGCATTCAAGCAGAAATAATTCCTGTACAATCCCCCAGAAGTAGATTTGAGCAGAAGGGTAGAACATGAATGCCAGTTCAAACGCTTGATGTTGAAACAACATTGCTTATGGTCTTTTATGAGCTGCCTCTCCTGGGTAAGTGTTTGTGTGTGAAACAACGTTGCATCACATCTCCTTGAACCTACTGTGTTATCAAGAAAGAATCATTATAAAAACAGAAACCTTGAAACCTGCCTATAAGTTAATGTAAGCACATGGACTCTAGCCAAGCCATCCTGAACATAAACATATATTTATTAAAACAGTGTGCATGTACAGTATACCTATGTACACTTCTGGACATCAAAAATAACAGTATTTCCATACTTGTCAACTAAAGTACTTTGAAGCAACAGAAATAGGCACAAATCCTCTCCCCCATCTGCCCATATTATGATGAGCTAAAACATCTTTGTGTTTTGCTTTTAGCCTGTGAGCTCAGTGATGGGTGATCAGTCTTCCTTGACAGGCCCAGGGTCCAGATCAGACTCCCTAGGCCACACTGCACGTGCACAAATGCACATACCAATGAAAGACTTCTTAGTACCAAAACACTTAAGACCAAGGAAAAAGCAGTTAACACCAAGAATTAAAACTAAAAATACCTTTATCTGACACTCAGGAAACTGTTCTGTCTCACGAATAATCAAGATGGAGTAAATAGAAAAAAGTATTATACCTTAGAAAGACTAGGAGAAAGTTTCCCCAGTTTGAAAAAACTATCAGAATCCATGGCAATATCTATACTTACTATTGTTAAAATGCTTTACCATTGCCATTATCTTTGGCACATACACAATAGAAGAAGAATTACAGTGTCAAACGCAATGAGAATGTCATATATTGCGTGAGGAATTCCAAATACCCATTACCATGAAAACTTAGAAATAGCACAGAGAGAGCCTGAACTATCTGTTTCTAATTTACAATCATGCTGGAGAGTCAGTCCTATGGGTGAAGTGTAAGAAACCTCATTGTAACAAGGAAGGGTGACTCTGTTCTTGAACATGGTTTAAGTCTTGCTGACAGAAGTAGCACTATGAAGGAATGCCAAGTAGAGACTTTGGGGATAAACACAGCTTAGCTGTCAGAGCACTGCAAAGAATCACTGTGCAAATAAGTAATATTGAACAGCTACAGAAAGCACTGATGATCAGACAGTTATCATCTCATCCCACAGAAGATGAACCACAGCGCCTCTCCTAACCCAACAGTTCCTTCTTAAACCTCTTACCTCAGTATTCTATGTACTGCCTCAATTAGTCCAAAGAAGTTCTATCTTCACTTTGTAATTGATTTATTCAAAGCTACATTACTTTAAAAAAAAAAAAAAAAGAAAAAGGTCTAAGCAAGTTAGCAGCTACTACA
Organism: Bucco capensis; assembly: GCA_013396975.1. Taxonomy (NCBI): domain Eukaryota; kingdom Metazoa; phylum Chordata; class Aves; order Piciformes; family Bucconidae; genus Bucco; species Bucco capensis. The sequence goes on along the minus strand of VWZO01009210.1, from coordinate 56,738 downwards.
AGATGTGAGCAAGACCTCTGTAAGCCCTGGGTGATTTTAGGTGACTTGAGCATGAAATAACGTCATTCTCCCCTGAAACAAAAAATAGACTATGACTGCACTGGATGAAAGTGAACTTCAGACTCTTAGAGGTGCCACCCAGAATATCTGAATATCTGTATTTCCCAGTAAGCCTTGCAAAAGAACAGGAGCCTCTGACCTTGACTGTGGTAGGAAGAGAGCCTCCTCTCTGTAGGAAAGTTTCAGCTAACTGAAACACGAATTGTCTTTTTTAGAGATGAAGAAGGTCAGAGACAGAAGAAAAAAAAAAAAGGAACAGATGAGTGACTGATAAGGTTCCTTGGCTTTCATTCTTTTTTATTAATTCTGAGAATGAATGTAGTTAAGGTGAAAGCAATAAGTCTGCATTGCTGAGCCAGTTCTGGCAAGGATTCTTCAAGGAGACACTCTGCAACTATGGCTTATTTGAGTGCATGAGAAGTGTGTGCCCATGCAGAACGGTTTAATCATCTGCATGCACCACAATTAAACAGAAGTGTCACGCAAACAATGATCTACTCTTGTCATTAACCAGCAATAGCTCAATTCAGAATATTACAAGTACACTTATTTAAGTGCACTTCAAATGTAGGCTCTTGACCTCCACCAGAACTCAGACAGCAGCAGCACAGAGAGCATGCCAAGCACATTTGGTCTCCAGCAGGAAAAAGCACTGGAATAGCAAGTAGCAGATCTGGAAACACAAAAATAAGGTGTTTCATCTGTGTGATGCACCATGTACTTATTAATGCATTTATCTGTGCATTTATAATGGAATTGAGTGAGGTCCCATCTGGTAGGCATTTCTAATGAAGTCATTCTTTAAGACAGCATCTTCAAAGTGCTCACTCCCAGATACCCATGTAGTTATTTTGAAATGCCAGTAACAGAGCTGCATTGCTTTATGCTAGCACTGCCTTATCCAGGATAAGTTGGTGAGGATTTGTGCTACTCTTAGTAGCAAATTTCTGACAGTAAATTTTGTTTAATGATGGCATAGGATCTTGCAGACTAAGAATAAGGAAAAACAGATTAAAAATAAGCCAAATGCAAATGTATGGCTATTCAGAATATGCAACTGGAACAGCCCTAAACAAAATGTAGTGAAAAGCAACTTCTATGTGACTAACATATGCAAAGGCAAGTAGCACACAAATTATTTAATATCCCTCTCTCTCCAGATGCAAAAGAGCAAAGACTAAGTTAATAGTTCTTTTAGTGATGATAGCTAATTGAGATGGCTCAGTTTAGACATTATACATTATTATTCTTACTACCTTTTATTTAACAGAATCTGGCTTCTATCTAGAACACTAGACTAAACATTAGAAGCTTAGAAATCCACAAAAATTCAACACTTAAAACACTCATATATAAGTAACTTTTTAATCAACTATTTGCTAATTCAAATTTGAACTTTGAGAGTGGGAACAGAAGAAAGCATTACCCAGCAAATAGCAAAGTCTCCTTGTTATAATGCTCCCCTCATCCTCTCTGTCTGGAAAGGAACAAAACTTTTTTAACATAACATAAAGATGAACACTGTCATCTCACCAAGTCCAATACTCTGTGGATAGTTCCCAATTTAATCATCAAGAGAAAAGTTCCACGAGAGCAAACCCTTTACTGCCATAGGAATATGAGTTCAGAATGAAAGAAGCTCATTCCTACAATGCAGTCCTGGGCAGTTCACAAAAGGTGGAGGTCATCCTCAGGCAGAGGAAACATTATTCCTGCCACCATCCCACACTCAGTTTTCCCCACAATATCTCAATCTTGCCTAGGCCAACTCTCAGGAAAAGAGCATTGTTCATCATGAGTGAGAGGGTGTCAAATCAGCTGGAAACACTAAGTTAACATGAGGTCTTTATCCTCAGAAAAAAAATTAAAATTTCAAGAGCCAGAGAAGGTACATTTATTACCTATGATGGCTTTGAGTTGCAGAAATAACTTCTGTTGCAGGAGAGCCTAGCACATAAATAAGACATGCTCTTATTAATGTAGTAAGTCCCAGGCCAATTGACATGTTGTTTTGTTTTGACATTTTACAGAAAGTTTACTGAATGGATTATTTTGAAGATACACATTTATCATCTAAATGCTTGTTCAAGCAAATGAGACTCTGACCTCTTTATGACAAGATGTCAGCAGAAGTAGCTTAGACACATTTGGTTCAAAAAGGCATCTTAGATCATTCTGAAAGAAATCTTCTTTTCCTTCAAGGAAAGGAATAACAAACCCAGAGCTACCAGCAACTCTTATAAAAGGAAAACTTCCATCACTTCAAGTGACTAAGACAGACAAGGAAGTGGTTAAAAACATTTCTTCTTATGTTTAATATGAAAAAATATCTGCAGTAATTTGGATTTAAAAGAATGCCACAGAAACATACCTCTGGTACCCTACTGAGTGTACACTTCTTTACTGCCCTTCAAATACGGTCATAACATAAGAGATTTCAACAAATAATGACAGATAAAGTCATTAGGAAAAGTAGAATTGCTTTCAAAATTTGCATTGGTAGTTCAGAATTTCCCTCTGGTAAAAATGCCTAAAATGTTTTATTCGGTTATGCTATCTATTTCAGTGCTTGTTTGCTCATCAGATTGTTCAGATATAATCTTACCTAACACTTCTACCGTACAATATCAACATCAAAACCCATACATTTTTATTACATGAAAACAAAATACATCACAATACTTACTCATGCAAAGTCTTGGCATATTCAGGAGACTATCAATAGCATATCCTAGTCCACAACCCATTTGCTTTTGCAAGAGATCGTGGCTTTTGTGCAGTTACTGTACGACCAATGCTATTTGCTATTATTATCATGTTCATTAAGTTGTTTGCCCTGCTAGCACAGATGTCAGATCCCCAGTGTTTCCAAGTGGATGCTTTGTCCTGAGGCTAGCAAGTGCCTGATGACAGAAGCCACACAGATCGAGAAGGGGCTTCATCCCATGCCCCACATTAGCCCAAGGACATACTCAAAAGAAGTAGGATAAATGCCACTCACATTTGAATTACATAACCCCATGAGCTCAGGGGTTAGATTTTCTTTCTAAGCATTTAAAGCTCTGTGGACTCTCAGCCTAAGTGTTAACCAAACCTACTTGAGGAACACAAGGAAAGAGAGCCTCAGATCTACTCAGTCTGACTCCATGGACTTAGTAGTGGCTACAGCGGTAAACTGGATGGTTAAGTAGCAATTGTTCTTGGAGGTGACATGAAAAGTCTCCCAAGTAGTGTCTCTGAACTAATTCTTCCCTTCTTTCTCTTTCACTGCCATGTCTCCTTACTTTAAAAAAAGAGCTACCTTTTATTTAATTGTTTTTAAAAAAAGTCAGACATTACCTTTTCTAAAGGGCTTTCAACCCGGGGTATGCTGATAATGGGCATCTGGGCCAGATTATCAAAGTGAGAATGTTCATGTTCTGGCTGACGTCCTCTAAAGTTATTTACCACACAAACAACCTAGAAGAGATTAGAAGACAAAGAGAATAGCTAAAGAACAACTCTTTCTTTTGAGCTTTGCTCTTGACATCCATAATTAGGCAGAACTGACACCAGCTTTTGTCACAACATTGTAGAAATACAGAAATGTGAAATTCCTGTTTTGCAGAAAATCCTTAATTAATATTTCAAGACAAAAGATCTTCAACCAATTTGTTGTTACGTGCATCATCTCAGAACCAAAATACCCTCTTATCTAAAAGCAAATGCATTACTGAAGCTGAATAATAAAATACCAATCTATTCATGGCATTGTTAATGATCTTCAGAGCACATGCAGCAGACTATGGCATTAACCTTAAATTCCTGTGAAGGGCCAGTATCATCTAAATTTCAACAAGCAAAGACTTTGTCACACGAAAGGGAGAATAAGAAGGCAAGGACAATCCCCAGGTTTGAACTAAACTCCAAATTTGCTCAGAGCAGTAGTGACTCTCACATGGACATTTGGGAAAGTAACATATATGAGTTTGTTAGTGTTTGGATCACTTTGCTTTCCATTGCTGGTAAAATTCTGGCAAGATTACTCTTGAACAGACTAATCCTGACTATAGCAGAAGGAATTTTACCTGAAAGCCAGTGTGGTTTTAGAGCCAACAGGAATACCACAGACATGATATTTGTTCTAAGACAACTGCAAGAGAAATGTAGGGAACAGAACAAAAGTCTCTATGTAACCTTTGTTGATCTCACCAAGGCTTTTCACACTGTGAGCAGAAATGGTCTATGGCAGATTTTGGAACGTTTAGGTTGTCTCCCCAAGTTTCTTAAAATGATTATCTTATTACACGAGAATCAGCATGGCCAAGTCAGATACGGCGATGCACTTTCTGAGCCCTTTCTAATAACTAATGGCGTGAAACAAGGCTGCGTTCTTGCACCAACTCCATTCACACTCTTTTTCAGCATGATGCTCCAAAGAGCCATGGCAGAATTTGATGACCAGGATGGTATCTACATTAGATATTGTACTGATGGAAGCCTATTTAACCTAAGGCAATTGNCGTCTGTCCTAGAACAAGCAGCAATTTCAAGCATTGAGGCCATGCTGCTGAGAACGCAGCTGTGTTGGTCAGGTCACATCTCCAAGATGAAGAACTACCACCTTCCTAAGATCATGCTCTATGGTGAACTTGCCACTGGCTGTCGCAAGAGAGGAGCCCCGAAGAGGAGACAAGGACTCCCTGAAACAACATCTCAGCCTTGGCCATACTGATCACCTTAACTGGTCTACTCTGGCCTCAAATCGGGAGGTCTGGAGACACACTTATTTTTAGTGCCGCGGATGTTTTTGAGAAGGCACGCAGGATCACTCTTGAGGAGAAAAGACAGCGTGGAAAGAATCGTGTCTTGCAGATTATACCTCCTAAGGAGTCCTTCTGCTGTGCCTTTTGCAACCGCTCTTGTCTGTCCCGCATTGGCCTTTTCAGCCATCAGCACACTTGTAAAAAGCACTTATAAAGAGCGTGGATGGAGCCCTCCCCGGATCTTAGTTCGCAAAGCCTAGCCATGATGAGTGTTTCTCCTAATTCAGACACTCAGCTAAGCAGCACTGTTTGCCAACTGTATTTTCTCCAAAACACAACTAAATTTGATGTCTTGCTACTCAAAACAGTTTATGCAACACACATCACAAAATATAAGAAAAATGCTGGGACTGATTTCTGTTCTGTTCTTTTATGACTTTGCGGGCAGATACACAATGGAAAAACTTCTTAAAAATGAACAACCAAGTATAACTCCTGGACACCTTCTGTAGAAGGGAATATTTGGAAGTGCCAGTAGCTATATTTTAAAGGAGACCTAAAGCTGCTCTCACATTTCTCAGGGGACTGAAAACACCCACCTCAGCCATTCCTGTGAGAGTTCTCAGTCAAGTCAAGTCTTTAGAGCCAAGATCTTGAGATCAAGACCTCAGATCTCAGATCCAAGAATTAAGCTCAAAAGTGTTTTCATGGGGAAAAAATCCAAAAGTGTATTTAGTATGATTTCAAGCTGCTGGGCAGACAAACTTTCAGGCAGTAAATAGCAGCCACTATTCTATGCCACAGTCTTGCACTAAAGTTATCAGTGAAGGTGATTCATAGATTAGCAGCAGCTTTCTGACACAGACATTAGTCACTGTGAACTGACTAATGATATGATTTTGGAACACAGGATTTTTTGACATAGAATAACATACAATTTCAATGCAAACCTGAATTAGCATGAAAGAAATTCAACAGGGTTAAAGTTGGAAAAGAAATGCTACTTATTCTCTGGTAAGTGCAGGTATCACTATAGTGAATTTAATACAAGAATATAAGTTATTCTGAAGGATACATACTTGCTTAAAGTGGGGCTAGATACAAAAAATATTGGTTGAAATGTTACAATCTGGTTTATAAGGAAATCAAAAGAGATCATTTGATCAGTCCTTTCCTGACTTCACATTCTGATTGTATGCAAATATAACTGAGGAAATAAAACCCAAAAACTAGAAACGTCTATTTTGTCATTTAGTTGTCTGAAAAGACAAGGCTATCAATATTTTTTTTAAGAGATACAAAGTTATACACTGATTTCTTTTTAAACAGGAGTGACACAGATATACACTTACCAAAAATACTGCTATAGATATTCCGATTATAAATCCTGCTATTACATCTGACCAGTGATTTCGATACTCTGCTACTCTGTTGATTCCAGTAAGGAATGCCAAGCACATTAAGCCCAAACACAGAACAGGTTTTGCAAGCCTTGTTCCTCTGGCTTTTACTGTGTTGGTGATATACATCTGAAAATTAGAAAGGAAGAAAGTTTAAGACTGATAAATACCTCCAGCTAATTGCTGAATAAAAGCTCTACTTCTTAGTTGAATAGATATGTGTATTTGGCTTTGGGGCTTTTTTTTTTGTTTGTTTTTGGTAAAGAAACACGCAAGTAAGAGTGCTAAAGTCATCACACCCTTTTCCCAGGGATACAAAAAAAGAATTAGACAGTATAGCACAATTACATTTTATGTGAACCTGAAAAGCCCCCAAAAGAACATGCAAACTAGACAATCCTATCCTATTAATTCCAATCTATATATTTACTTACATAGAAGTAAAGAGACTGATTTTTCACTTCACAGTGTTGACAATAACAGAAAAAGATCTTGACCCTGAAAGGGCCTACATCAATGCCTTGTTTTTATTAGCAGATGTCTTTCTTCCTCATACACAACTTCTCCATGAGATTAACTAGAGATTTGTCAAAATAGCTAGATACCAGCATCTACTTTTATAAATAATGTGTAATAGTTTCAACCAGTGCTGAACCAATACACCCCTTTACTTCACAGATAGTGACTAAGGATCTTTAGTACCAAACCCACCCAGAATACAAATTAATCTAAATGCAGAGCCTTTTATGCATCATACTCCAAGAAATCAATCTGCCCTGCTTGCAGTCTAACTCCTTGTGCAATACTGCTGAACTAAAAGCACTGTCTGATGGCAGAGCAGATCTTCTGCCCTAAGGGTATGTATAATGACTACTAGGTTTAAGCTAGCACTTTCCAAGCTCTGATGGGACAATGAAAGAAATTAATAACAAATCTTTGAACTTCCATTCTCTCAAATCTTGTCATTAAGCCTGCTTGAAAGTTCCCCCTGAAAAATTACACTTCAACTAAAAAGACTTTTGAGAAAAAAAGAAAATGTTTCTGCAATTAAACCACTGAAATCCCTAAAAGCTTCACATTTAGACATGAACTGAAGTTTCTAGATTGAAGAATGCAAATATTTTCTGTGGAGTTTCACTAGAGACTCCAAGTGTGTAATGCCTTCACTTTGAACTGCAAAGGGAAACAGATGAATATGTATTGAGGAATCAAATGGGCAGTCCTTTGGGTTTTTTTGTACTGTCTGAAACTTCAGATGAATTTACGTGGTAATCAGTTATGAAGTACTGCAATAATCCAGTTAAGAAGTAGTTTAGGAAGCATGGTTAGTTATGATAAATCAAGTGAAGGAAGTACTGGTCAGAGATTGTCTGAAAAGAGCAACATCTGACAGTAATTCTGTTCAAAACACTAGAGAAAGAGCCAAGCCTTAGAGGACCAATCAAAGCAAGGCTTAAAATCACAGCAGAGTACTGCAACATATATACCTTCAGCATACCTTGTATGATGAACAGCAAACTAGAACTAAGCTGTCAACCTAAGGCAAAGCAAAGCTTTAAAAAGAAGTTTTGGAGTGTATCTCCAAACCACACTTCTCTCTCCTTCGTAGACCACAGTGTTTCTCCCTTTGCTGACTACTCTTTTATCTTAGCTCCTTATATTTTTGCAGGCAAGCTCTTTTCAATGAGTTATCCTCACCATGTGGAATGCTGGTAAGACAACTGCAACTTCTCTTCAACTACAGCCTGAGCAGTGAACATGTAGTTACTCAGCAACCCTCCATGTTAGTAAGCCTCACCACATTCCTGGACACTACCACCATTATCCACATTCACACAGTGTTGGAACATCTGGTGCTAGGGAAATAGTCTAATATTTTTAATACACAGCAAGATCACCAAATTTCAAATATAGCTTGGGTGAAGTTGACAGAAGGCAGCTGGCAGGACACTATCCTGCATTTAATTTGGTATTGTGGCATATTAAATCTAAATGACTACTGAGAAGGAAAAATACACTCAAAAAAGAATGTAGCTTGTTTAAAGCAGGTCTTGATGATATACTTTAGGTATCTGTAACAGCTGGTCATCACCCAAGGAGATGACCTCAATTTTTATGAAGTCAAAACACATTATAATACAAATACTTGATTCTGCAGTATTCTGTGTATTTGCAAAACTCTACATAGCAAATGCAGACTCTTCAAAGGCAGGATTCATAGATGTCCATTTTCAAACTCAACCTCTTGCAGCTCTAGTAAAATATATTAACACAGGCAACTCATTCAAAGACCTGATTTGTGCTAAGAATATAATGAAGCAGTTGTTTTCCCCTTGATTTTGGAAGGAAAGCTATAAACCAGCACAGTCAGTAACTGACAAAGAGTTAACATCTTTAAAAGATGACAGGAATTTTCTTCCTTTACCTTCCATAAATATTAAATGCAATATCAACAGAGGAACATAGCTCAGTTATTTAAAACATTATTGAGAAGGAATAACAACATACAATTTTACATGGCTAAAGATGTTTACTGAGTAAGTCCATCTCAGTTCCTTTTAAGAACAGAAATCAGAAGAAGATGAATCTAATTAAAAAAATCTTTTAAATTAGTCAACAGCAGGACTAACAGCAGAGATTTTGTAAGGTCCAGGATTGATACAGTAGTTAGAATTAATTTTGCAGGCTGCTCATTCTCCTGTGACATCAGCAGTGAATCGTCTCTTGAGGAACTTTTGCTATTGCTTTTCCCTTTTTCCTGAAAAAAGATTTTTAGTATGAAAAGATATAAAGATGACACCATCAAGCAGACACAGACAGAGAGTCATATAAGGAGGCAGATGTTATCTGATCACTCTATATACACCATTATTTATTAGATTTTTCAGGAAAAATACACATTTGACCTTCAGTCTTTAAGATGCTGGAAGTGAAGTTTTCAGAGAACCTCATAAATTCAAAGAGAAACTTTAATTGATGTGGTTTTGAAATCTTTATTTTAAATATTCAGAAACATTACCATCACCACCAAAATCAAAGCTATCACTGAGGTTTCTGACATGACTGTCTGAGGTCATATTATAAGCAATAATCATAATGTTGGCATTTAGCTTGTACTGGGAAAGCTCTCAAAAGTGTCTTGTTACAGTTCTGACTCATGTGAAATATGTCCTACACCTAGTGCAAACAAAATCATTCCAAAACATGTACAAGCAGAACAGGAATTGTATGTCAAGTGCAGGACAAACCGGCCTCCTGGACTCTGCTACACTCCCTTCCTAGTCAACATCTTTCAGCTATATTTAGACTCACCCACACAAACCTTTATGCACACAAACACATGTAACAGGCCCCAAAGTCCCATTTTAGTAGAGTGGAGCTAGTCACCAGGCTGGGTGCACCAGTCAGGAAGGAAGTTAACTTTTCTAGCTATTTCATCAACCTGGGGTCCATGGATACAGGTAGAAAGATCCCCCCTGTGCTTGCTGTTTCAGTCCTCCCTGAAGCAGATGGTCTGGGGGATGGACAAAGAGACAGACCAGCTCACTAGCAGGCAGAGAATAATGACTCATAAAATGACAAGCAGAAAGAGGAAGGAATCACTATACAGGCATCTATACCAGGCAGCACTCCAAAAACAAATTATCTCATGTTTTGTTTTGCTTTTATTATGTGCTATTGTAAAAGAAAGTATCCTGAACTATTCAAGTAATATAAGTAATGTTACAGATGTTCCACTTGAGGAACTTTCAAAATTCAAGAAAAGAGATACTCAAGAGACCAAAAAGCCAAAAAAGTAGTGAGCTCTAGTGGGCAGCAGTCTATAACCAGGTTCCATATTTAGTTAGAATTCTGTTTCACAATCTAAAAGTTCTTCAGCTTCCTTGATTCATAATTATTGGGTAAAACTATTCTTAGCACAAACAACAGTCATAGCCTCAAATCATCTGGGTCTTTCTGCCCACTGAAGACTTTTTTAGTGCTTTTGAAGCTCCTCCAGCTTTCTACACAAGTTTTGCACTAATTATTGATGACTCCACACGAAAATTTGTGTGCAAACTCAGGGGTCAGGTTTGGCAAAACGAAGAGAAAGGTCTAGAAATGCTAGAGGTTACTACCAAGTTCCCCACTATGTGGTTCCAACAGTTGCAGCTCTAAACAACTGGAGAAGGAAAGAGACATCCTTCAATATACCAAGACTATAAGACACATCTAAACACTAATTAAAGCTGGTTCGGTCTACAGAGATCATTATTGTGAGCACTGAATTTTAATGAAGAACTGACTGACAAGATAAATCACTGGATCAAATTGTGATGTTATTTTACTACCCAGCCTGAAAGTAACTAATACATCCAATATATGAAGCCCATGATATATGCTGTACAATCAGTACTAAGGGATTATTTTACTTACTGCACCAGATACTGAAAAGAAATCCCACTTTCCTAACACTGCCCTGAAAAAGCAGCCAAAATAATCCTTTAACTCTTCGATTTCCTAACAAAAAATGAACAACAAAACCAAACTCATTACGGTGGCTCTGCTACTCTTTTTCTTCCTGAACACTTCCTAAAGCCTATTAAAGATAGGCCTGTCATGCTTCTGCCAACTGCCCAGTGAGCAGGAGCCAAAAGGGTACTTCAAGATGAGTAACAGGCGAGATTAGGCCTATACCCAAAGACTGGATCAAGGAGAGATATTGAGTAGAATATCATAGAATCATAGAACGGTTAGGGTTGGAAGGGACCTCTGGAGGTCATCTAGTCCAACCCCCCTGCAGTGGGCAGGGACATCCCCAACTAGATCAGCTTGCCCAGAGCCCTGGCAAGCCTCGCCTTGAATGCCTCCAGGGACGGGGCCTCAACCACCTCCCTGGGCAACCTGTGCCAGTGTTCCACCACCCTCATAATGAGGAACTTCTTCCTAATGTCCAATTTAAATCTACTCCTCTCCAATTTAAAACCATTGCCCCTTGTCCTTTCACTGCAGGCCTTTGCAAACAGGCCCTCTCCAGCCTTCTTGTAAGTTCCCTTTAAGTACTGGAAAGTCACTAGTAGGTCCCCCCGAAGTCGTCTCTTCTCCAGGCTTCACCATGTTGCCAGCACTGTGACCCAGACCGCCTTGCTGTCCTTCTCCCAGTGATCTATAAACACACTAAACAGCAAAGACAATACAGAAGAATGCCTGAAGCAAGAACCTTGCCGAAAAGATGAACACAGGCTCAACAAAAGGTCTGCAAAGACAAAAAAATTGTCAGCTTTACCTGCTAGCCCTGCTTGAGGCCACAGCTGAGGCCAAAGGTTCACAGCACAAAGCAACAAAAGCAGCCTACGGACCTAAGGGCTATTTAAATTATCAAGACATTAAATCTGCTCCTCTATCACTACAAGTCCAAAGCAAGTCTGAAATGTATGCAGTAGCACCAAGTTCAAACACTGCTCTACAGAGAGGTTGGCTGTCTGCTGCTCTTGTTCAATGCACTAAGAATAAAACAATAAAAAAAATTTATAGAATTAATAAAAATGTATCTTAAACTACAACTAGCAATGATCAATCCCCTAGGTCTGCAGCACCAAAGGACAACTGTTAGTCATAAGTCTTATATTAAAATTCATGGGAATACAATGACTGAATCTTCATATATTACTTCGAAATCCTATCAAGAAAAAGACTCATGACTTCCATTTCAGTGTCTCAGTTGTGGAAAAACCCCAAATATGTACATACTTGGCTGCTTCAAAACACGCCTCTAATTGTCCAGTCTGTTTCAGCTTACACATACAAAATGTGTCTTATATATACTGTGATATAATTATATATAATTATATTTCATTTCATAAATTTGCAGCATTTTCCTTAATATCTATGTTAATATCTATGTTGTTCCAGCTTGAGAAAGGGTGAATTGCAATCCTGATAAGAAGTGAAAACAGATGCAGTCAACTTACTAATCCAATTCAAGCAAAAACCAAGCAAACCATCTAAGACACGTTGAGCACACACCTAAAGAGAAATCAAGTTAGCAGCCACCTTGGTTTGAGATTTTGGAACAGATTTGCAGTAGTTCATTTTGAAGACATTGCTACACTGGGAAAACAAAACCTAAAAGTCTGAAAAAGATAGGTAATGCATCCTTTATAGTGTTTGTGTTTGGAGTAAGGTAAAGAACACTCCCAACAATAGTGCTGCCATTCAACATTTCCATTGCTAAGTCTTTCTTGATAGGTACGGCGAGAAAGTAATAGAGGCTAGCATTACAGAGAGGTCTAAATATCAGCAATACAATTGTTTGAAAAAGGGTGTACATTCAGCAGGAGGGAAATTCAGAGTTACCATAGCAGCCACCCACTCTCAAAAGAGGGGAGGGGGGAAAAATGAAGACTCAAGAGCTTAGATAAAAAAGAAGCTATTGTTAACATGGCAATATACACAGATGCTAGGTGATAAGGACACAGAACGAGACAGGGGAATTATTAGATAAAGCATAGGCTTTGTTTTTAACTGGAGTTGATGGGCGAAATCACACAAGTCTGACGTTTACTTTGCCCTCTCAGAAAGCCAGGACTCTGGATCAACTCTTTGCCTGTTTATGTCTTTAAGCTGGTTTTATTTTTTTGCACACTTGGCTGAAATGTATAGGGAGGATTCTGTAACAACCCCTCTTTCTCTCCCAAATATTTCTGTTAAACAAAAAGAAAGCACATATGCTTATCAAATACTAGCTGAGTAATATGGAGGATTTTATGTCCATGATCTAAATAGCTGTTGTACCACAGCTCATACAAAGGCTAGTGTTCAAATCTCCTACTCCAGTGAACAGTGATGAGAAAGTTGTTTTTTGAGAGGCAACAACACTGATAAACATCATGACAATGTAAGGACATGACCCCAAGTATTGGAACATAGCATTTTCTTCCCTGGTGCGTAATGAACAGTATTTTTAGCTGCAACCATTCTAAGAATTAAAAAACAAAAGGACTGTCAATACTTATCAAGGACCTAAATTCATAAAAATTTACTTTATTAGGCAGCCTGTAAGAATTCAGATGTCTTGAGACCAGTTTATAGTGCTTCAGTTAAATAATGTCAGTCTCATACATTGTGCAGTGATACAGTAATGACATAGGATACATTCATTTTTGCAGTTACTGAAAGATTATAGTCATGAAACAGATCACAGCAGTTTTTATTTTTTGCTTTGCTAACTGTATATTGACCATAGACAACATAAGGTTTGCATAAAGTACTCTTGCTCATATCAAAAGCCATTGATACTAGGCATTAGACCTTACTAATGTCTGCTTTGTTTTTAAAATATATTAATACTATTTTCCTTCCTGCTTTGCAGTAGCTGAACAGTTGGTTTCCTTTAGTTACTGTGACTCATGGCAACAGTGGAAATCCAACTTTACAGATGGGTAAGAAAAATAGGAGCAATTAAAATGAAGAATGCTGAATATTTTCTAAAATAGCTTGTGCCAAATATAGAGGTATGTTTCAGTGAAGCAAAGCCTTAGATATCTCCCCAAATAAAGACAATACTATTAGGAGTCTTACACTTGCCTCAAGTTAGAATTTTATTGCTCATCTCTTATTTGCAGGTAACACTTGCACTAACTGATGATCCACATCTCAAACAGACACCACTCACAAGAAACTAAGTGTTACTGTCAGTGCTGCAAATTTTAAGCAACTCGTTCTAAAACCATATTCAGAAGCATAGTTGGTACACTGTCTATGGTTGGGAACTTTGCCACGTTGGCAAGTATCAGCTTCCAGATCAACCAAGAATTAAAAGTCAGCTCATTAAAATATGCTAAAAAGCAATACACACACACACACATATATGCACACATGCATACGCACACGCATAGGTAGGTCAGTGTTCAATTACTGAGGGAATTTAAGGGATGACTCCTGCAATGACCACAGAACGGTACACACAACTGTCTACTTTCCAAATTGATACTATGAGGGCAGCCAAGGACTGTGATTACCAGTACAGATCAGGCAGGAAATTCCCATAGGCACATGGTAGGGCCAACTTTGCTAAGAACAAGATGTACTTCTGCCTAAGACTAAAACGATGTGCACTCCAAACTAAACCAGGAGGTAGTGCACAGAGTTACCTGAGTGAGATTCATTAGTCACTCAGCCTCTCGCCTGCCTCCCCACATTTCTCAATACCTTCTAGAAAAGTTCTGATGCCAGGCAGCAAGCAGTTCTTCACCCAGCCCTGCTCATCACTCCTTGTATCAGAAAGGAGAGTGGGGAAAAAAGCCTGGATTGTCTTGTAGTCCACTTAATTGCAGAATAAGAGCCAAAGTGACTTTGCATGAGCTCTGAGGTACCTATAAATACCAATCCTGATGCCAAAAGACATACACAGATCTTGAGAAACCTCGAAAGATCAGAACATATGCTATGCCTACTCTTCTGCTTCACCCCAAAATATGGCTGTGTGCAATTCTACTAATCTGTACTGGGTTAAAACACGGAAAAGAATCACTACCAGTCACAGGCAATTCCTGCCCTTATTCTTCACCACCCAACAATGCCTGCTCCCACATTCTCTGGAAATTGGGAAAAAGTAAACCAAGAACTGGTTATTCTAAATCTATAACCCTTCTTGGACAACTTGTCTTCTCTCAGCACTACTTTAGCTTTAAAGGCTCTAAGAACAACTATCTGTATTCTGTAACCGTCAGAATTAAGTCCAATGAACCAAATTCACAAAGGTCTCACCATAAGTCATAGAGCCAATAGTTATCTTCTCCCCTCCTCCCCTCACAGTGTGAGCCATCTGCTCTCACAAATATAGTGACATCAAATAGTAAAATATACTTACGGCCAGATACATAGCTGCATATATGCTTAGTGCTGCTTCTTTGGATGGGAATGTCTTTCTGGCTTTCATGATAAGGTCCGGATTTCCAGTACAGGCATGTACGCTACTGATGAATTGTGTATACTGTTTACATCCAAGTGCTGTATAGTTGGGTTTACAAAGTGCAAGAAAATGTGGTGCAAGATTCCCTGTTACTACTTGCCCAGCATTTACAAAGATGTCCGTAGCAAACAGTCCAAATGCGTAAATTCCTATAAAGGAAAAAAAAAAAGGAGTTACATTTCACTCCAGAGCAACGTATTACAGTATTTACCATAGTAATATACCAGCTCCTGCCATTTAAGAAGTACTGAACCCAAATACCCTGGCTCACTTTGGAGATGGTACTTTCTTATGCAACTACAGCAGCAACACTGCAATGTACCCATACACCTGATCTCTCTCCATCCTTCAGAGGAACAAGCTCCCCTCTTGCACAAGTAGTCAGCTTTCCTAGGGCCTATTGCCATGAATCTCCACCATTCGGGCTAGCTAGCTATACTGGTACCTAACTTTTGCCCACATTCACTAAACAGAGGTGATGAAGGCAAATTCTTCACCCTATAAATCTGCTTGAGAAGCAAGGAAGTCAGGCTCTGGTGGTGTAGTACCTTAAAAAGTTGTAACATATACTGGACATTTTCTTTTCCCTTGCAGCTGTAAAGAAGCTGAAGAACTGAATAATTCAATATAGCCATGCACAAGTTGCATTCATCTGCCTGCTACTGGGTACATCTCTCTACATGGCATAATAATCACAATATCAACACAGTGAGGTAAAGATCTGTATATTTGAGGAGCTACTCGTGCTAAAGAGTTTTTTATCAGACATACCAGCAAAGCACTAAGCACGTGTACTTGTTCATTAGCATGGAAATGCATGTATCTGAACACTTAAAAGAAAACATACTTCTGCTATTCTGAGGTCCCTTTCTATCCTTTTAGAAGCAGAAAATGAGCTCTGGAAGGAAATGCAAACACAGCACCCTGATTGGGAGGCAAAGCCAGCAGATGTGTGCTCAAATTCCACCTGAGCTGCAAATTTCCTCCTGTACTTCCATAGGCAAATCACCTTATCTTTCCCATACTTAAATTCGCTGTGAATATAGTGTGAGTTCTGGCATTTCCAAATTCCATCAAGCACCATGAGGATTTGAAAGGATGTACATCACAGCAGATATGATCCCACAGAAACACGTGCATTTCTAAACATCATTTTTTTTCCTCAGCAAAGCTAGAGGGCCAAGGATGATTTCTGGGATCTTTGCTGGTCAGCAATGTCACACTAACATTAATTCACCCTGAGCTGCTAGACACTGGTGAGTAGTGGATTGTGCCTAGCTGGGTCGCTGCACAAAAGGGCCTTTTCAGCAAGCCCCAAGGGTGTTCACTGCCCCAACACAGGAGGCCACATCACTTTGTGTGAGCATAATGGGTAGTGATGCCTCATCTGGTAGAAGAGTGCAGAGGCCACTGTTCATCCCTTCCCTGTCTCCCAATTTTTATTTTGTTTCTGTGAGCAAGGAAGGCCTACCAAGCGAGAGGGAAATGTGGGCACTGATTATACACCAAGCAACTGCAGCAGGAGCAGCCCATCATCATCGCTCCCCACTTTCTTTAGACCTACACAAGACAGTCTTCATTCTTAATGACTTTTAGCACTGCAGTGTGACAGTGAGCAATGGTGCTCTCAGGAGGCAGGCACGGCCGTGACACAAACGTGTGTGCAAATACAGACAGCTGCACGCACCTGTACTCCCTCCCCCTGTGACTAGGGCATGCAGGAGGATTAGCTGCCCCAAGGCTTTGTTCTTCCAGCTATTTGTCTTAGATACAACTGTGAGTGAACATAAAACAACAGAAACAAGCATGGCACCCCTGACTATACTAAAAAACAGCATCTCTGAACACTCAATTCACATTTTGGGTGGCGGTACTTCTACCTCCACACATTTACAATGGACTGAGTAGAAAGGATGTCATCTCGTATCTACTAAAGTCAATGGGGGAGTTACAGCTGACTTCAGTGGAGCACAAATTTTGTGCAGTTTTACAGTTTTCTACTAGAGACTATAATACAATCTCCAGGCTAATAAAGTACCTAAGCCACACTTGATATCAAACACACATTTATATCCCAACGTTTTCAACTTTGGCTGCTATGTGTGTGCATAACCAAAAGAAAACTATCAACTACAGATATGGTACAAGGGTATCATACTTCACTTCACCCTACTTCAGGCTGGCTGGTTGTTTTTTCCCCATCGTGGTCCCTATCTTTTCTATTTTTACTGCTGTTTCTGCAACTATCATCCAATGTTAGGACAAGAGGGAATGGGAGCAAGTTGGACCACAGGATGTATAGCATTAACATGAGGAAAAACTTCTTTACAGTGAGGGTGACGGAGCACTGGAACAGGCTGCCCAGCGGGACTGTTGAGTCTCCTTCTCTGGATACATTCAAGACTCACCTGGACGCATTCCTGTGTGACCTCGTCTAGGTGATCCTGCTCTGGCAGGGGGGTTGGACTAGATGTTCTTTCTAGGTCCCTTCCAACCCCTAACATTCTATGATTCTATATGATTCTATTTCTTTTATCCAGACTTCCAAGAACCTTCACTTGCTACCCACAAGGAGAGGAATTCACTGCATCTGAGTTAAGACTACCCACGAAATAGTTACCTGAATATTTTCCCCATGTCAAAATTAGGATATAATTGATAACTCTCACCATTCAGAAAATTAAACCATTGATTTTGCTCATACCAAGGAATCTGATGGTCCTGCGCACCAGTGGATTTATATAACAACAGTCTCCAGTTAATATTGTTTTTTCTTGATTTTCAAAATCCTTTGTAGCTAACTGTAGACAAAACACTGCAGTTTCTCCAACGATAATCTTAGGGAAGGAGCAAGAAAGGGAGAGAAATGGTACATCAGATTACAGCAAGTAAAATACAGTTATATTACAGATATGGCTCTCTCATCATAAGAGAACAAGACCAAACCAGCACAAAAGACAACATAAGTGAACCAAGTTCTGTACATTAAATTTCTTACGAGGGAAATGGGCCTTATAGGTTGCTTTACTTTATTTGCATTAAAATACAATAAACTTCTATAACCAGGACTTGAAACCAACATAACAATCTAGTTTTCAGAATGAGGGGAAAGAAAAAGAAATGTATTAGTTGAAGAACAACAGATCCCACAACACACAAGATGTGGACCAAAGTAAAGGCCTAATCCTGGAACATGCTGAACATTTCCGTTCCCACGTGGCTTTCACTGACATTCAGCACTTCACAGGGTCGATATCTGAATTCTAGACTATGGTGGGATAGGAAAACAAACAAACCATCACAACTGAGCTCCTGTTCACAAGAGAGGACATGTTTACCAAGAGGTACTTAAGAGGGTTTGACTCATATTTTGGCAGCTAAGTTTATCAACTTTGGCTTCAGCTGTGTTCCTCATGCTTGAGCAAAGTGTCACCACTGAAATTTTAACATTAAATATAGCCTGTTTCCCATTCATTACACCAAAATGAATAAAACTCTCATGTCTTTAGATCATTCACATTATGGTTGGCAATAAATAATTTTAAAAAATCACAAATCATAAAAGAAAAATAAACATTTTGGATGTAAACTATCCCCTCTAAGATGTGTATTTACCTGGACAGAAAAACATAACCTTTAATTAGCTCATGAAAATTATGGTATTGAGACTTAACAGCCAAAGCATGTCTCTATCTAAACCTATGGTACTGAAGCTTTACAGCAGGTATCCCAGGTATGATCAAAAAGAGTAGAGTAGAAGGGTCAAATACTGACTACTGTATCCCAACTTCGATTCATTACGATACTGAAAGGCAAGGCTCTTCCACTCTTCTATATGAAAAGCAGTAAAGCTTCTTGATAGGTACATCACAGTATGAATAACAGGTATGAAGACCAGTAAACTGAAGTCTTAATGCTACACAAATAAAAGAAATAATGCCATCAAATCTGACTCATTGCCTTGTTTTTTCTAAACATTTGACCTAACAGGAAATTCTAAACCTCTTCATATACCACAATAGTCTGAACAGCTCCACACACAGCACTGGTTACCAAAAGCCTTTATGTGTGATGGCTCTTAAGCACAGTTTGTTGCCAACAGGAAGAATGCACCTTACCCCATTATTTGTAGATCTACACAGATGACTTTGGGCTAAATTATGACACACAGAGGAGGAAAGTACTTCTTATAGATAAACGTGGCACAAATAACAAAAATAACTCTGGTGTAAAGCACATAAAAAGCAAAATTCAGTTTGTCACAGAAACAAACTAGCAGAATTTTTACTTGAAACAGAAATTTCAATACCTGAACTAGTAAGTATCCTCTCTCTTTGATGCAAGCAAATGTTCAGCATATTGAAGTACAATTCCTTCATCCATAATTAACAAATGTTCACTACATATATGTAACTCAGCCTTGAATTCAAGGTCATCGAAATTATGGCAATGACAAGGAGAATTCAGCCCAATGACACCTATAAGTCTCTAGAAAAAACCCTCAAACAAAAATCCAGATTTAATATGATTCATAAAGGTCAGAACTGAAACACTAAGAGTGAGTCACAGTAACTCCCTTCTTTCCTCTAGAATAATACAACATCAAGGTCTAGGCAACCTGAACTCAGTAAGATTCTGCACTTACCTGTTGGTTTGGTTAGGGTTGTGCATTTGTTTTTCTTTCAAACTCAAAAAATATCAGTAAAATTATTGCAGCTTTTGAAACCCCAGGGAAAAGGCTGGATTCTTCAAGCCTAAGGGAAGCATCACTAATATACAATCCTCAACCTTTTGCAAGGACACAAAAGAATGTGTTCCAGCAAGCTCAACTCTCCAGCTCTGAATCTGCTGATCCATGAATACAGGTTCTTCTCAGCTGGGGGGGCAAGCTAGAGTTACCAAATGTAAGAACTACTCATTCTGCATGCCTAGTATATTCCAAGAAGGAACACTCTCTGTGTTCCCTCTGACACAGAGACCACCTTTACTACTTCCACTGCATATGTGAGTTGCAACCAATCAACAAGTAACACAATACAACAGTATTATTTGTATATGTACTGGTTAAGTCTTAGGGCAAACGGTCTTTGGAATATTCCAGAACTGACAGTGAAGGTTTGTAATTAAGAATCTGAAATCTCTGGTAACAAACTTTTGGACAGAACTACACAAGTTCAGGTATAGAAATATCATTTGCAATGAAACCTGGAGGTATCTTCTAACTCACTCTGTCTAAATGGGCCATACTACTTTAGATCACTGCACAGGCATCCTGAAGAACTACATATATTAAAATTTTCAGCTCACAGACATTTTAACAGCTGTTAAAAGCAGAGGCCAGCCTTCTCTAAGGTTGAGAAAACCTTTTGACTTATAATTACAGCACAAAGTTTAAGGAAAAGAACAATTTTCATCTGAAGACTAGCAATACAAAGTGCACGCTTTCCAGTATTCTGAAGAACCAATATATAAACAATTTTCGCAGTCCTTAGATAAAAATGCAATGTACATTATCATTACAAAAAGGAGTAAGACAGGAATGATCGCACTATGGGCACTGGCCTAAGCTCTGACAGGTAGTGATCAGGTCTTTGTTCTACTACAGCTTGCCTCTGTAACCCTTAGTCCCAACTCACAATATGAAGTACAATAGGAACAGTATAAAAATGAATATTAATACATATTTCAAAACTAGCATTTAGATGATCCTTTCTTTTTACAGAAGTATGAAAAAGAAATATTAACCTGGCAAAATCTAAACTATAGGAAAAATTCTCATAACCATCTCCATGGCAATCATATCCTGTCTGTGATGTGGCAGCTCATTCAACAGCCAGGACCAGCATTTGGGAGGGATAAGACCTAAAATTAATATTTCTTCTTGTTCCATCTCTTAGCTCCTGATTAATTTATTAGCTGATTGATCTTCATGATGTTTTTCTACTAGTGATATATTTATTGCCAGCCACCCAATACTTGTCCTGTCCCTTGTTTTCTGCACAGGATGCTTACAGGGTTTAACCCCTTCCCTATACTGATTTCTTCCTCACAAATAATTTCAGGGGTTTTTTTGTACTAGTTATTTTTCTGAATCCAGGCAAGCTGTTCCTAATTGTAACACTGCATGCCAATTTAGATATCTAATTTGTCCTTCCTAAAATCACCCATCCAGTATATTCTTAATTTGGTTCTAAATTCTGAGTTCCTCTCCAGCTTGAAATATCAGATCTGACTCATTCCAAGTATTAGTTAGAGCAGCTCTGACCTTATTGATCTTCCAGTAAATGGGAATCCATAAACAAACTTCCCCTAGTGTCACTTAGGTTTACAACAATCACCACTTATGTAAATATATTACTTTAAATCTGTACTTCCAAAATACTAATGAGATTTTTTTCATGGACTACCTCCTCACATGTGATGTAACCCATGATTCAAGAAAGAATTAAACATTAATTTGGATTACAAGATATCAGAGGGTATATTAAAACATTTAAACAAGACAAATATTGAAATTTAAGGTTAATAATTATCTATTTGGGGATTAGGAAAACAACTTCTGTGTGCACATTCATAGGTCTTCCCAGCTAACATCTAGGGTATGCAAATGGTCATGAAATACTTCATGTTGACCAGGAAACGTTGTAGAATACATGATTCCCTCTCTGCCAATTCTCAGGATTTTGCTGTAGCTACAGCAACCACTCAGATGAGTAACACTGAAAGTCAGGTATTGCATTAAAAAAATACTAAATATTCATCTATGTTCTGAACTTCTCAAGTTATCCAGAACAGCTGGCAACACTGTGCACTATAGTTTTCTCTTCTGACTTCTTTCGTTCATTTTATTTCTCTCATTTAGGCATGACTTGAACCCTAACCAGGGCTTCTGTGAGACCATCTTTAACAAATAACAAGGGATTGTCCCTTTGGGAATGAGCATCTCGGGCAGTCCACAGCTCTGCTTTTTCACTCTAGAATGAGCTTCCTCATACTTCCTTATCAGTCAGGAAGGGAAGCTGGGAACCCGAGCTAAAAATCTTGTGAATGTTCTCGGGATCTCTAGGAAAATCGTTATCATTTAAGTTGCATGGCCTCCCTATTAATTTCAATTATGAGTTCTTACTTTAGAAGTGTGGGGTAAATTTCTTTTAAAAAATATGGCTTCCATAGGCTTTGTTATTCCTGTTCTGTATCTTTGCTTCTTAACTTCTAACAAGACCATGGGCTATTTTCTGGCCTGTTTCCCCTTTAAAATGTCATCAACATACCACAGAGCAAAGTGGTCTCTAGAATTTGGAAAATCCAGCAGCATAAATTCAGTTTTTAGTGATGCTGTAGATAAGGTCCACTTTCTGCTTTAAACTAAAATTGCTGTGTGAGGTGACAGCCCTGGCAGGAAAAGCAGCAACAATATTTCCAGCAGCAGCAATTTCAAGTTCATTATGCAGAGCTTTTCCCTTGAGGCCATTTTCTTTGTGTTTTTCTTGTTCTCATTGCTTCTTCCTTGCTTAAACTGACAGCCAATGCCCTGGTTGATTTCCACAGAAGTACATTTTCTGTAGTAAAAAATGATCAGCAGTTTTGAGGAAAATGAAAAAATAAATCCTAGATAAATCTGTCTGCTATTGATTAAATACAAAATATGCCTTCTTGGATTCAGCATGGAGCTATAGCAGCTTCCTGAAGGTCTGGAGAAAAGACGTGAAAAGAAAACTGCTTTTGTAGAGAAAGATGTGGAAAAAAATACTTGGGAAGAATCTGCAGGTGACAAGCAGGCCCTGCATTTGATAATTGGCGCCAGAAGCAGAAGGGTGAGCAAGCAGCCCCATGGGGTGCACCAGCTCTGCCAGGCTCTGCCTGGATGGAGATATTCACTCGGCACTCAGCCTGCTTTACCCACTGCGCTTGGCATTACATCCCCTGCTCATGTCTACTAAACCTTTTATAGCGCTGTGAAATGAAGAGTATCCAGCTGCTCTGCACTGCAGTTCTCCAGGGTATTAGAAATGGCCAGGACATTAGGGAAACAAGCTCAGTAATGCTAACATAGCAGTTTAGGGGCCAAATAAATGTCTGGCACCTACCTCCAAAACTAGCTAACTGCTGGCACAGTTTCACAATACTGAAACAAGTATTTTTAACACATTCCAAGAGGTAATAAGATTTCAGTAACAACTCTTGTCCATGCAATGAGTTTTTCCAATTAAAAAAAAAATAACACCCTAGGAAAAAAATGTTAATCTAGATAAAATTCTCAGCAGTTAAAAGCTAGTAATTTTGACTCAAAAATAGTGAGGGGAAATGAATTAATTCAAAACTACCTTCTAAAAGCATCAATTCACATTTAAAAAGGTAAAGTTATAACAGGTTGAAATATTCCAGATAAGGTTTTTATAATAAGGAATTTATACATGTTTTACGTTGGTCTCATTCTTTTTACAAAAACAGGGATGCCATTAACGAAGTTTCAAAGCTGCACACTTCATGCTAAAAACACAGCTCATTAGGAAGATGCATCGTAATATGACCAGAGGCCAACTAATTTCAGTCTCCTGTTCCTAGTGATAGTGAAAAAAGTTCTTGTTACACAATTATTTCATTAAGGATTTTGAAAAAAACTTCGCATCAAATCTTTTCTTTATCCAGGTGCTATCCAGTATTTGCATAGTAAAAGCAGAATGTTCAAACCCCTACCATTTATCTTCCCTATTGGAAGATGAATTCCATACAGCATGTTCAGCTCTGCATTCAACTGTAACACAGAAATCTCCTGTTGGACTTCAAGTGATACATGCGAAAGTAGACTGCAG
The DNA here is from genome assembly GCA_013396975.1 of Bucco capensis. Taxonomy (NCBI): domain Eukaryota; kingdom Metazoa; phylum Chordata; class Aves; order Piciformes; family Bucconidae; genus Bucco; species Bucco capensis. The sequence continues at coordinate 32,767 of VWZO01009210.1, read as the reverse complement.
TTCCTTATGGCCTGGCAGTCTTTTTCCTGCCCATCCAAGAAAACAGTACTTTGTTCTGTCTCTTTAGAGAGATTGATTTCTAATCCTTATGTATAAATGGAAAAAACATTAATCCTTGATGAGCACACCACCAATACTTATGATATCCATACCAATGGCCATTTCCTAGAGCAAAGTTACTTCATGCTTTAAACCTTAGGTGATCTGCACAACAGCACTTTTTCTACCCAGGATGAACATTCATTCATCCCTGTTTGAATAAAAACTGATCACATAAAAGACATCTCTTAAAGATTCTAGTCACAAAGACGACTACTGTTCTCAGAAGCTCAGAGGAAGGACAATATCTGAATTGCCAGCTTTCCACACTGTATTACTTCTACTTCACACTTCTACTCAAAACCAACCACATTTTGCAGATTCATTACTCCTAAGGATCAGTTCAAGGAAAGCCACTTTCACTGAAATGCCATCATCATCAAATAACTGAAACTGAAGGACTAAACACTGCACCAGTATAAACACCCTGAGTTTTAATATAGCTATGTGAAAACCAATACATACATATGTGATTAATGCCTGTATGAGTCCACAAAAATTCTTTTCTGGACTTTTGTGGCAAAGTGTGTCTTCAAAGCATATGCATTATTTTTTTTTAATTATGCTTATTACTGTCAATCACTATTTGATTCACAATGATAAATTTGACAGTTCAATAAAACAAAGACATTGAGTTGCTGGAGCATGTCCAAAGAAGGGCAAGGAAGCTGGTGAAGGGTCTAGAACACTCGTCTTATGAGGAGCAGCTGAGGGAACTGGGTTTGTTTAGTCTGGAGAAAACGAGGCTTAGGAGACCTTATCACTCTCTACAACCACCTGAAAGGAGGCTACAGTGAGGTGGGGGCTGGTCTCTTCTCCCAGGTGACTAGTGATAAGACAAGAGGAAACGGCCTCAGGTTGTGTCATGGGATAGGTTCAGGTTCGATATTAGGAAAAATTTCTTCACTGAAAGAGTGGTTAAGCATCAGAACAAGCTACCAGGTAAGTGGTGGAATCACCATCCCTGGAGATGTTGAAAAAATATGTAGATGTGGCACTTTGCAACAGTTTAGTGGGCATGGTGAAGTTGGGTCAATGGCTGGACTTCACCAGCCAGTCTTTTCAAACCTTAGTTATACCAAATACACCAAATACATTAAGATCATCACCATTTTCCAACTGAAATCAAGGGTAACAGTCCCACTAAATTCAACAGAGGCTGGATTAGTCATGAAAACTCTGGCACTCTAGATTAACAGCAATACTTCAGTCAAAGTGGTGACCTATGAATGCCATCCCAAGAAGATAAAACAAAACTAGTAAGCCAAGCCAGTTTTACAGAGGAGTAGTACTAAATATTTGGCAACTAGGTTTAACAGGTCAGATAAATCAGAAAGTCCAAGAGTAAGATGCTCACTCCTACATGTAGTAACATAAAGACATTCTTCTTTCATAATACTTTATAGTCTTCACATTATAAGCATTACCACAAACTATCAGTGACATTAAAAAGGAGTTAAAAACAATTTAAAAGCCATTGCATGGGAAGCACCTGATCTAGAATAATGACTATTCTGAGTTGTCTTACATGGGTTTACTTGGGCATAATATGTACATTCAGCACAAAACCAGCAACAAAACTACTCAGTAACAAAAGTCTGACAGAATTAATACACACTTCCAGTGCCTGAGAGAGCTAGGAAACAAGTGGCCAAATAAAAGCTTACAAAGAAAATTAGAGACTGCTACGCTTCGTGACAGTCAAAGTGAATGAAACCATAGCTCTACGAAAGTCAACTTCCGAAGCTTCACTGGCTTCAGGTAGACCCACACTGTAATTCCCAGAATCATCACTAGAGATGCTGGCCAGTGAGAAAGGATCAGAAAGAAAAAAAAAATATCAGAAGACCCTCTTCTAGACACACTCCAACCAACCAGTAAGCCCAGATACAAAACAATGTGTGATCATTCACTCGTATCTCTTCCACAGACTTCAAAGATGTAATTTCCGTGTGCAGTCATTTCTCCTTAAGAATGTTATTACAATAAATTAATATACTGAAAAGATGTTTATTAGAAACGGAATCTTAACGAAGGCATAGAAGTGGGAGCAGAGAACTGTTCATGAGCATCAAAGTTTTAATAATTACCTCTTAACAATGCAGTGATAGTGAATTACTCAAGCTTTTCCACAGAACACTGCATAGCAGTAGCATATGCCATTTGTAGATGTACATCTACATGTACATTCTACATTTGTACATGTAGAACGACCACTTCAATAATGATTCTGTATATCCTGTAGATCAAATATGGTTTTCTGCAAATATGATTTACACCACTCTTGTCACTCTTTCAACTCCATTACACAATGTCTATTTTACTGCTCCTGCCACAAACCCAGATGGCTGCAGATGTGCAGCTGGCAACACTATGTTGTCTGACCCTGTTTAGGAGTTTGCACAATGCAGTGCTTGAATTAGGAGGAAGTCCCAAGTGCCCTCATTAGCACAGCAGCCAATGAGCTGAAATAGGAGCAACAAGAGTGGGAAATTTTAGCAAAAAATTCCTAGTACAGGAAATGCCTACAAGACAGAGGGGAGATTGTATGCTTTGCTGTGAAGACAGCAGAGCATAAAAACAGCTCTTTTAGGCATGCAGTGGTATTCTGAAAACTAAATGTGAAGTCTGTTGGCCAAAGTAAGCTCAGCTACTTTTCTTCAATATGTGACTCTATCTCCTTCCACTCATAAACCAAGGCATAATGGTTTACCTTAACAAGGATCACCTCCTATGCATAGAATTACAAAATAATAGTACAAGATGTTGGTGGCTATATCAAATGTCTTCAAAAAAGCTCACGTGGTAAGAGGAGTATTTTAAGAATGAATGAGTGTATTTAAAAATTTTAGATCTTATGAACTTTCATCTTAAAGGTAGATTTTATAAGAGCTAGCATTTGGTCTTCTCTGTGAAGACAATAAAGTGGTATTCGATAAAATATGCAATTATTATGTAAATATATGAACATATTGTGATTTTAATCTGTTCTGGATGTAATCTCATTATTTGAGAAACTTAAGTTATTACTATGAAGAGAAGTTCAAAGTATGTTGTGTTGAAAGGTGTTTTCACACGTTTGGTGATATGATAACCTTTTTAGGTGTTCTGGTGTGCCGAACTAATTCTTCAAGGCATTACTTTTTTTGCCAGTGGCATTCAAGGTTAAAAACATGTGAACTAAACTATGGCTATAAATCAACCACATAAACATGACAGGTTTTTGGCAGCACATTGTGCATATAAACTTGCATATGTAAATACACAGATTTTTTTAAGAAATATCCTCTGTTCTATGATTTCGTTCTACTTCTAAAACACACAAGAATCACAATTTCTATAGAAAAGAAATATTGAGTAAAACTGCTACTGACTATTAAAATGAGTATGGTTCCATATAAATATTCTATTAGCACCACACTCATTCACATAAACTATTCCATCTTCAGAAAGTCTTGCTATTTCAAGTAGCATGGAAGCATGTGATTAAACCTCACCAAAACCAAGATAATTAAGTTAGTACATACCTAANCGCTATCCTCTTTTTATCAGTGCGCTTGTAAAAGGCGCTGATGAGGAGCACGGATGGAGCCCTCCCTGGATCTTCGTTCGCGAAGCCTAGCCACGACGACGATGACCTAACTCTTGTATAATTATTTTCATGCACAAATCTCCTGGTGCTTTATAAAGAAGCCTATTTTCACAATTACTACTTGATAGCTAGGCAGTAAAGGCCAAATGCACATCCTGTCTGGGTGGCCAGATCCCTCTGTCAAGAAAAAGCCTGATAGAGTTTTCAACCCAGCTCTGTATATTCATTCTGCCACCTGCAGACATCCATAAATGACTTGCATGTCTCAAGGTCACTCTGCCTACAAATCTCACCTGCCTTTGCTAAACACTTTGGAAAGAGTCCCCCATGACTGACGGAAGTGCTAACTTTAGAGACGCATGAGCATTTGGCAAAGAGGACCATTATGACAGCCACACCATCCTCACCACCATTCACATGAGCATACTTATGGCCCGCACTACAATGCTGCACAATCTCCTTAGTCTTTCCTCAGTCCTCTTGGGCACTCAGACACATCTGAGCAGTCTGAATGCACGATGGCAGCACCTCAAGCCTGGCCTCATGGCAGAGCCCAGAAACAATCCAAGAGGTCCAAAGACACTGCCCTGTAGGAACAGGAGAGGCAGAAACTGAGCAGCAGAAAAACACTAAGCTCAATTTCTGTAAGCATGATGAAACTACTACTAAGTATGTACTAAAACTCCGGCACGTCCACACGTTGTTCAATATAGAGATGAACTTCTGCACAGAGCCATGCACTTCTGCAAATTGGGATGTCAGGCTTCAGACATCAGACAAGCAGTTTGACTGTACGAGGTCACCACTCATCAGCAGAGCCATGTTATCAACAGTCTGTGAATCTACTCTGTAAAATCTAAAAAGGTAACATATATTGGCCTAAGTCTTAATTAAAGCAGGTCAAGCTCAAATACTTCACCTCATGCTCCCCACAGGCTGCAAGCCACACATGGTTGATTACTGCAGCTCAGCTGACCCATGATTAACAAATCTTTAAGCAGAATTAATTCAGTCATGTCTGAGCCCTAAATTGCTATGGACAGGTCACAGAAATCCCTATTACTACCCAGAGTAACTATACCAGAATTCCACTTACTGATTCTAACACTTAACACTTGATTTATAGAGGCAGACTATAAACTGACCAAAGATAGTCTTCATAATATTATTCAGAGTTTGAATGATACAAAACTCTGAGGGAAAAAAACCACCAACAAACAACATATGACTCAGATCACTTTTAGAGACAGCATGAAACCTAGAAGTCGAAAACAATGAGTGTTTCAAAATGTTATGCAGAGAAAGAAAAAAAGAATCAGAATAGCAAGATACTGTTGGGCTGACTTCTGTTCTTGATAGCTTTTTAAATTATTATTATTTAGAAAACAATAGTTTAGAAATTAATGCTTTCTTACATACTTCTTAACCCTATATGGGTGACAGGCAAGAAGTAACATCTGCAGAGAAGAATAAATACCATCTGTAAAGAGAGCCCTTAAAACATAGTTATATTGCATTTATAATTGGTTCTACATTAGTAACTATAAGGTTAATGGACCTTTCATCTAAATACAATGGATAATTATGCCACATTTATACAACACATGCAAAAATACAAATAACCTTGTACGTTGTCCAGAATGGACAGAAGTGGAATCCACAGCCTACTGAGTTTTTACCCAGTATAACCAGAGGGTTTTTCATAGTGCCCCATACCCCAGGAAACAGCATCGAGGGTTAAGAGTCGATTTTGAAGCGATACTAAGCAATTTATTAGATGAACAGTAGATAAAAAAAATCTTAATATATACATACTAATTTTTCTACTGCAGATTAAACAGTACTTGTTTTCTGAGTGCTGAAGATGTGGTATATTCATCCCAGCTAGGCTTTTTATTTGCCATCTACGAGGTACCATACATCAGTTAAATAAGGACCATTTATGATGAAAGCTGGGTCACTGCTCCTATCAATTTATCTCAGAAATGCTGCAAGAGCATTGTAAAGCTTTTTAAACACTACACTGGTTTTAAAGCTGAAAAACACAGCTAAAGCTACTTACAATTCTAATTTGGTTGTCATTTATTATGAATCATATGGATAGTCATCTCCTCAACCCTGCAGGATGTATGATGAGCAAGAATTCTTTGGTTGAGAATCAGATTACTACGTCAAGCCTACTATTTTAGATTACAAACAATGCATACAAATTTCCTAATCGTGTAGGATTAGTTGGATTAACAATTTCTCACTTAAACATAAGTGCACCATTTATAGGACAAGCAGGCATTCAGCTGCTGCAAACAGAACCCTATCTGGTTTGTTCACATCTGCTTGCCACTTTACTTCTTGAGAGCCCATCAAGGGATGAAGCATATGGCCTCAATATTGTTAGTGTTTGTAAATAGCATGCATAGCAAGCACAGCAGAAATTATACATTCAATTGGAAGTACAAACAAATCCTGCAGGCACCGTTCATGTAAGCCATCACAGCACAAGAGGAAGACAGACAGATACAGAAGAATTCCTAAAAAAACCACAATGGTTCTGAATCTTTTATTGTTTCTCCTGGTTACAGCTCTGTTGGATTAGTGGGATAAAACCAGCATCAGAGTTTCAAACCATGTATTTGTCTTGCCATGTCTCCCAAAAAGCCAATACTGACATCTGGTATACAAAGTTACAGCAGACTTCAATAGTATGATTTATTTTTTATTCTTAAGCAAAGCTGTAATGCAATTATCTCTTCACAAACAGCGAGCATGATATAAGTTGTCCCTCTGCTTTAACATCATCTGCTGGCATACCCCTCTTCCATAAAAAAAAAGCGGCAAGTTTTACATGTCTTTTTTTTCTCCTTCTCTCCTATCCAAAAAACCCAACAACCTAAGAATGGAAGAAAGAATCTATCAAGGAAAAGAACTTGCACAGAAGTTGAAATAGAACTATGAAGACAAAGAACAAATGAGCCCTTCAAGAAGAACATGATCACAGAGTAAACAAAATATTTTGGCAACAACTTCTTCATGTAAAGTCTTAACTGCTGTCAAACGTGCCAAGAAAAGGATGCAAATAAGTTTTAGCTATTCAAAGGTATTTCAGGGTTACTGAAACAGGTCATACATCAAGCTAAAGAGAGTTTCTCATACAAGTAAACCCACTTCCATGTGATTTCAGAGGCTAAGTTTTGGCTACTTTTGTCTACCAATTCATGAGTATGGACGTACAGCTCTAATCTTCTGTTGCATTACCATTGTCATTTCAAAAACAGCACCGGGAGATGTTCAAATACTGCAGCAACCTAGCTAGGAAAAAAAACCCTTACTGCTCATGAAAAAGAGCACCAGGACAGACTGAACACTTTGCTGGGTGACTCCTCTAACTTGCTCTAGAAGACGTACATAAAAATTAACACTTTTATATCTCACTACATATACTTAGAATTTTTTTGCCCTGTAGCACAGAGCTGCTAGCAATTGTGCATCCTTGCATTATTTATCAAGTTTCCTTGATTTCTTTCTGGAAGAAGTGACAGAATAGCTTAGCCACCTTCAGGTTGCATAGAGGCCACTTCTATTTCGAGCAGCAGAGCAGGAGAAAGGTCAGTTCAGTGCTGCCCCTGTGCTTTAGTTTTTTCCAGTAGTACCCATAAAAGTGCCACAGTGCCCATAGAAGTGACTTGGTACCAGCCATGAAGTAGAAAAATAATCAGTCTAAAATAGATGGAAGAAGCATTTGTGAAGGTACTGCTTTTTCTGACTAAGGTCAGGAATGAAAAGCATCTAGAGTTCTCAAGTATGAGGCAAATCTACAGATTTTTTGCACACCAAATTCACAAAGGACATTTTCAGAAATGGTTCTTTCTCAGAGCTTTAATTCTAGATTATGTTTTTCCTTAAGTTGTAACAAACAGGCAACAGAATATTTTGATGTCTCAGAAGTCCCTGTACAGCACTAAGTTATATCAAAGTAGAATAGTTTCAGTGAACTACAGCTTAACTAAAAGCTACTTTGACATTTTGAAAACTCAGCCTGATAAAATCTGATCAGCCCCTGATGCCACAGCACACAATCATAGGTGCCAGAAGGAAATAAAGACTAGCAGGTTTGAAAAGGAAGAGTGAGACAGGAACATGCCCAATCACATCAGCTAGATCTATGCGCTGCGAACAAGTGGCGCATCTCCTTCAAGTCTGCACATTCTTCAATTACTCTTGAGCTACTCTGACCTAGAACTATTAAGAGATCGGCAAAAACACTGAAGCATCAAGGGAGATTAACAAAATCTGTGCTGATCCTTCAAAAGGTAGCTCTCTCTCTCATTCACAGAATTACATTTTTTTTTCTAAAAGCATTGGGGTACAGTAAATTCAACATATGAACAATGATGTTGCATCTCACTCTACAGTCTTTTCTACTAGGCTTCAAAATTACTTCCTCAAATGATCAGAAAGTAAAAAGTTACTGTCTAAAGCTAAGCTGAAGGCAGAATACCTATTTTTTTATATCCATCTCTTGTTCCGGATATGCTAATTTAAAGATTCATCCAGTCTACTAAAAAAAAGAAATACAATACCATACTTCATGTCTGAAGGGGAGATTTTTTTCAATTATGATATTAAGAGGATTATCCAAAAAACAAGGTAGTCTTTAATTGGTTCATAGAGAAAATATGATAGGCTAGGAATTCATCTAAGCACACAGATCAGTGTATATTTTATGAATAAGTACTGTAATCATCCACTTGTTACTTGGAATTAAAAACAAACAGCATTTGCATAATAAAACTGTTCACGCATCTTAATGAAAGTGTGTCATTATCTCCTCCTGACTTTTACACAACAATCAGTGTCCATCTTAGGCCCAATACATTGAGTTATACATCTATTATTGCTTAAGCAGTTTTGACATTTTAAGTAGTCCATACTAGCATGTGGGCTCATTAAAAGAATCCTTGAGTGCAGTTAATAGTATTTTAGTGAGGCAAAAATTAAGGTCTACCAGAAAGAAATAATGCAGAATTGATCACTCTATGGATTTTAAAAACACAAGAAACTAGCCTCACAGCTCTACAAATCATTTCTACTGGAAACTAAAGGATGAGACTGACGTATATTTCCCAAGCTACATCTGTCATAACAAGTCTAAAAAAGCAACCAGCCCACTGAGCAAGAACTGGCACTTTGGGAAATGGCTTAAATAGCACTGAGCTCTCAACTAGCACTTTTATGCTTATTACATATCTGAACAGACTCAAATCAAGAGTGTATTTCTTGTCACCTTCACATTTGACTTAAATTTTTTTTTAAAAAGGGTATTGAGAATTCCTCTGTATAGCAGAGATTTCTGGATATTAGTGCTATAGACAGTAAAAAGACAGGAGTGCAGAGCCAGCACTACTCTTTCAATACCGAGTCACAAAGACAAATGGGAGGAAAGGAGCCCACAGGGCCTCTGCAGGAATCTCATTCTTGCATTACAATCTCATACTTTGGGCTTTTACATTCTTCTGATTGCAATTTCAAACTCATCTACATTTAGTAGAACATTTACTGATAGTTTACCTAAGGCCCCTTACACAAACACAGCTACTCACTCAAGGCATTACTTTACCTATGCCTAAAGGTATGACTTAGGAGACCTTCCACAAATAACAGTCTAACATCGAAATGGACTATATATTTTATGTGTTGAGATGCAGTTATTTTCAGCACGCACACACACAAATGTCTGGGCCCTAAAAATTCTCCAGTAGAAAAACTCATCAAATACAGGTTTAACAGATAAGAAGTGACGTATACACCCTTCAGAGATAATCTACAGAACATAGAAAACTGACGTTGTAATGTAACCTGCTTCAATTCATGGAACCTGCATAAAAGCTGGGAAATCAAGTGGAAGAAGCGAAAGGAAGAAGTTCTTCACTGCTGGATTCCTCTATAGGTTTTCTACAACTGTTGTTACATTTATGAATCATAGAATGGTTCGGGTTAGAAAAGACCTTAAAGATCATCTAGTTCCCACCTCCCTGTCATAGGCAGGGACATCTTCCACATTACCAGTTTGCTCAAAGCCCCATCCAACCTGAACACTTTCAGCAAGGGGCATGCACAACTTCTCTAGCAACTCTGAAGCTGCAGAGACTTCAAGTAGATGTGCCTGTTAGCAGACAACTTGATTTTTTACTAGCTCCTACATGACCCAGGAGATACTGTAGAATAGAAGAATTCAGCTGAAAGGGACCTGTAACAACCACCTAGTCTGCCTGACCACTTCAGGGCTGACCAATTACTTGGTTAATACTTTGTAAGTACTTGACCAAAGACTGCTGATATACAAACCCAGTAGGTCCCAAATACAGAGTCCAATACCCCTTCCTTCAGTCAGTTTCCCTGTCCTGTACCACAGCACCTGCAGGTCAAGCATTACAGTAGAGCAAGTAGTCTCTGCTCCTGCCCCAGGACTCAAGAGGATCTGTCACCTGACAGCCAACTGTATTTGCACTTGGATGGCATGTGGACAGACAGAATGGGGAAGCAGATGGAGTGGAAGCATGGCAGCAACACTGCACCACGGCTGCGGGAACTTATTAGAGGAAGTAGCATTTTGTATTGGGTTTAGCCAATACAGTTATTAAAAATTAACTGGAAAGTTTCCAGGATTAACACAGTGATCACAGGTACCTCCCTGTCAAACGACCCAGCTCATTATTTACATCTCAGCACATGCATGTTGCTGCCATGTGACCACACACTCCACTCTACCACATCGCTTGACACTCAGGTCTGCTACTGCAGCTGTGATGCGGCACAGGAGTTCTAAATGAGCAGCCATGTGACAGCCTCACAGCAGAGTGAAAGCCTTTGCTGATGAGATGCTCATCAAAACAGGTGCACCTACTAGTATTTATTCTTTTTTCAGTTTTTTAATAGTGCGCACATATTAAGATGAAAATCACTGGAAAAAAATCCTTTATTCTCTGATTTTATAGCAACTTCATTAAAACTCTATGCTATGGAGACACTGATTGAGTCACATTAAAAGAACCCAGGTTACCTTGAAGCACTCTATGGTTCCAACTCAGAAAGCCCCATCCCTATAAAAACCCTATTACCCTGAACACCAATGTAAAGATCCTTTGTTGCTCTATCTCAAAACTTCAGAAACAGCATTAACTCCCAATCAAACTAACAGAAAGAAAAAGAAAAAAAAGTAGTATTTTTTAAAAGTCTCACAAATTACAATATTTAATAAACTATATTCTATAACAACAGTGATTTTGGAAAAAAAAGAAAAAAGTGCAACATCATTCATAGAAGTCCATTTCCTTCACTGGTCTATGTTTGTATCTTTACAGCATGAAATATGGCTCTGTTATATGGTTCATATTTCATTTATTAAAAACACAAAATTACACTTAGCATCTATGATCAAACTGTCATAGACAAGAAACAAATGAAACAGAAGAGAATCTAATTCATCTCTGAAATCTTAGGAAGTTCAACTACTGCTAAAAGCATACAATTGCCTTGGTGAATAAATATTACCTTATCACCTATTATTCAGCACTTCTTTCAATTAAAAGGCAAAGGCAATGTCAATATCCTGCACAATTATTCTGTGTAAACACTAAGTCCAGGAGGAATGCCCAAGGAGAATGAAAATTCTGTCTGAAGCCTGAAAAATGTTGCCTTAATTTAAAAATGTTAATGGTTAGACTAATGCTGTTGAAGTAATGGGTTTCCCAGAGGCTGAATTCTCCATTTAATAAAATAAAATAAACAAATAAATATATATATATATAAAGGGCAATATAGGCACCTACAATGTGGTTTTTCATGCCCTGACCTCCCAGTGCATGTCATTTTTCCAAGAGAGTGGTGACTAGGAGAGGAAGCACTGTTACATATCATTAAATTCTATTATTAGCTTTTTAGAATGGCTAATTACAAGATTGCCAACCCAAAATGCCATGGTAATTTCTCTGATGTAATCATCTAGCACCCAGGAAATGAATGGAAACCACCAATCCCTTTTGCTGACACATATAAGGAAAAAGATGCTCATCAGGAGTATCTGACAATCTTTGTCATTTCCTGAGCCAGACAGAAGAAATATAACTAAAAGCAAAACAAACATCACATACAAACAACAGAAAAACATTACCAACAAAAAAACCCTTAAAGGCTCAACGGCATTTTAGAGTTCAAAAGAGGAAAAAAAAAAGTAAATAAAATGGTCAATTAACTGATGTTAAAAAGGAAAATAAAACCAAAAGGCTACATAACAGGCTTTGCCAAAGATGCAGTTCAATCCTAGAAAAAAATAAGAGTCTCAAATACTAAGGCTGAGCCTGACCATGAGGGTTTGTGTTGGATACCATCTGAGACCTCATGGTGCTAGAAAGCAGGAGGATTGGGATTACCATAGTATCACCTTGATGAAGGTGATGAAGCTAACTGTTCTCATATTTTTTATATTTTCCTGAAAAGAAAATCATCTATGAAACTGCTATCTTAAGAGGCCTCTCCTTATTGTACTTTTTTATTCTAATGCTTACAGCTCATTAAAATCAGCTTTTTACAAGAAGCTTCTGTATGTGTAATTGTGCATGTACCTGGTGAGTCTATATATAATCCATCCCTGATGGTTACATACTCCCATCTCATTCCTTCTCTTTCTTTGCCCCACAATAGTCAGGGATTATCAAATGATGCTAACACCCTTGTTATCTGACAACACAAATAGTACATTCAACAACTTGAAAGGAAGACATCTCACTGCTTTTCCCTCATCTGCTCTCCCAAAAACCCAAAGAAAATCAGTGAAATAAATCTCATTTTAGATTCACCTATTTAAACCTGGTTGGTAGAAGATCATATTCTATTAAAGGTTTAGCTAGCACACACATTAGTAACTGACTTATGGAGACAATTAAATCAAGGAATGCTCCCTGTTCCTTGCACATACCAGTTTACCTTAAAAAAAAAAAAACCAACAAAAAACCAACCAACCAACAAAAAAATTTACACAGGGGTTTTTTAATTAGTACTAGGTGAACCATTAGTAAGTGGTCGGTAGCAGCCGGGTTTCCCTCAGGTTAGACCATTTACCTGCAAACGACACGCATTCCAAAAAATAAAAATATTTCTACCAAAAGGAGTCGAACGAGGTTGGCAATACAGGCACTAGCAGTTACATAAATAGGTGCTAAAAATAAACTTCAGAAACGCGGAGTGGGTAGCGGCTGGGGCAGGGGCCCGGCCCAGCAGTGCTGCCCGCCGAGGCCCGCAGCGCGGGAGCACTGAGGGTCGGCCCCCGCCAGGCCCACCCCAGAGCCACCACGCCGTCGGCGCCGCCCCGACCGGTGCCCGCGGCAAGGCCCGGTCCGGTCCAGCCCAACAAGTTGCCAGAGGAGGGCCGCGGGTGACCCCTGCTTACCACCAGCACGGGCACGCCTGCGGTCAGCGAGTAGAGGAGCACGGGGGGTACGGCGCTGCGGTCCTCCGGGCCCGGGTAGGGTTTTCGGTACGCGCCCTCGTAGCAGAAGAAGCCTTGCACATTGACCGTGAAGGTGTCCGTGTACTCGAAATAATAAGCCAGCATCACGGTCCCTGCCATGATCACCATCTGGAAGTAAAGCATGCTGGTGNCCCCGCCCGTGGAGCAGCCTCCACGCCGGACCCCGACCCGGGAGGGGGGCAGCGGAGGGAGGCTGCGCACCGACGGTGAAGGCTGATCTGAATGTGAAAGTTTCCCCGGACAGCTCCCGCAGCACGGCCCTGCGACCGTGATTAGTAAGTGAATCCTTCCCCTCTTCCTGCGGGGCGGAGGGTACCGGTCGTCCCTCTATACCGACACACACACCTGTTTAAGGGGCGTGCACAGGCAGGGAAGCTCCGGGAGCTCCCGGAGCTGCCCGCTGCCCAGACCCTTCCCGTCGCATCGCCGCACGGGGCCATGGGAAGCGCCGGGCGCTCGGCAGGGCATCAACCACAGTTCCGACGGGCCTGGGCAGGCAGACGGACGGACCGCCGGTATGTGGCGGGGCGATAAAGGCCTCAGAATAGAATTACGAGCTCTTTTGTATTTGGATAGCTATTGAAGCAATTAACGTTTAAAGCTTTTGTTTAAAGCTGTAAAGAAAATGAGTAGCCGGGCATGAAGCTATCCTCGCCCAAGTAACATCCCAGAGTAAGAGAATAGCCTCCTCCAGTGCTGGGAGAGATCATACATGCAAGAGTTACACTTAAAAATACATGTATAGCACATACGCTTAAGAATAGATGACTGTTCTCAATGCTCTTACAGATTCACCCATGTGCAGACTAATCTGAATTCCCAAAGCCAACTGTTAGAAGTTACTTAACCATATTCACCTCTCGCCCCAAAATTTTATATAGCCAAGGAACAGTCTTTAAATGGACACCTTAGCCTGAAGGATTCCTTTTAGCTTACTTAGTAAAGGCTGTTAGAGATAACAAATCAGATTTGATTGCCCTGTTTCCTAACTCTATGGTTGTACTTTAGTTTGACCTGTTCATTTTCCTCCCATTTATTCAGAATTTTGTTCATATTCACATTGTACATTTATTTTTAATTAGTCCCTGAAGAACACACTCTTCACACCTGGATTCCATATCCAGTCTATTTTTATGTGTTCTTAACATACTCCCCAGAAGTATCTAAATCATCTCATTCCCATTGCACTAGCCAGGTTTAGCTGGATAGCTCCCTACCTTTGTGGAAAAAATACCTAGTGAGACATGAGACACCTTGTGGTGAATTCTGCCTAGCACAGAGTTTATTTTCCCCATTTCTTTAGTGCAGTCCAATATCCATTACACAAAAATCTTGATTTCATCCTGATGTCTGCATACAAATACCCCGATTGTTAGGATACAAGACCTGGTCAAAAGCCTAAAGTTAATAACGGGACTGCAATGAGCCCTAGACTCAGCTCTCCAGTTCTATTTGAATGGATTCCCCAGAGAAATACCAGTGAAATATTTATATCAAAAATTGGCATTGGAGAAAATTCACCTTTTTCTACTACCCAGGTAATAAAACACTCCTGCAATTTGCTATTGCAAGCCAGCTTCTATTTACAGATATAGCAATGGAGCTGTTGCATATAGGAATTAGGGGACATTAGTAGTCCTGGTTTTACAAAGGTTTTTTGAAGTTACTATCCAAAATCTCAGGGATTGGCACCAAATCTGATCTTTTCATATGGTCTTAGTATGTAGTTCATCAAGAAAGACAACTCCAATAGGTGACTAAACTCTACCTCATTAGGCAGGATGAATCCTCTGAGAATGTCATCATTCCAACCTAAGAAATACCAGCCTCTGGTGATACCAATTGCAACAACAGTAAAACAAGCTTTGACAAATAGCTTAGACTAACACCCTTCTTTTAAAGGGCTCCAGTGAGAGGTGATAAATTTTACTCTTAACTTTCACTTGTACATAGCTAAACTAGCTCCCGAATAGCAATTATGATTTTCAAGAGTCATACAGGGAGAAAAAAATCAAACTAGTAGCAGCATAAGTATTAGTATTGCAGTGTTCTGTAGAGCTAGATCCTATTTCCATAGAATACAACATTTTGCCCCAGTGAGCTTGGGCACTTCATATAATGCAGTGGAAGTATGAGAGAATGAGCAGATGGAGGTGAAACAAATGAGGAGGAGGACAAGGCAACAATGAAATGATTGAGTTTGATATAATGAGTAGCAGTCACAGCACATTAGTTGTGTTTACATCAGTAAGGTAATTAATCTTCTTAAAACTGCTTTTTATCTTCAAATTAGGAAGTACTATTGCATACAGTTCTTAAGTTAAACCAGAGGGATGCCAGAGGGACACCATGTACCTGAGGCCTGTACATCTTGAGAACTAAAGCCTGTATTAGCATATCTACCACTGTACTGTCAAAATAAAATACAGAATGCTGTTTTGTCAATGTGAAATGAAATTAAACACTGATATTTGAAAGCTTAAATAATGATTATTTAATCTTACCTAAGATAAACTCATAAAAAGCCTACTACTTAGAAAATTGTTACCACAGCTATGGAGTCATCTTCATTGATAGACATTATTTTCAGTAACTGCAATGTTATACAAACTGACTGTAAACTTGGAAATCTTCGGCATTTTGGCTGCTTTGGCAGCCAAAGTTACCAGAGAGATGGAGATAAACTTGTTTTAACTGAAGGAAAGCTTTTTTATTTGCTGGGAAACTTGTGTGAAAAAGGACACCTTGTCAGCTTTCAGGGTTGATGTTTTATAGCCTGGTATCTACCTGAATGAATCCACCCTGTATTTTTTAAATTCTGCACTTAAACAGAAGTGTGATTAATTTTTAACTCTGCACAATTGCCATCATTATATTTTGCTAATTTCATGACTGGAAGATAAAATATTCTGAGGTACTGAGGAGGGGAAAGTTAACATCCAAAAGTGCGTAAAAGAAATTGTCGCTTTGGCATGAGACTCTGCAAGGAATTTTGAGGTCTTCCTTCCAAGACTGAGGATTCCTCAATTCAGGGGCAGCTGCACAGTAAAACTTGCAGAGTTATCTCCTTCCATAACCAAGCTTGGCCCTTTGCAATTGTATTGTGAACAGGTAAGGTATACAAGACTCTAAAGATACTTTCAAGCACAGGTCTGTCCATAAGACTAAATTAACCTACTTACTTTCTCTCAAAAGGGAAAGACAAATAGACTAATAACAAATTATGCACCATAATGACTGCATACCTCCAACTCTGGTTATCATTTAATGTATGCAGCTCATCCTGGCAGGAGTCCAATACATCCTCTGTTCCAGTTTCTGCTGGATAAGCCTCACACGTAGTTGTGTGGCAGAACTAATTATGTTTTTACAAATTATACCAGACATTTTTCATTAGCATTACACCTGAAATCCTGTTCCCAAGTTGGATATTATTCACTGCTTTGTAAAACTTAAGATGAAAAGCATAGAAAGAGCAAGTTCAGGATACCTTTAGTCAGTGGTTCAACAGAGAAAGAGGAAAGAACAAAAAGCCTACAGAATTTACCAAACAGAATTACAAACACTATTCATTGCTACCAGGTACTCATTGCTAGCTTTCTTGAAAGCTAGAAATAGAACTGATAATTGTTTTAGATTACGTAGAAAATTTTAAATGTTAAAAATAGTTGAAGTCCAATCATAATACTTATCACCCAGAACCCAGATCTTCTGTACCCCAGAGTAGCCCTCATCATTCATGACCCACAGAGCTACAAGAAACACAGGTATCACACATTTCCATTCAACACCAAGGCATTCATGTTACATCCATGCTTTAACACACATCCTTTCTCTGAAAAATGCCCTTTCTTTTGTGGCTTGTTCATGAGCATGCAGCAAAGACAGAAAACTCAAGAAACAGGAAAACTTAAAAGTCTAGTGACAGGAGGAGTGAGCTACAAAGAAACAAAGCATACAGTCCTGTGATAGTGCCTTGAATGATATCATCACCAGGCCAGTGAGGACACACTTCACAGGAATTTCCTATGCTGGTTTGTTTCACAAAGCAAAGTTTTTCATGCCTGCTGCAGGACAGATGCCTCTGAACTCTGAGAAGCCCCTACCATCAGAACACCATCTCTATACTACTCCTTCTGGCTACAAGGCTAAGCCCAGAGCAGGACTAAAGAGACAACCTTTGCTTAAGGCATTAGACCTACTCACACGAAGTTAGTAAGCACATTGCTCTGAATGGCTGGATTCCTACAAAACAATTGTTGCAGGAAGCATCCATTTCTATCCATCACTCTTTAGATACTTTCCTTGTAGCAAGGTATCTCCATCCCTTGGTCAACCAGGTCGGTAACCTTATCATGAAACGAAATATTGTCAAGCAGGACTTTCCCCTCATGAACCCATGCTGGCTGTGACCAATGACTGCACTGTCATTCAGATGTTTTTCAATAACTCCCAGAATAATCTGCATAAATTTAACAGGTATAGAAGTAAGACTAACAGAAGTAAAAGATATGTATATACTATAGTAAGGTACTGCATGAAATCTGTTACATGCTTGGTCCTTAAAAAATAATCTGAGAGGCTACCCCTTTGACTTGGTCATCATTTCTAATGATAATTACCTTCCAGGCAAAAAGCATACTGTCAAGCATTAGAAGGAGACTCAGGAAGGCAGCAAGTAAGGAAATAACTTAAACGAATGAAAAGTCACTTCTAAGAGACATAGCAACAGCCTTCGCTGCTTTAAGAAGTGAATCTGAACTTCAAGGAGCAGCTGGAAAGGGAAAGAGCCAGAGTAATAATAAAATAATAAATAAACCAGCTTTTGAAGATCCTTTTTTTTAACTTGTCATCATTGGTACAATGAATTATTAATAACCTAAGCTTTCAAGCTCTTTGCTAAATTAATTTATTTGAGATTGCTTCTCATTTAAAACTATTCTGTTTAGTTTTCAGGCTGAAGGGTTATAAATTTATTAGATTAGAATATAAGTATCACTGATATAATAGGGGACATTGTCAAATTATTATGTAACAAAATATATGCTTGTTCAATTAATAAACAACTCTTTACTTTGATCGCTGCTTTTGGAAATCCTTACACATTTGATGCCTTATGCATCCAGCTAGCCACCTTAACTCCAGAAAACTGACTGTACTAAAAGAAAGAAGTGGCAAGGAATCATTTGGGAAAAAGTGATAAAAGAAGGAAAAGTAGGGAGCGAGAGATTTGTGTAAGGGTGCATTTGCAAAGTTGGCAGGAACAACAGAAGTTGAAATTACAGGTTTCTTGTGGGAAAATGCAGTAAGTGGGGGATTCTGAAGGGTCCTGCCAGAGCAAACGGATTAAAAGTTAGCAGCTGAACAGTTCACACAGGCAGCTAGTACACTGTTGTGACAGCTGGACAATATTAAGGGAGCATAAGTGGTCTGGCAGGGGGTACAGGGGTAAGAAGGCTGTATCACTGGGACAGAATCAAGGAGCACAAAGTATCTTCAAGATGCATTTTGGGAGAGTATTAATTGATACCTGCCGGAAGTAAGATCAGTATCTCTTATGACCACCTACTGACTTTACTCCTGTGGCTTTAAAGCACCATGTAGTTTTTAGACTCATCATATTGCCAGGAACTATCATTCTTTGAAGCATATAAGGCTCATTTACTTTGAATTGCCTGTTGTGTGGTGAAGCTGTAAATATGAAGTACAACTACCTCAGAAACAGAGAGATATTAAAATATTATTAGTGTTTGGTCATTCCCCCCATAAGAATTCTGTTGATTTAGAGAAATTAAAATCAGTAGGTGATCTGAGTACAGAACATAAGGGCTGCAGAACCAGAATCTCACTGAGCTGGCACAAAAATTAACCTTTGCGAAATGGAGTGGGAAGTTGCTAAAAAGATACAAGCATCTTAGGACACATAATTTTTATGGCATTATCCTTTTCTTCATAGAGCAAGGCCAATATCCAGCATGCTGAATACTGCTTCTACAGTAACTAGGACACTACTCAAATTGGATTTAAGTGAATTATTTAGCTTATTAGGCATCCTAGTGGCCAGTGTTTAATTCCATTAGGAACATTCAAAATTTCAGTTAGAAATATGTTAGTTACACAGCCAAAGTCAACAATAAGTTTAGGAAAACCATATATGGTATACTATGTATGACTCTTAAAAAATGCATATCATCCACACAGGTTCTAGTCTCAGTATCACAACTGTCTTACTGTAATGATGCAGCTAGCAACTCCAGAAACAAGGGTAATGAAAATGGGGATGCAGAACAGTTCTTGTCACATAATCTTTCCCAAAGACAGAAAAGATCTTGAAAGGAGAAAATTTCATTGCTGTTGATGCACAGCAATTTAATCCTGCACCAGTAGCTGTATCTTACTAGTTCTATGTAATGAATAGATACTTTACATAATCTTTTCATTTTGGTTTTCAAGCGAAATATCACCAGTGTGGGTGTTTTAAAGAAATGCAGGGTAATAAAGCTTATAAACCAATTGGGATATCTATGCTATACAAGTTCTTAGAAAAGGCTTCCACTATCTAAGAATACCTCTAGGCATACTAAGAATACTCCTCAGAGAAAGGAAAGTTCAACCCCTTGCTCATATCCAATAGGTACAGAATTTATGGTGCCTTCCATTCTTCTAGGATAGCTGTTAGGAGAGGTAATCGAAAACATATTCACTGGATGCCAGGATTTTTTTTTTTTTCTCTCTGCATTTCTCATGGTCAGACTGGAAAACTCATTGCATCAGAGAGAAGAGCAAAAACTCTGGAAACCTCTTCAGACTTCAAGACAATTCTAGAAAAAAATAATTCATGGATTGGTTTCCTTGAGCTTATTGTGGATCCTGCCATTCTTGACACCTTCTCTTCTTTCCTTTCTGTGCTTTGATCTATTTCTTAGAAGTAAAAGAGGCATTATTGAAAACAGGAGAAAATTTACCTGCTTCATGTTATTAGCTACTAGAATCAAGCTCAGTACCAGCAGGTGAAGATGAACAAAGAGGAGGAGGTGAGTCATTTCTGCATTGCCTGACTGACACAACCCTTACGTGCAGGATGTTTACTTGCATCTAGTTCTCTATTATGCAAGTCCTTAAGCAATTACCTACTATAGTAAAATTGCTTACTATAGTGTTAATGGTTTATGAGAGTTAAGCCGAGAAATTGCTTCAGAAGATTAAATTAAGAATAAAGAACATTTATTAAATTACTGTGCCTTATCCACTTCAAGGAAGCAGCAGCTTTCCAATGCTTGCCTTGTCAGTAGGAGACATTAAAAAGTTTCCTTATCAAAATCAGTGCTTTTCATCAGTGTCAGTTTTTTTCTCCCTCAGTTGCATTGCTTTCACTGAATGATCAGTGTTGAAATCCTCTTCTCTCTGAATGTTTATCCTCATGTTAGCTATGGTTGGAACTCAGAGAATCATCATGGTTGGAAAAGACATTTGAGATCACTGAGTCCAACCATCCACTCAACACTACCATGCTCACTAAACCATGTCCCCAGGCACCACATCAACAATACATAACAGTATTATTAGAAAAAAATCTGTGTGATATTTCAAATTTGCATTTCCCTGTTCATGTGCTCATTTATTTCATATTGAAGAAAAAAAAATCAGGCATCTTATTCCATACCTAAAGAGAATTAAAGGATTGGAATGGGAATACACTAATAGATGAACACCAAAAAATATACTTGGTAGAGGCTGAAAGCACACTCTGACTCTGTCTAAAAGCAGACTCCAGTATATATATCATACAACTGCAGTACAGTCGTTCATGTGCAACTAGTTTCTGAATCCTATGCTAAATGCTTTACTGGCCCATTTTTAAAACTGTTGACAAACTACTTAAATATTGGAAACAGAAAAAAAAAAGATAAGAAAATGGTAGGCTGAGAAAATTACACAAGAGAGAGATTATAAATAATGTCCTTCTTACGCAGAAAATAAGTCCTTAGAACCTAAACAGTAAAGGAGAAGCTAAGATTGACCTCCTGCTATTGAGTCAGCTGTAAATTGTGTGAGTCATCTTGATTCTCAGCTATGAGAAAGATCACAATTCAATGGAGAATAAATTGCATAAAGAGCTCCACAGAGTATATAACCAAGGCAGAGATAAATGTCAACCAAGATCTCCTGAGAATCATGAAAAAAAGCCATTGCTGTATTGCTACATAACACAGCCCCAACAAAACCTAATAGGACAAAGACTGTCAGTGCAGTGAAGCACAGTACAGAGCTCTATGTTAAGAAGTCTCTTGCACATTAAGGTAATTTTTTCACAAAATTTAGAGAGGTAGTTTATGAACGTAACTCTGAAGTATCTGAAGTACATAGAAGTCAATATTCTCACAGGTACATATATTAAAGATTTCTGCCCACTGCCAGACTTAGCAATATTCTAATTCCTGCATTCAAACAAGGTGTTCAGTAATTTCTAAAATCTAATACCAGGTGAAAGACTTATGCCTTCTCTAGAGATTCCAGTGAGTATATTTATATGCAGAAGTGGAAAAAAACAAGCAAAAACAAAATAGAAAAATCTATGTTAGAAAAAGTTACTTCACTAAACAACAAATGAGTTAAAACATCTCAGAGAAAGCAGAAATAAATCAAATTTTGCTTAAGAATGGATAAGGAAGAGAAAACTTAGGTCAAAGAAAAAATGAACAATACTCTTGGACAATAATTGCCCTTTGAAATCTAAATTTATGGTCTGCCATAATAGCTGTATGAGTTGGTACTGCTGGAGAATCTAACTTCTGATATTGCACGGCTTTGAGGAGATAATCTTAAAATCTGATGCTTACATTAACTTCTTTAATTGAAAATGTGCTAGCAGGAAAACAACAAATAAACAAGTGCAGCAATATACCATGAGAATGATACAGAAAATCAAGTATAAAAGAGACTGCATAAATGATGCCTTGAACCAGCAGAAGCTCTTTAAAGCAGTAGCATATAACAGAAGTTTGCACAGCTCAGTTCTGCTATACAGATTCAGGTTTGAAACTTTCAAAGCCTTATGGAATTTATACTTTTTTTCTCCAGCTTGAGTAGTCAGATACAAATGCCCGGTTCCATCCACTAGGATCAACAGATAAAAAGCAGTTCATCTCTTTGAATCAGACTAATGAAAGTATCTGGAACAGATGACAGAATACCCAGGCACATCTTTTCTATCATTTGATAGTGAATTGAAGGACAGAGGTTTTTGGAAAGGTTGACAATAGTACCTTATAAGACTGTTCTGTAGAGAAAAGCTGACATTTTGAAAGGTATAGAGGTTAAAATCATCAGAAGAAGGAAGTCTACACACCACTGAAAGTTTATGTACATCTTACCTGTTTAGATAAAGTTAGAAACATTAGGAAAAATTTCCACTACATATTGCTAGAAAGGCCAAGAGCACAGAAACTACAGAATGCCCAGCTGAACCCTGGCTGAGGGCTGAACCCTGGCTGAGGGCTAAGCCCTTGCTTCCCAGCTGCTGTAGAGCTCAGGAGAAAATGCTGCCAGTGGCACGGAGGTCAACAACATCTCAGACAATTCTGTGAAAAGCAAGCTGGGACTTGTGTACAGTCCTGTGTCATACCCTGTATTCCACTTAAGTCTGCTCAAATGGTCTGATACTCAGGACAGTAAAGGCTGACAGATTTCCCAGAAAGTGGATTTTTTTCTGCATCCCATGCAAAAAAAAATCTTGAAATACAGGCTGCAAAGCCACACACAGCCACAGCCACTTTGTGCCTCTGCAAATAAGCAGTTTCGCCAACAGATAGCCCAGTCCTATAAACTTAACAGACGCATCAGATCTCTACAGGCAATCACCACCAAATGAAAGTCGCCACTACTGCCACTGGCACCTCACGGCTTCTGTTCCCTTATATCAGCATAGAGGACTTGGTTTTGTGCCTGTTTGGTTGCAGATACCTGAACCCTTACTTGCTACCTTCTTCTGCTCTCCAGCTGCAGCCTAAGTGTAAGCATAATTGTTGCCTTATCACATCTTTTATGTATGTCAGTGGACTAATTTCTTCTGATAGGCAAGTGAGGAACATACATTGGGGCTTTTAAAGGAAGGCTGAAAAGGTCACAGATTTTTTCCTCACTCAAGTATCTAAACCCAGGTGCTCAAATATTGCATACTTCTCTTATCCAGCTGCTTTTAAAAAAAAATTATGACCGTTAAAACATTTGAATCACCTTTTGATCCTGGAGAACAATGATAATAACAAGCAATTACAGAATACAGTACTGCTACAATATATCTGTGGTCTTCTACCTGTGCATATGTTGTGGGTTAGGGTCTGGGGTAACCACCTAACTGAGTAACAGTCACTGTCTATTACCACCCCCCTCCTCCCAACCCAGGAATGGAAGGAAAAGTTGGTAATAAAGAGCCAAGAGGACTTATGGATTGGGAAATAAAACTAAAACTGCTCTAATAAAATAAAAGAAATAAAATTTAAATAAAATTTACAAGTATTTACAGAAACAAAATTGAACCCCAAATCCCCTTTTTGATAACTACATGACCACTGAGTATGCCCAGCACCAGGCTATGGCCTGGCTGGGGGGAGCTGGATTCTGGAACCTTCAATCAGGATCAAGAGAGAACTAGCAGAGTCCTCCTCAGATGCCAGCCATGAAAGGAAGAAGAAAAGGGAAGGAGGGGCACTGACCCCCTTGTTTTATAGTGGATATGACACCTAAAGGTGTGGAATACCTAGTTGGTCACTTTAGGGTCATCTGAACTGTCCACTCATCCCTAAAGGTGTAGCCCTTTGCTCTGCACCCCTTTTGTGGGATGCAAGATCTAATGGTGACCATGATGCATTCCATTCTTCAGCCATTATTCCAAAACATTGGGTCTTATCAGTGAAAAAACAAGCTGCTAGCTTCAGAAAGTGCAGTTAATTAGAGCAGCTTCAGCTGAAAAGTAAAATCACTGAACAGAATTGTTCAGTTTTAGCCCAAATCAGGACAGCATCTTACCAAATGTGGGTGTAGAAGTGCTACTCAGGTTTTGCAAACGTCAGAAGTTGAATAAGGCTAAGCGATTCCCCCCAACATTCAGGAAGAGAAATCATGTTTCCTGATCCCCATTTACAGCTCTAGCTGTTCTGTACAATCTCCCTAATGACTTTTGTGACATATATATAATAGTATCATGACATCATCAGACTTTTGGATCTCCTAATGCCATTAGATTTGATGATACACAGAAGACATGCATCTTGATGCTGTCTCTGTGTGGCATAGCACAGGCAAGAAAAGCCAGTGGATCTGCAGTGATTTGTGTCATGGTGGATCACAAGCATTACTTGAAAACACTGAACATAAATTTCCAAGTTACAGAACTAGCTAAAATGATGTGACAGAAATAATGCCAGAAAATGAAGCAATTTTCTATTCACATGGAAGCAACTTCCAAAATGTGCTGATAAAATGCCCACTGTAATTTAAAAGGAAGAAAGACTCCATGGAGGATGAAAATCTCTTCAGGAAAGGTCACTTAAGTCATAGAGTTTACACCATAAAAACCTTTTCCTTGGCATATTGCTATATCCTCCCTCAATTTATGATATTTCCTACTCTCCATTTATCAGATGTCTCTAAAAGTATCGCAAGCATCCTACAGTAACCAAAGCACTGGTTTCCCAGTACCAACGTGAGGTAAGGAGATGAGTATCAAGACACAGGGAGTCTAGGAACTAGATCTACAGGGGAATCTTAATGCTCTTCAAATTTTATTTCTGAAGCGTCACTGAAACCCCTGAAACAACTGCTACCAAGCAGATTGTCTAAAATTCAGGCACACCAATTGTCTCTGCAATAATGCCCACATGGCCTGTTCAATATGGTACACGAAGTGTGTAGTGGACCAGAAAACTGAATGCAAATCCCCCAGTCTCCCTCAGTCTGAGCAATGTTTATCTGAAGATGTTCTACTCTGATCTGCAGCCTACAGAATCCAATAATATCAGTGTGCACAAGTAAGTCAGGAATGATTGTGCTCAAAATACAGCTTAATCATCTCCCTCAGGCTTCCTCATACTGAATCAGCTGTCAGCTCTGGAAGAACCATCAGGATTTTTCATTATAATTAGCATGCATTAAGACAAGTAAAATGGTGTCTGAATTTTATACACTATCTGAATGTTTTAGATGTAGAAATGCCTAAAGAGAAATGGGAACAGAATCTCTGCTAATATAAATGGGCACAACTACCCTAAGCTGAGTTACCAGTGTGAAACCCGACCTAAGAAATTGCATTTTCCTTCACATCAATATTAGACTGGGTTCTACAAGATTTATATTGTTACATAATAATTTATTTGTTGCAATACGGTTTAGTTCATTCTCAAGAAGTGAACTTGCATCTAGCCAGCAATGGGACGTTTCCACACCACAGACCTTGCGTGACTGCAATATAGTGCACTAACACCTAAATGCTAGCACAAGATTTACTACAGGGACTACAAGGCCGTACCTGCCAGCCTCATATGCCTGAGTGCAATGAGTGTGCCCCTGGCCACACACAGCTAGGGCTGTGCAGCATCCTTATCCACATCCCTCTGGATCTAACAGTGGCTAAGATAGTTTTAGCATAGTTAGGTTAACAGTGTGGGTATAGCCACAGCACCCAGGCACTCCAAGATCCCTGCAGGTGGGAAGTTCTACTGAGTTCATGGTGGGGCTGAAGACATCCACCTTAAGGTCAGACCAAATAGAGCTAAATAGATCTATGCTGTGCTGCAGCTCCAGCACCACTGCAGGGCAGACATAATTGCAGTCAGTTCTGCTATAAGTGTGATCTACAAGCATCAGAGTAAAGAAAAGGAATTGTTTATAGTGCCTCAGTAAGAACAGTCTCAAAAAAAAAAAAAGGCAAAGAAACACAAACTCGTTTAGATAGTGTTTAAGTTACACAATATATATTATTCCAAAATAACACCTGTTCCTGGCAGACTGAATGACTCCGAACAACTGAAGTAACTTTCTGTTCCACTGCTCCCTATCTTTAAAATTAATTATATTTACTCTCAATTTTAAGGTGGTTTAATATTGATGAACAAAAAGAATTCTAGACTGATGGAGTTATATTATCAAGGTTTAACCACTAATATCTATATGAATCCAGCTCAGAGCTACTTCACTCCCTTGGATTCTGGCAGTTCAGAACATCCATTTAAAATTAAATTCCAGGCATAGAGATCCCACTCCATTCCCTCTTGTGAAAGAATTGGGGGGGAAAAAAGTACAGTATGGGGAGAAAAATTTTATTCACAGCTGCCAACTAGCAGCAGATTTATGTTGAGATAAACATAAATATGCTGGTAAAATATAAATCTGTTGGTACTGAGGGCATTTCCTTTAAAAACACACCCAAGAACTTAGTAATGTATCTACAGTATTTTCTTACCTCAACTAACATGAAGCATGGCAACCTCATGTAGCTTCTCTGAGACTGACAGCTGATATTTGGAATCATGTTCACCTGTGAATGAAACAAAGTATATTATGTCGATCTGTAAGAAGTTAACATTGTTTAGAACAATGTGCCTACAGTTTAGTTCATTCTCAACAAGTGAACTTGCATCTAGCCAGCAGTGGGACGTTTCCACACCACAGACCTTGTGTGACTGCAATATAGTGCACATACACCTAAAGGCTAGCACAAGATTTACTACAGGGACTACAAACTATGAAAGGCCTACTTGAAACACAGATTTGTACCAAAATAAGGAATGGTGAGAATTACAACAGGAAAGAGGACTGTTTATGTGTTCTCTTTTATCCCAGTATTAAAGAGTCTCAAGTTTAGATTTTACTGTTTTGTTAAATTCATTTCAGCCATTTTTTCCACAAACAACAATATTTATACAAAGATTTGTACTTAAAATTGTTTAAGTATATCACTGCATTCTTGACAAAACAAATCCTTTATCTCTTTCAGCAGAGCTTTTCTAATTCTATTGACTTCAAAAAAACTTAAGCATGTTCTTAAAGTATATACTAGAGGGCTTTGCTGGAGGGGCATTAGCTGAAGGTTTAAAAACTTTCAGAAATAAAATTTTAGTCTACCATGTTTCTACAGAATCATGGGGACACAGGACTAGAAGGAACTACCAAGCTGTGAAGCTGTGTTTTGTAATCATGGTACAGTAGATTTCTGGCTCTCAAGGATCCACAAAATATTTATTCTCAACATCACAGCAACAAAAGCTTTGCTAGTTCCTTGCAAGAAAATTAAGATCTGTTGTTAAAAGAAAACCAAACCAAAAAAGCAATAACTGCCTGGAAGAAATACCTGCACTGCTAATCTCTGCCACAGGAAAGGAAGAGCAGAAAACAATGCACTGTGGATGTAATGATCCTAGGATTTAGCCCATGACTGGCATAGTGAATTGACTAAAATTTCCAGAGGAGTTAGCATCTTCAAGAATTAGAAAACTTCTAAACACTGAGCAGCCTCTCTAGATTGCTCTCTTCATTAAAAAGAAAAAAAAAAGACACAGACAAACCCCCTGTTCCTTGGATTATTTAATTTTTAAAAGCTCTAGTTTTAAAAGCTTCGCTCTAGGCTCTTTCTAAAGGGTACTGGAGCAGACTTTTAGCTCTCTTCTGTTTTTCTCAACTGTGCCCCTTACTATTCTCCATTTCTGTCTCACCATTCACTCTTGTTTTATGTTCTCTCCTCCAGACTCCCTATGTTCTCCCTCAAGTTTCTCTTTATCCTTTTCATACACTCCTTTTCCTCATTCAGCCTCTCTCATGTGGCACATCTTCCAACACCTTGCATCGCCTTCTCTCTCTCTTCCATGACCTCCCAAATCCAGCTTTGATTCCGTTTCCTCCTCTGATGCTTTAGTAAGCTGCAGCTGACTTCTCTTTCACCCTCCCGTGCCCTGCCTGTGCATGTGCATATTTCATAAGGGCTTGGGGGTGAACAGTAGAGGAGACAGCACTCTAAAGAGAAGAGAAGAGAAAGCAGATGCTTCCAAGCAGTATTAGAAAACCAAACTCTGCTACGTGTGTGTGCAGTGTGGTTCCCAGCAACACACTGAGCATCTGTGATGCTCTCCTCCCCTCATGAAGATAGCTGAAGGAGTCTGACACTGTGCCTCCCTCCCCTTCTGAGTCAGTATAAATGTTGAAACAGAGATTTTGCTCTGTTCAGTGAGAATTGTGCATGCACCAGTTAGGGTCTTCCTGGGAGCTATGAGCTTTTCAGCTGGGACCCTGTCACTCTGGACATTTTTAGCCCAGTCTTTGGTGCTATCAGACACATCAGTAGTTATCTGCATTCAGCTTGTGTTTATCCAAAGCAATGAACAAGAAGATGCTTCATAAGCAAGCAGTATGGCACATGTTCTTGAAAACTCTCTCAGATTGTTAAAGGTTGAACTTATTTATCAGGCAGCTCTGCTGTTGGTCCACTTACATCCAGAGCCAAATTCTGCTGTTCATATCCCATTCAAATCCTCACTCGGGCAAGAGTTTCAGGAAGTCCTTGACACTCCATTATACAGTTACATAATATAACCATTAATATTGCATATGGAGATGTGCATGCATAGCTACTGCACATTGGGACTATAGGCTCAGCTCATTAAAGAGACACCAACATACCAGTTATTTATTATTTATTGTGCGTTAACAGTACTTTGAAGAAAAGAGAACAAGCTCTGAGCATTAAGGACCAATATATGGCCATTCTTCAGCTGTTAACCTCAAGAACAAAAAGGGTCTAAGATTCATCTTCTCCAGCATAGCATCAAAGGAGAGACATGTTCTTGTTAATGTTGCATAAGTGCTGCAGACAGATGTCTGCCATTGCCTACAGTTCTCAATGCACCAAAATGGGGATGAACTGTAGGGCCTGAGGTGGGTCCCAGAATTTCCTTTTCCATAACATGGAGATGAACACTAGTTGGAGTTTGGAACACCCTTTACATAGGACAAACACATATCATATATGATATTGCCTTTCCAGAGGTTGCTGCTATGAGTTTGGAGGAAGATGAGTGAGCCTGAATGAGGCATCGAGAAACTATCTGTGAGGCCATGGCTGAAATGCTATAAGCATACCTATAAATAGCTCTTGGTAAAGAACTAGTTCTGTTTCAGCAATATGAAGTCTTTTTATGTCAGTAGTTACTAGGCAGCCTATGAAATAGCTTCTCTGGCAGTACCCCACTGTATGCATTAGGCAGTCTGCCTCCCTCCAGCTGCTCTTCTGGGGTTATGCTTAACAGCAGCCTATAGGGTCACTCTCCAGACAAGACTACCCCTGCCACATGTCATCACCAATATGCCTCACTGCTAGAGTAGAGAGTCATGTTCACATCTGTGCTTTCTGTGGTTTTGGAAGAAAGATTGCAGGCACACACCTCCAGGAGGAGCTCTGGACAACAATGTTTGACAGTGGGGGTACACCCTGCAGCTCTGAGTGACAGCTGGTCACGAGCCACAGGTGAATTTCACACTTCGCAGCTGTAGGCTGAACATCCTCAATTTACACAGGCATCACAAACATGCTCTCAGCATTTCTGATCCCATTTGGATCAAAACCCATTCAATGTATAAGATGTCTCAGCACCTCTCCTCAATATGAAAATTTAATTTGTGTTTCTTTAAACTTTTAGCTTCTATGTAAAGGTTGTAGGAGTTTGGCAGCAGGACCATGGCCAAAACAGCAGAACGTTTTTTAAAAAGCAGTCACTGCCCTGCATTTTGCCTGGAAATCAATTCTATAGGCCAGTCCTAGGCATTCCTACTGACTCAGGTACTTCACGTTCATTGAGGGACCTCTATGGATGTAGTATCACAATGAGCTCTGGGATGCCTAGAGTTTAAGCACTTCTGACATCAGTCGGAAACAGAACAGGAAGTACCTGGCCTCACAGCTTAAGTATGACTTCAGGTGATATACTTAATACCACATTTGTGTCAGAGCCACAAAAACAACTCAAATATCCCTACTTCTGAAAGGTAGTCCTTTAATCTTCTCTCTATTTTACTACATGTATTATCCACAGGTGCCTTTTTTCTGATTCTCTTCTGGCAGTCTTCACCCTTTTTTTGGTGAAAGCCAGTGTGAGGGCAATTTGATGGGCAGCATTTGGGTGCTGTCCATCTTCCATAGCTTGTCATACAAGTGTCAAGCAGATCTAAGACACTACCGTATGATTATGAGATGTCTGTTCCATCACAGGTTTCCCTGTAACTTAGGATTCAGCAAAAAAATACAAATGGCATATCCTATTTCATTTGTCTCTTTCCACTTATAGGTGAAGTTAACCTACACCAAGGAAGAAGTACTCATCTGTAATTCAGGAGATGTAAAGATGTGCTCTGAATGAAAAGAAAAAAAAATCTACAAAAATGCAAATAAAGCTCACTAGAACTATCTGTAGCACTTAGACTCCCCAGTGTGGTAAAAAGGTAGTAGCTTGCCAGAACGTAAACAGAGCATGTGTCTGGGGGAATGAGGAAAATAAGGTCACCGTGCTATGGAGAAAACAAATCTTCATGATAGTAATCCATTTTTATGTGCCAAATCTATATAGTTTTCATAGAGGGAATGGAGAATGGAGAAGATTATGATATTCTAATGAAAGAAAAAAAAGAAAAAAAGAAAAACAATGAAGATACTTTCCTCTGAGATACTGACATTTATATCTATTACTCATACCATTTGTATCTATTTATCACCAGTATCTATTCACATGAAGGGTGAATGTGCTCCATGAATATGAAGCATGAGAGCTTAAAGTTTGTGGGCTAATGGGTATTTATGTGCAGCTTGATCAATTTTTCAGGATGAACCAGCCAGAGGGTCCCTAGAAGGTCCAGATTCTCTGTCCAGGTTGATAATCAACACATCGAAACAAACAAATTGGTCTGGTCTTGGCAGGAGTTGCTGTAGGAAGCCTACAACACAGCCCAAAATCCCCACCTAAATAGCTCTTGTATCACTTAGTCAAACACTTAGCTGTGAAGGTGGCTAAGAATTCAACCACTTTGTCTCAATTTAGTCCACTGTTTCCAATTGTCCCCTATTTTGTCTCTGCAGATGGCTCAGCACACCTGCACTGATGAACACAAAGGCACAGCTCTGATATACAACCACACAACAATTATATTTACAGTGAAAACTGGAGGAATTTCATACTTAGAACTCAAATTTCACAGCTCTTTTCACTGCTGCATTTCATTGGGGTGAAAAAACACTTTAAAGTTAATTTCTACAGTAGTTGATACTCATGGAAAATACTGTTAGTAAAGATTTTCCTTTTTACTTTTACCTACTTGTATCTTCCATGCATATGCACAGATATTGCTGCTTTTCAAATCCTACTCAGGCTTTCATAGATAATGATTTTTTAACTTCTCTAAGGCTGTGAAAAATCATCAGAGAAAAATACTGTATTAACCTGAACCTTATTCATGGTGGAAATACTGTAAAATATATTCAGAATAATCTTTAAGAGAACATGGTTCATTAGGTTTTCCACATTTTCATACTATTCTTCCCCCTCCTCCAAGAGGATTTTTCTTACATTTTAAGGTTTGGTGCTGCAGTAATTAAAAGTCTTCTTTCCTTGATGCCAGCATTATCTCGGGGTGTGAGCAGAGAGGACAGACAAAGCAAAAGGATGTTAAGTCTAACACTACGAAAAGCAAAGGAGTGCTTTGAATAACTGACAGAACAGAGATGAGCCTGACATCTAATGTAACCTGAGTATCAAACCAAACTACAGAAAATCAAAGAACTCATCTTCAGATAGGAGTGATAAAATAGAGAATTTTGTAAACTAATGTCTATACTTCTTCCATGTAAAATGCTTGGGGATTTGTCCTCAGCCAAGTATGTGACATTTTTCCAAATTGCTTTTCTCCTATAAAACCAGTGTAAAATGAAAAAACAGGAATGATGATCCTTTCAGGCTCCAGATCTGCCACAGTCAGAAAAGAATTACATGAAACTCCATTCTCCCCAATAGTAGGAGAACATATCTCTTATGTACATAACAGGAAAAAGGAGCAGAAGAAACCCAGCTCATACTGGTGGTGTAGATGCCATGGAAGAAATTACTTTTTAAGATAACTTGGACACAGATCATACTGATCAAAGGCAACATTTTCATGTATGTTCAAAAGCAAAGTGTGAAGCCAAATCTAAACTGTGCAAGAATAGGTTGCTATCAGCTGAGAGATACATGAGAGAACGATTGCAAATATCCCTGATAAGAGCACACAGAATCACACAGAATCACTTGGGTTGGAAGGGACCTCTGGAGGTCATCTAGTCCAACTCCCCTGCAGTGGGCAGGGACATCCCCAACTAGATCAGNGGCTGCCAGCGTGCACTGTTTGCTCATGTCCAGCTTCTCGTCCACCAGCACCCCCAAGTCCTTTTCTGCAGGGCTGGTCTCCATCATCTCACCCCCTAGCCTGTATTCATAGTGGGGGTTGTTTTGACCCAGCTGTAGGACCCTACACTTGGTCTT
>VWZO01009209.1:411250-438498 GCA_013396975.1 Bucco capensis | reverse complement strand
GTTATCCAGTAGTTCCCTACTCAACCATGCAAANAGCCTGTGATCTCGAGGCTACTTCCAGCTGCTTATAGAAGGCCTCATCAGTGTCATTATCCTGATCAGGTGGCCTGTAGTAAACACCCACTACAATATCTCCCATACTAGACACCCCCCTAATTTTTACCCACAAGGTTTCCACTGGCTTATCATTGCCCCCCAAGGAGAGCTCAATACATTTCAAATGCTCTCTCACATAGAGAGCAACTCCACCTCCTTGCTCTGCCAGTCTATCTCTCCTAAAAAGGACATAGCCATCCATGACAGTGTTCCAGTCATGTGAGCTGTCCCACCATGTCTCAGTGATTGCAATGATGTCATGGTCCTGAGATCACACATAGATCTCAAGTTCATCCTGTTTGTTCCCCATACTGCGTGCATTAGTGTACAGGCATTTGAGCGAGTAATCACTGCGAGAGCACTGCTTGACCAACACATCCCCTGAGGTAACAGCAGAGCTGGCACAACAGCCCACAAACGTCACAGGCTTGTTCCCTACAAATCAGGTTTTTCCTCCTCCCCCCATCAAATCTAGTTTAAAGCACAGTTAATGAGCCCAGCCAACTCCTGTGATAAAATCCTTCTCCCCCTTTGAGAGAGATGCACCCCATCTGCTGCCAGAAGGCCTGGTATCCTATAAGTTGACCCATGGTTGAAAAAACCCAAAGTCCTGCTGATGGCACCAGGCTTGGAAGCCAAGAATTGATCTGATGGGCCCTCCTCAGCCTTTCTGGGTTGGCCCCTGCATGCTGCATGCTTTGTTGTATGTCTGTTTGTTTCTTTGGGTTTTTTTTAACTATGACACCTCCCAGCATCCATACTGATTCAGGGACCTCTGGAATCTTCCATAAGAACAGCAACAGTTTTTGTTGAAACTGACAATAAGCCAAGCAGACCAGCTAGGTTAGATGATCAACAAAACTGATGGTGACAGCAGACTGGAGGCACTGCCCAGTGCTCTGGGGACCAAGCACTCCTCCTGCCAAAACAGAGAGCTGACTGCAGCTGACTCCACCGGGTGGGAATTTCCCTGCTATTAGAGGCTGAAGATTTTTAGTGTAAAACAATTCACATGAAAATGAATAGAGAACGATTCCTCAACTCCTCACTGTGTTCACTAAAAGCAAAACAAAGAGGAACAACACGAAATTAATGGAAGTCACATGGCAGTTCTTCACACAATGTGCAGGATGTTGTGAAACCAAGAAGTTTGTCTCCTTCAAGAAATGCCTGAGTAAATTCCTAAGTAGAAAATCCCTGGGGTGGTATTAAATACAAAGAGACTGCCTGGCCTTGAGCTGCAAATCACAGGAAAATAGTAGAGTACATGAGAGAAATAGTATTCCGTGCTGGCCTCATCCCAGGCATTTGCTTTCAGCAGCTGACAGAGAAAGGTTACTGGGCTAGAGAGACCTTTCATCTGAGGGAGTGAATCTTTTCTTATGTTCCTATGAAAGAAGAGTTGGATTAATTTGTGGCAACAGATTTAAACAGTCATTTTCCCAGATACAGGAGAAACTCATTTCTTTACACTCCTAGCAGGCATTAGGGCTGCATTGCTGCTTACACAGTCCAAATGCTGGGATGCAGACATGAATTTCTCAGGCTAGCAATTGCAAAGATAGCACAGAAGAGGACAGAGTCCTTTCCAATGCACAATCAGGAGTTCACCAGCGATAAACAAGTAACACTCATGCAAACCCATCAAGGACAGCAGGGTGGCACAATTTTCATGGAGATGAAAAATATTGTATGTAAAGATAGGACTATCAAACAAACAACTGAAACACTTCTGTGAAATTGTTTTGGTGTTTTCCAAAAACCAGATCCGTCCAGATTACAGTTGCTGCATGCAAAGAAAGCATTCAACAAGGCTTCAAAAGCTCTGGCTGAGCTCAACAGCTTAACAAGAGGGAAAATAAGTTCCTTATTCTAAAGTAAGAATACTTAAAATGGAAAGTATGATAGTACATATGGAACCACCTAATGTCATCTTAGAATTGTTTCAGAATAGAGACCACTGCAAAGTGACTTGCCCAAGGGTTTACCGTGAGTCAGTGCTAGAACAATGCTGTTTTAATTAGTTTCTTATGAAGCCTGTAATAACATGTCGAAGGTCAGAGGTTGACTTAATTTTTAGCAAAATGATTTGCTAAGCAGTTTTCAATATCTCATCATTTAACTTACAGCTACAGATAGGCTCAGCATCACTATTCCAGTGGGAAATACTCTGGATGGCAGGAACTGCTGTACGAACATTTCATTCTGCTTCAGGAAAGATAAGCAATTCACAGGAGATGAAAAATGCTATTTTCTAAAATTATATCAAGCCTTGAAGTTATTATGAAGAACAGCTATGAAGAACTGAACAGACTGACAGAAGTTCAGAAAACACTTCACTAGAGACAATGTCCTCCCATCCAGCCCATAGGGCACATCTCCAGTAATTGTCAGAAATCAAGGCGTCTCCAGCTGTGACCAGAAAGGTTTCCTTTTACGTGCTTCCCTAACAAGGTCCCAGTGCAGGTTCCACTTGAAGCAAACAAGATTTTTCTAATGAGCCATTTGATCAAAATAATTTAGTTTGAGGGAGTTTTGCTAAGAAAAGGAAGACAGCTAAAGGTAAAAACTTTATTCCTTAGGTGATGAAATAACACGGTTTTCTCCAGACAGAAAAAAACAACACCAAAACCTTTTTCCAGTCAATTCCTTATATAGACAGTACCTAAAAGTTATATTGGAACACAAATACACATCATAGCCTCAAACTATTTCATAGAAGGCTTTCTTTCTGCTGACAGAAGAACAAAACAATTATTGAGTCCTTGTATTATTGTTGTTTTGGTATTTGAAGCATTTAAGTGAAAATTCTATTAATATAACATTAATAAAAAAGAGAAAAGTAATATTAACAGAACATAACTTATTAATATAAGTTTCAAGTTACTGAAGTGTCTGAGAATTACCATCAGAACTGCAGAATTCTGGGCTTTCTGTCAAAAACTTCACACTTCTGCTTCTTACTGGAGAACATAGTATGGTTACACAGAGATCACAGAATCACAGAATCACTAAGGTTGGAAGAGACCTGGAAGATCATCAAAGTCCAACCATACCTATCACTAACATACCGCTAAACTATGTCCCTAGGTAGAACATCTATACGTTTCTAAAACACCGCCAGGGACAGTGACTCCACCACCTCACTGGGTAGCCTGTTGCAAGTCTTAACTACTCTTTCAGTGAAGAAATTCTTCCTGACATCCAATCTAAACCTCCCCTGGTGCAACTTGCGGCCATTTCATCTTGTCCTCTCACTATTAACCTGGGAGAAGAGAACTAAGCCCATCTCGCTACAACTTCCTTTCAAATAGTTGTAGAGAGCAATAAGGTCTCCCCTAAGCCTCCTCCAGACTAAACAACCCCAGTTCCCTCAGCCACTCCTCCTAAGACTTATTCTCCAGAACCCTCACTAGCCTCATTGCCCTTGCCTGGACACGCTCTAATGCCTCTACGTCCTTCTTATAATTAGGGGCCCAAAACTGAACACGGTAATCTAGGTGTGGCTTCACCAGCACCAAGTACAGGGGGATGGTCACTTCTTTGCTCCTACTGGTCACACTATTTTTGATACAGTGTCCATAACCACAGCATTTTGTTGCGTTACCAGTCTTCCTGTGAGGTCTGTTCTTGTATTTGACCAGTAAAAATCTAGACTTCTTTCTCCAGGCCTACTGCAACCCCTTCTGACTACCAGTGAAAAAGGAAATCACAGCACAAGCCCTAGGGCTATTTTTAAGCTTCAGAATTTCCAGGAAGACCCAGAGGTCTCTTACTAAGACTTAGACTCAAGGTACTACTGAATGCTTCATAATTAATGTCTCTAGTGGAACATTTATTCTCATAACTCATCTGAAGTTTTGCCAAACAGAGATATAATTAATAAAAATCATTGAAAATATGATTTTTGATGATGTGATGGAACTAAGCATGGAGGAAAGCAGCAATATGTGTTTTCAAATGCAGCATTAGATACAAATACTTAATGCTCTCACACCCAAAGAAAAGGGCTCTGATTTCCTAGGAAATCAATTAGGCTGCTCCCAGAAATTGCCAGAGAGAACAGTAAAAAAACCTTAATAACTGAGGCTGTAAAGCACTGCCTATTACCATCAGTCTGTTGAAGGCCCAGGGCTCTGTGTGTGTGTATTTTACACAACGAAACATCTTCAGTCCTAATGCAGTTGCCGAGGCTGCCTTGCAGTAACAACTACAGTACTACCTTGGTGATCCTCTAATCCACTTGCAATAGTTGATCCAAGAGACACAGAGATCCTCTAATACATCTACTAGATGGATTTAACATAACCTATGCACAGCTTTGAGTGCATAAAACTGATCCTTAACAATTTCTCCACAGTGTTCCGATCCAGAATTTAAGCTTCATAAAATAGACTTGTGGGTCTGCATTTAACAAAATGCTTCTATGGTAGGAATGGACAGAAGATTAAAGCCCATGAAGTCAGCAGAGTTCATTTAGTTTACTGACCTTTGAGTCAAATACTACAGACATTAGCCAAATGACAGTCTAGGTTTGCAGACAAGAGCTCTTATTTGTTCAAGTCTCTCTGTATTAATTATTTAAGAAGATACAAGCACAGGAAATATGGGAAGAGCCAACAGGTTCAGATTCCTGCTGGCAATTGCAGGAGGAATCCAGAAACCTTCCTCTCAGCATCATCCAAGTTAGGAACAAAACCCCAGTCTGCACAAAAACCCCCAACCGTTAAAATCTTCACTGAACTGTTCTACAGAGAAGCTCTTTATGATGCCAAATCTGATAATGTTTGTTTTATGATAGCATCTAGAGGCCTCAAAAAAGTGTCAAGAGTTTAGTGTAATACATACCATAAACACACAGCGACAAAGTAGCCCATGAGCCTAGGAAAATAAACACTCACATTTGAAAAAATAAACAGTTCACTAAAAAAGTTGCTGCATAACACATTTTCAACATTTCCATATCTCAGAGATAAAGATGTCCAATTCAGATGCTGACTGCCAGTCTCAAAACATAGGTATTGATATATAAGTTTTTGTTAAGTTTCAAGCACAGTTGCACAGTTCTGTAACTGAAAAGAAATCTAGATTTTCAGCTTAACTTCAAAGCATGACTGAATGTTAAGCAAGACTGAAAGAAGGCCATTTAAAGATTTGTCACTGTAGTCATTTTGTGCTGTTGGTTGCAAAGCAGTGGTGTGAAGCTGCCTCCATAAAGTCAGTACTATAGTTACAAATTATTTTCAACTCCCCCAGCAAGAGAGTTCAGTTACTGCAATTTATTTTAATTTAGATTTGTGTAGCAAGTACTTTTTGAGAACTGTGCCTAATAGACCATTAGAGTTTTCCCAGATAGTTGTAGCGCTTCAGTACCTTCATCCTTCAAATGTCTTTGTTATTTTCTGTCTTCTTACAGTGAATTTGTCCCTTGCATTGAGATGTAAGTGACATACAGGCCCCATGATACCTTTGACAATTATGTCAATTTTAAATAATAGCTTTTGGAGTCTCACTGCCATGCAGATTTTCAGAGAACAAGTGAGAAGGAGCAGGAGGTCATCACATAATGCAGTAATTTGATTACTTCCCTAAGATAAAGAAATCATCCTAACTGACTTTGAAATTGCTACAAGCCATCATGACTCTAAGCCCATTGTGCAAAAACTCACAGAAAACATATTAGCAGGTAAATTAAAATCCCTGCAAATCTTCCATTGCTATGATAGACCCAGTATAGAATATATTTAAGCCTTAACAAATATGGACTAAGAAAAGCACGTTACATTGGGCAATTTAGAATCACAGGGCTGCTATTATGAATGTAAGAAATAGAAATGCTTCAGCACAAGAGAACCATGTCTTCAAGCCCCACAAACCAAACATACACCAGCTGAATCCTGGAATCTGGAGATAGATATAGATATATACACTTCATAATCCACAGAGTAGAGATAACAAAATCCAGTTCTTTCTTCCCCCTCCCAGGAGGGATCTGACTGCATTCAAATTACTGCTTTGCAGTCAGTCACGCAGGATTTAATTCAACCTGGCTGCCCTGGGTGGTTTCCCTGCAGTCAATTCACTTTTTTCAGACTAGGAGGACGTCAGAGCTAGAGAAAGCCAGGATGACAATTTAAGTGACAATGGAGCTGCTGCTGCTGTTTGTTAAGCCTCTCTAATGGAGGATTAGATTTGTTTTGGCACTGCATCTCAGCAGACTCTAAAGGGCATACAATAATCTGAAATACAGACTGTCAAGCTCTTGTTAGGCTGAGCTTCTCACCAGTCCTGGAACAAGTATGACTCACCAGCAAACAGCACAAATAAGTAAATGAATCTTTAGGACAGTACTGGGAATGCACACGGGGTGCACAGTTCTTTTCAAGGGTTTGAAGTTCTAATATTCTTACTCTGTCTGTGCAGGTGAACTGGTGTCTTCATTTGTAAAAGACATGCAAAAGCATATCATCAGGCTATCTTTCCAACTAGCTACCAATTTCACAACATAATGTAATAGTGATGGCTGCTATACAAAAGTAATGACATATTCTGCTATTACTAGTATCAAACAGGAAATTCATAGATTCATAGATTCATAGAATGGCCAGGTTGGAAGGGACCTTAAAGATCATCCAGTTCCAAGCCCCCTGCCATGGGCAGGGATGCCAATCGCTAGACCAGGTTGCCCGGGGCCATCTCCAGCCTGGCCTTGAACACTGCCAGGGATGGGGCATCCACAACCTCTCTGGACAACCTGTTCCAGTGCCTAACCACCCTCTTGTTAAAGAACTTCCTTCTAATCTCCAATCTAAATTTCCCCTCCTTCAGTTTATAGCCATTCCCCCTTGTCCTATTACAATCAGACCACCTAAAAAGTTTCTCCCCTTCTATTTTATAATCCTCCTTTAGGTACTGGAAAACTGCTATAAGATCCCCTCGAAGCCTTCTCTTANTTACCCATTCTCCAGTCCCCCGGAACTTCACCTGACCTCCATGACTTGCCAAATATGATGGAGAGCGGTCCAGCAACTACATCAGCCAATTCCCTCAGGACCCTAGGGTGTATGTTATCAGGGCCCATGGACTCTGAAATGGGTCTGTTCAACTGAGCCACTGATGTTAGGGGCACAAAACTGATTTTGAGACAGAACATTTTCTGTCATGCCAGTGATTGTCAAGTCTAGTTTTGCACTTAAACAATGACTTGGCTGAAACGTCCCTTACACCAAAAGGAGAGAAGAAATTTGGCACGGGGAAACAATCATTACATGTGGAAATTCACTTGGACTCATTATTAGTGTTGTGTTGTTATCACCATGGTCAGAAATGTAAACAAAAAAAAAAAAAAAAAGAAAAGTTGCCATGAAAAACAGATCTAGAAAAACTTTGGAATCTAATATTCCAGTTTACATAATGCAAAATATAAACTTGGTTAGAGCTTGGGAGCATTAAAAGCTCCTCAAATCTTAAATATTTTATTTGGCCTTAACTTCCTGAAAATAACTAAAAGCACGTAAAAATGATGCTAGCATCTACTTTATTCTAATTGAAAACATAATTCTTTGTTTCCTACTGACCCAACACAGGAGTGCCCCATGTTGTGGCTAGGCTTCGCAAACGAAGATCCAGGGAGGGCTCCATCCACGCTCCTCATCAGCGCCNGGCAATGAGTTTAATGCTCCCTCTGCTGTTGGCACAGTTATCACACCAGGGGCCACAGGAGATCCCAAGTGATTTTTAGACTGTGCCTGAGTGCCCCATGTGACATTTGATTATATAATATAGTCGTGTAGCTTTGTAAAAAAAAACCCAATAGATTATTTTAATTGCTCCACATAATACTAAGAGAGGATTCAATCTTGCAAACAAGAGTGAGACTTAAGTGATATTGACATTTCTTTGAGAGGGCTGGGGGAAGGAGGAAGAGAAGTAATTTACATTTTCATTTTCTAACCATTCTGAATCTGCTAATTGTCAGAAACTGGATCGACATAAAGCTCAATTTACATCTTTTGCCAGCTACTTATCAGGCTTTTCTGCATAAACCATCTCAATACCCAGGTAGATCTTCCCTTATTTTGAAAAGGATTTCCCCAGTTCTCACTTCGCCCTTTCCTCACAACTACTTTGGCTGGTATTACAATAAGAAAAACCTTGCTTGCCAATCCTTCTAAACCTTCTCCTGGAATTATCTGCTGCCTTGCTTCCCAGAGGTATATCATGCTTTCTGTTATTAGTGAGTGAAGAAACTTAAGTACAGATTTGGACATAACACATGGACTGCAAGGCCTCATTAAATCTAAGATCCATTACAGGGCATGATAATGATTATGTTCTCAGTTATTTTTTCGTAAACATTTGTGTCAGAACTCATTTAATATATTCTTGAAGAGTTCTAACATATATGCTTATAATTATAACAGTGATAAAAATTACTGGCAAAAATAATATAAAAATGGCAGCTGAAATATGAGCAACTTGCTGATTTTAGATAATATTTAGCAGTCACTGAACGGAAGCAAATGCCACAGCTTCAGTATTGGCATCAAATATTTACATTAATCACAGAATCACAGAACAACGCGAGTTGGAAGAGACCCACAAGGGTCATGAAGTCCAACTCCCATTTAGGCACAGGACTACCCCAAGGTTACATGAGGTGTCTAAGGGCATTGTCCAAGTGCCTCTTAAACTCCACGAGATTTGGAGCCATGACTACCTCCCTGGGGAGCCTGTTCCAATGCTCCACCACTCTCTGGGTAAAAAACTTCTTCCTAACATCCAGCCTGAATTTTCCCTGGGACAGCTTCATACCTCATTGCCCCGTGTCCTGTCACTGTTCACTAGAGAGAAGAGCTCAGCCCCCACTCCTCCCTCTCTGGTGAGGAGGTTATAAACTGCAATGAGATCTCCTCTCAGTCTTCTCTTCTCCAGACTGAACAGGCCAAGTGATTTCAGCCTCTCTTCATATGACTTCTCCTCGAAGCCCTTAATCATATTTGTGGCCCTCCTCTGAACACTCTCCAACAATTTTATGTCCCTTTTGTATTGTGATGCCCAAAACTGCACACAATACTCCAGGTGAGGCCACACCAGCGCCGAGTAAAGAGGAACTATCACCTCTCTCACTCGGCTAGTGATGGAGTGCTTGATGCACCCCAGGATCCAGTTGGCCCTCTTGGCTGGCTAAGGCACACTGCTGACTCATCTTCATCTTACTATCTATTAATATTCCCAGATCCCTCTCAGCAGTGCTGCATTCTAGTCTAACATTCCCCAGTAGGTAGGTGGTTTTTGGGTTACCCCTCCCCAAGTGCAACACCTGGCACTTGCTCTTGTTAAACTTCATTTGATTTGTGGTAGCCCAGTCCTCCAATCTATCCAAATCTCTCTACAGTGCCTCATATCCTCCAATGGAGTCTACAGCACCTCCCATTTTAGTGTCATCTGCAAACTTACTTACTAGTCCTTCAAGTCCTAAATCCAAGTCATTTATAAGGATATTGAACAGCATTGGCCCTAAGATGCATCCCTGCGGTACCCTACTCATCACCTGCCTCCAGCTCCAAGTAACTCCATTTACCACAACACTTTGAGCTCTATCTCTCAGCCAGCTGCATACCCACCTAATGATTTTTTTATCTCGCTTAATGCTCAACATTTTGTCTAGTAGGATGCTATGGGAGACAGTATCAAAAGCTTTACTGAAGTCCAAGAAGATGACATCAGCTGGTCTCCCTTGATCAACTAGATAGGCAATCTTATCATAAAAGGAAATCAGGTTTGTCAAGCATGACTTCTGTCCTGCTCCTGCAGTGCTGTGCTTTGGATTTAGTGGGAGAATAAAGTTGATAACATGCTGATGGTTTAGTTGTTGACAAGTAGTGCTTGTCCCAAATTAAGGATTCTTCAGTTTTCCATGCTCTGCCAGTGAGGAGGTGCACAAGAAACTGGGAGGGAGCATGGCTAGGACAGCTGACAGGAATATTCCATACCATAGGATATCATGGGAGGAGTTGGCTGGTAGGGCTGGAGCACACCTTGGGCATTGGTTAGCATTGTGTCTCACTGGTCTTTTCTTGGATTTTATTTCTCCCTCTTTTTGTGATATTCCTTTTCATTACAATTATTATTATTAGTTATTATTAGATTTTGAGTTATTCAACTGTTTGGTTCTAGGCATCTCAGGTTTATGTTTATGTAATACACAATTCACATGCACAGTTTTGCTAGTTGACTGCATGATAATCAGATGTAGTATCCATGGCAAAGGCTGCATTTTAAACAAAATTCCCTTTACACAAACACAAAGTACTAAGAGAAAAGTGCAGGAAAAAAGCCTATTCAGAGAAGGTCTCATCTTGTTTAATTTGCATGTGGTTTCCTATTGTAGCATACACTGCCAAATTTGTATTGCATGCTAATAAATCAATATTTGGCATCCAATTTTTTCAAGGATCAGAAGTAATTCAGAAGCAAACTAATGGTTACACAAATTGAAATAACTTACAGAGGAACAATTTAAATAGTACTGGCTCATTTCAGATGTCTGAAAAAGTAGCATTTGAAAATTTGAGTTATTTTTAAAGTTATTTAAGCTAAAACACTAAGCAGAATCAGTTACACAGACACCTTCCAGAAAAAGAAACAAAAGCTAATTATTGTTATGGAAAAAATATTTAATATGCTTCTCACAGAGAAGTTCTTTTATGCAGTGCTAGAACAGGTAATTCTGCCACAGGTAGGACTGACTTTCTTCCCTCAACTCAAGGCATATTTAGAAGAAAACATATAACCCAAACATGATGGCAGATACACATACACTCTGCAATTAGTATTGTTCTTGTAATTAGTTTTATAAAATCACTAATAGT
The DNA here is from genome assembly GCA_013396975.1 of Bucco capensis. Classification (NCBI taxonomy): domain Eukaryota; kingdom Metazoa; phylum Chordata; class Aves; order Piciformes; family Bucconidae; genus Bucco; species Bucco capensis. The sequence continues at coordinate 427,528 of VWZO01009209.1, read as the reverse complement.
GCTGGTGTGAAGAGTAACCACAGTTAGCTGGCATTTAGAAAAGTCTTTCAAAGCTTACTCTACAGTACTATGTATAACTGAGGAGCAGAGTCATTCATATTGCTGCTCTGTCATATCATAAGCTTTCTTACTGTTAGCCTAATTTATCCTGCACTCCTTTTATTTGTTGAATGTACTCTAAAGAAGATTATAACCCAAGTATGTCTAATCTTTCAACTTGGATCCAAATGGTTGGGTCTTAATGAGAATCTGAAGCTTGAAGCTTAACAGAAAGTTTAACAAGCAGCTCAAGAGCACACCAGATCAGAATAAAATACTGAAATAGATTTAGGAAAAGCACCAAAAGCAAACAGTGGTACACAACCAGCTGGTTCTTCACATGAAAGTAGGTGTTTCCAAGAATAACTGCTGGAAGACCTTGACGGAATAGCAAAGTTGTGCTGTGCTAAATAATCTAATAAAAATATAAAGAAATATTAACTCATAACTGTTTCTATTGGAAGGCAATGCAAGGTATGGAAAAAATCAATCCTCCTTTTTACTTTCTCTCAACCTTAGTTGATAACTTATCAATATTTCATTTGACAAAGATTTTCCTACCTGGACTGCAAAAGTTTCCTTCACATACTGAAATTTCAGAAAGTCAATCAATTATGATTTACTCCCACTGCAGAGTAGAGTAGAGTATTATTCTATTAACAGACACTCTTCATATTCCTATTCTCACCAAATAATTGTTTCAAACTATGAAATGGTTATGCACAATGCTCTAAATGTATTACTGTAGGTATGTAACAAGAAAAATAATCATGTAATAATTTCAAGAAGTACTCAAAAACAAAATTACCATCATTTCTATGGAAGATGAGTTTGATTTGTGCAATATATCACATCCTTTATAAACCACTATTAGTTTAGTTTTATAATGCATTTTGTTCTTTTCAAGCTATCTTGGCTCCAAAAATTCTCCTTCTATTTAGATAAAGCAATATGACAGGATTTTTCCCTTCCAACAGGCATTGCTTAATATCCTTTTGTCATAGCACATACATGTCAACATGTATGGGATACAACAACAATTCTGTATCAAATATTAACCACCTTTGAATCAACATGAAGAGCTCTCAAGGGGTGAAGTCTGCCTCTAACTACTCTTCAACAAAAATGAGATTCAATACTGTTTTAATACACAGAAAGGTATTTCCCTATTACATAATTTAAGGAGACTCCATTTCTCTTGTGTGCAAAGACAGTTGTTGTTCTAGGAATTTGCTGCCTTCTATCATTCTCTTCCCCAGTCATCTTTTGGCTTCATGCACATTTTCCCTTAGTGCTCAGCTATATGCATCTGCCTTTAATCGCACCATTTCCCATTTTCCCCACTTTGGTCAATTCCAATTCCCTCCCTGTGGCTTCCTCTATTATCCTGCCTTTTGAGCTTACTTTGCTCATTTTATTCTCCAAATTTCATTTCACATACACACCTAGCATCCCCTTCTTGCCCTCTTTGTCCTTTAATGGGTATTTGCAAGTCTCCTTTATTTTAGAATCGCATAAAGTTGTATATGCATAATCTCCTCTAAAATGAAATTTCTTTTGTGTATGGTAAAGGCACTTATTCCATGAAGAGCATTTTCCCTAAAAGAAGGTGGTGATTTTCAAAGTCACCAAGCTTAAGAGTGTCTCTGTGATATTTTCCACACACAAACTTATTCTTAGAGGTAAGTTTTCAAAAATGAGTATCTTCCTAGTAAGATTTACTACTTTAAAAAGTCTACATCAGATTTAGAGACCTTTAAGTTGAAGTTTCATCACAAGACCTCCCACATTTATGGAACAGATAAGTTTTGTGTTGGGAACAGCAAAAATGTACATTTTATGTTTAGCATTTCTAAAAACCTATCACTAATACAAGTGCTGTGCCACGTATTTGTAGTAAAGTATCTTTTAAAGAGTATGATTTACTAAAGAAATTTAGAAAACATACAAAAGTAAAGGCAATCTTACCTTTTCATCATCATCAGAAAAAGGGGCACCTCCAGGAGTCTTATTTATTGCTTGGGCAACACCAATAATCTCTCCATCACTGTTTCTTATGGGCATACACAGGAGTGACTTTGTCTTGTATCCAGTCAGTTTGTCAATCTCATCATTAAAGCGACGATCCTTCAAAAGAAAATACGGGAGCATTAACATGCATGTCATATAGCTAAGCCTTCTTCAGGCAAAGTATTTTATATTTTCAATGACTTATATAGTATTTTCAGTAGTGTTATATTGTTTCTTCACTATTATTTATTATTTATTATTTGTTAGCTGGTTTTCTTCAGCTAAGATACTAAGGAAAATACTTCCCTCAGAGGGTCAGTACAAGATTTACCATTACATAATGTATTCACAGAAGTCCCACATTTATAGCTCATACTTTTGGCCTTGATAAAGCACCAGCTTCTTGCAATCATCATGACTGTGCCTTCTTTGAGGACTCTGGAGGCATGTCTCATTAGAGGGTCCTTCACAGCTCCATGACAGCAACAGAGGCCGTTGCACTGGCCACAGATGGTCAGAGCCACCTTACCCATGGCTTTCACAGGTTTCAACAGATAAGGAAAGTATCAGTTTCTAAAGCTGCAGCCTGATTCCTGCCCACCACATGTTCACAGGCAGTTTTCAGTTTCTTCAACCTTAACCAATCCTACTTGCTTCACTATCTCTCTGTACTGCTGCCAATAAACTCTCCTACTAGTTAAGCTGTGGGTCACTACCTGGCCACTGCAGGCACTGGTGAGGGCCGTGAGCTCCTCTCTGGACACATCGTAACTCCTCCAAGGCACACCCTAATGAAAGAGCTGTTTGCAGGTCACCAGATATTTTCATTGTATGTGTGTGTGAAGCATGTAGATGTTGGGGTTTGTATGAAAGGATAACAAGCTGCAAGGATTGCTATACCACTTGATTGAAAATGCATAGGAGAACGAGCCACACAGACCAGGTATGTACTAATTTCTAGACGATCTCTGGCTGAGAATTCACCATGTTTGCTCCAGGACAAGGGTGTCCATTAGCTGTATACAGCATAGGCAGTTGCTGAATTAGGACATTAATGTAAAACAGGGAACATACCAGCATGACACTTTTTATTGTTGCTACACAGAAATTTCTAGGCACGATTATTCCACATGCTTTTATATCCAATGCATTTAGTTTTTGAACAAATGTTAATTAATAATTAACTATGGCATTTTTCACCTCTTTTAGTTAATGCTTATGTAAAATCTCTAAATCATGATTAAGATTGCAGTGTAATCTTATTGATCATAAAACATGCACTTCCTCAAAAGAAATAAATTACCTACTGTGAGCATAAGATCCCTCTTACAATAGAATGACAGAAATCAATCTCTTACAAGCAAGTTACAAAGGTGTTTATAACTTATCATGTTGAAGAGTAAAGATACTAATAACAAGATGTTCTTTGAAGTAAGAGCAGAAAATTTTATTATTTTAAATTTTTTCTAAGGCAATGGATGTGCCTAAGGTTACACATATTTGATGGATATACATAAGAAATAAGTGCTTGCATCGCATTCAAAGATAATTTCATTTTTTGATACAAAATCCAAGGTTTTTATTAAAACTAGAATTGCTTCATACTTGTTGTCATTCCTATTCTACATGGGGTCTCAGTGCTGCACAGAGTATGTTTTTATCCCCAAAGCTACTCAGGTACTAACGTCTTAGTACTGCTAATCCCAATGCATCAAAAAAATGGACTCAAGTTGTGTTTAGACACTTCTTACTTNTGGATCTTCGTTTGCAAAGCCTAGCCACGACAGCAACAACAACAACTTCAGATTTGAAACACCATTTGGGGACAACTGACATAACACATTTCACACTAAAACTCTAGAGGTAGTGTCTCATGTCTTAGTGAAAACCCAAGTGCTTAAATATTTGTAGAAATTTCTAAATGTAATATATTGTACAACATTATAAACTACCATCTTCAAAAGCATAATTAGTAGTGTAAAAAGTACACATAGAGTAACAATATTATATCCTGAGACCAGATTAAATTTCATCACTGTTTAAAGAATAATTTACAGAACACTTCTACTGAATGACACTCAAAGACTACTATCCAGTGTGATCATACATACATGCTTATGCTAGGCCATGCTGCCACCTCACATCCATATTCGGTAGATGTTCATTTCTCTGTCAAGTAGATGGAGACCCTTTGGCCCCACATCTGTCTGCTGCACTTTAAATTTAGTACATCAAATAAGACTGGTTACATGGGCTAGTATTCCAATGAGGTACAAATGGTTTTTCAAAGAACCGCAACAAACCCTCACTCTCTCTGGAAAACAAAGCTCTCCCACATGTCAATACATTTCTCAGCATGTATCTTAGCTGAAGACATGACTCAAGGAATCTATTGTTTAGATTCCCAGTTTGTTTAACCTTCTTCTGCAAGATACACACAGCTAGTTACCTCTGGAGAAAGATTACTCTATATATAAACAGAAGTGTTTAAAAGATGTAGTAAATATCTTTTCATACAACTTTCTGTGCTTGTCAGGAGAGTAAGAGGAGATTATAGTACTTTTGATCATTGAATAGTCTGAAGTTGTTCTTAAATACATTAAGATTTGTAGTAAGTAAACCACTGAGACCAAAATTCAAATCTTGGCAGAAAATTACTTTCAAAACAGATTGACCAAAACTAAATGGAATTGAACTGAAAATTATGGGTTTACATGGCAAGGTGAAGAAACAGTACAACTCTGGAACAGTACAACTCGAACTGTTGATCACAAAGTGACTTAAAGGAGGCTGCAAAGTTCAGAAGAGGTAGTGCTAACAACATCTTTGTTCATCATGGTACAGGAGAGTCTTCAACAGCTCTTCTATCAGCCAGGAAGGTAATTGCTATTCACTGGTAGCGGCTCCATTCTTCCAGGGTGAAGTTAGCATTTATGCTGCAGACAAAAGCTATATCCAGTTCCAGTTCCCCTAATATGAGGAAACTGAGCTGTTCTACAAAAAATAAGCACTTGTTTTCACTTTTGTTTTCAAAAGTTTGGACAATGTTGGTTGTGAAATCATGTCTGTATTTGTCTAAAGTGATAAACTCCCATACAGTCTTTAATCTAAGAAACTAAATGCAAGTGGATATAAAAGCATGTGGAATAATTGTGCCTAGAAATTTCTATGTAGCAACAATAAAAAAACTTGTTTATGATATTAGATATAAGGTTTATCAGATATAAAGTTTGAAAATAAACAAAACTCCAAGGAATTTTACTTACAACTTTTTTGAAGAAATGATTGCTACTTGCCATGTAAAGCTTAGGGGTAGATATTTGTTGTGGGGATTCAGTTGCTCTGTCCTGCTAATGGTAGTAGGAGTTGGGTTGTTGTATTTGTCCCTTGGAGCACTACAGACTGATGAAAAAATACTCTAGTTGATGTATACTACACTATAGGACTTACAGTCTACCCAGATATTTGCTGATATATTTTCAACCTGTTTCATGATGATTTAGCTGTATGTTAGTATTTTGAGCAGGCACAGTCTAAAAATCACTTGGGATCTCCTGTGGCCCCTGGTGCAATAACTGTGCCGACAGCAGAGGGAGCATTAAACTCATTGCCCATGGTAAAGTGTGGGGAGTGATACCCATGTTCCTATAATCCTTGTATGGGTAGGATGAGCTCATTAGCCTTCTGGCAGTCATCCTAGGAGAGGGACAACTCTGGTTCCAAACCCGGGCGGATGGAACTTGTTTAGTCCTGTAAGGCCTTCCATCTAAGAGGTTAAACCTCCGTCCTAAGGACTTCGCTGTCAGCGTCCAAGCTTGCTAGGCTCTGGCAGATGAACCTTAGGACTAAAGGGTGGGTCCAGCTCTGCGCATGCTGTGTCTCACCTAAAAAAAAATCCATAGCGCAGGCTCGAGGGTGCTATCCGCTAGCCTCTTTTTATCAGCGCGCTTGTAAAAGGCGCTGATGAGGAGTGTGGATGGAGCCCTCCCTGGATCTTCATTTGCGAAGCCTAGTCATGATGACGATGATGACAAGTATTGTGAGACAGTCCAAGAAATCTTTCATGTTTCATAGTTTATGTAGTGTGAGTATAGCAACATGACAAGATAAATTTAAAGCATCACGATTTTATATAGCATTTCTGAGATTGATTATTCCTGGTATTTCTCACAAAGTGACTTGAAGGAGGCTGCAAAGTTCAGAAGAGGTAGTGCTAACAACATCTTTGTTCATCATGGTACAGGAGAGTCTTCAACAGTTCTTCTACCGAATATGGATGTGAGGTGGCAGCACAGCCTAGCGTAAGCATGTATGTATGATCACACTGGATAGTAGTCTTTGAGTGTTATTCAGTAGAAGTGTTCTGTAAATTATTCTTTAAACAGTGATGAAATTTAATCTGGTCTCAGGATACAATATTGTTACTCTATGTGTACTTTTTACACTACTAATTGTGCTTTTGAAGATGGTAGTTTATAATGTTGTACAATATATTACATTTAGAAATTTCTACAAATACTTCTGCTTCTAAACACTTTTATGTCAACTTCAACAGAAGCTAAACTATTCTGCACTGTAGAGAATCCTGCCTATAAAGAGAGGGTTCTACAACAGAAGAAAATGGAATGGAGTGCAATTATCACACAGCAGGCTTCACCAATGAATAAATTAAACATAATTTCTATAACTACTTCTTGGTAATGTCTGAACTACTATATAGCATTAACTAATGTTGCTGAAATATCAATAATATGCTTTGTGTAACTGAAGAGGCAGTCCCGCTCTACTAGTAGATTTTGTTCAAAGTAAAACAAAGCACACAGGGAAACACTGAAATGACAACATGTCTTAGCTAGTAACATTGTTACTGATTTGTATCTTGTGGGCCTTATAAAAGTAGCAAACCTTCAAGGAGAAGTTAAACTGAAAAAGGACAGCTGTTGGACAGACCAGAAGAGAGTTGTGATTTATCTGAAAACACTCAATTAAAAGAGATACTGTTGTAAAACAAAATAGAGGTCTGAGATAAAAATTAGGAAAATGTATTTATGTTACCTAAACAAAATAAACGTTCAGATAAACAAGGTTCACTGTAGTGGATATTTTAACCCTACTGTAATTTACAATCCTGTGGTTTATGTAGTCATTGCCTTTTCAGCAGGCCTCAAGATAAATACACAAAGTGCTGTCGGACCTGCAGTGGATGGTGGCTTGTGAACCTGTCTGAACTGGGTATATACAGTACAGCTAACAGTGTTAGGAATAGATTTAATGATGAGCTATGTTCCTGTGCTCCTTAATGGATGCAATGGAAAAACAGAGACATAGAAAGGATTAGCAATCTGGAAAGTGTTTTTTTAAGTAGAATGCGTTCCTACTATGTTGCTTCCCCTTTCAAGTGAATTCTGGAAGTTTCCTGTATCTTTTGCTGTGTCCTGTACACTGGTAGAAAGTAAGCACAGGGATCCTTGAGCAATCAGACTGTCTTAGTCCCAGAAACATGCAGTTTAGAGATGCAAAAACATGTTTTGGTCTTCCTGACATTTGATATCAGATTATCCACTTAGCTAGAGAACTGGACTGTCTTTTGCAGAAGGGTATTACATCACTGAAGCAGAGACGAAAGCTACAGTAAACGTAGTACAGGGAAGCTAATATATTTAATCAGAAAATGAGACATTTTGGAGGAAAACCTCAACAAGAACTCAGTAAAATTTGGAAATCATCAAGATGTGAAGTGAAAGTGCCTCTGACATTTTGTGGAAAAGCAGGCAGGAATTTTATTTTGGTGATATTTGGGACAGTGATAAGGAAAGAAACATAAGTGAACAAAATAGAATACTGCTTCTAGCAACATTGATATTGTTGACACATGCATTATACACATAAGAAAGCTGAATGACTGGATGACTTTTATGTCCCAAACCTCTTTTATCCACACATACTCCTTCCATCATTTCTTGTCATTATAGGATGCATTTGGCAGAATCTAAGAGATAGTTTTCACTGGGTTTAACAGGAACAATAAAAACCTCAATGTCCAAGTGTAAGATGTGATGGCTGAGAAGCTTGTACAAAATTTACATCTACCTCTCCTCACTGGGTAGTAATCTTGAGCAAGGAGGCCTGTTCAGCAGCAGATAACAAAACTGTTAATTCAGAGAGACGTCCTCTGTCAGACTGCAAACATTTGGAGATACAATCTGTATTATCCCACGTTAGAACAGCCTGCAGCACAACAGAGTCTTCATCTGCACCAGGCTCCTGGATACTAAGGACTACCAGTGTTGATTATATCAATGCAGCACTTAAAAGTTTCTTTCACAATCAAGATTTACATTCAGAAATTAGGGACAGACCAAATATAAGATACATTTTTGAGAGAGACTTCACCGTATAATTGCACTGGCAGTATTTTCATGCACAAACTGAAGAATTACAAGTAAATTCTCCCACTGACTGCTTAGAACATTACTAAAACTAAACATAGTTGGTTTTACTGCTTTGGTTCTAGATAATGAAATTTCTAGATGACTGAAACATTAAAATGTGAAGACTCGGGCACTTTTAACTGGAGTTTCAGAAGTGCCAACAAGAAACAGTTATTCTGTAAGATAAACCTTATCCTTGCCTCAAATTATTTATTGATTGTAAATTTTTCTTTGGGATATTACCCTGTAAAATATGATATTCGATCAAGTAAACACACAGAAAAGAGGAGACTTGATTCATCAATCCAACTGCTGGTGTTTCAGCTGCCTGCAGAGTGACACTGCAGTCCTGGTTCTTTCTGGACATATTTAAAGATTATTAATAAATGAGAACAGACAAACATCCCCATACTTTTATTCTATACAAGTCCAGATTAACGTACAGACAAGTTTTCTCCTACAGTTCTGGAATCATAATGTTATCAGCATCTCAACTTCCATTTAAAAAAATTATTAAATTTCTAGCTCCTGTGAAGACATTAAAAGTCATCAACATAAGGAACAGAAGTGTTAGACTCTGGAACAGCAGTTGTGAACATCATGACTAAATAACTTTATAAGCTCTAGCAAGTCTGCAGACATGACTACCAAGCTACTACGTGTAATTACATCTCATGCTTCATAGTCTGAGCTGATCAACAGCAGGGGCCAGAAAAGCTTCTTCTATAGAACATTTCACCTCAAATATTGCACTCAGTTTGGGGCCCCTCACTACAAGACAAGCCACTGAAGTGCTGAAGCATGTCTAGAGAAGGGCAACAACGCTGGTGAAGGATCTGGAGAACAGGTCTTGTGAGGAGCAGCCAAGAGAAGTGGGATTTTTTAGTGTGATGAAGAGGCTCAGAGGAGATCTTCTCTCTCTACAATTACCTGAAAGGAGGTTGTAGTGAGGTGGAGCTCAGTCTCTTCTCCCAGATTTCTAGTGATACGAAAAGTGGAAATGACTCACCTTAAGTTGCACCAGGGGAGGTTTAGACTGGATATTAGGAAAAATTTCTTCACAGAAAGATTTGTTAAGCGTTGGAACAGTCTGCCTAGGGAAGTGATGGAGTCACTGCCCTGGAACTGTTTAAAAAAGGTGTAGATGTGGCACTTAGTGACATTGTTTAGTGGGAAGGTTGACGATAGGTTGACAGTTGAACTTGATCTTAGAGGTTCTTTCCAACCGTAATGATTCTATGATTAGCCAGACCCATTACATAAGCTTTTTGCTTTCTTCCTTTGAAGCAAACTCCTGCCAGATCACCAGTAGCACAACAGTAAATCAAGTTCTGTCCTTCTATATTGGATCTGACTGAGGCCCCACTGGGAACCAATCAAAACGATCTCCATGTTCCTCCCATCTTGTTCCAATCCCATTTTGAGCCAGATTCTAATGCTCATCTCCTATATATTCATGATTATTTATATAAAATATACACATATAGGGTGGCTTTAAAAAGCTAATACTACTCCTAGCAAAGAAACCAACGAGATTCAATAAAAAGTCTGTGTATGGGCTTAAGCCAGCAGACAAGCACTCAGGTGAGTAACACATGGCTTCAAGTGTTACGGAAGTATTATAATATGATTCTTGCATAATAAATAAAATATATGTTATTGTGACAAAGTAGTAGTGTTATTAACTAAGCCACAATCATTTTTAAATGTGCACTATAGAGACATTAAGCTCAGACTGCATGCAGTTGCTGTTACCTTGTTAGCACACAACTCCGTTGAGCCAGAAGTTCAAGTGGGTTTGCCAAAAGGCAAAGAAATTTGTTTTAGAAAAAGGAAACAAATTACCTTGCATAATGATGTACGTATGCTTGTTCAGTAACTTTATTATTCTATAGAAAAACTACACAACTGTAAATAATCAAAAATCCATGTACTTTGAAAAATTGAAAGCCAGTCAAACAGAACAGCAAAATAATTTACCCAGCAAACCTACAGCTTTATTCAGTCCTGTGCTTGTAATGGCATTTCAGGTAAAATTTGAAGTGCCCAATCCTGCAGTTCTTTCTTACAGTCCCTGACCTGCTGTAATCAAATCTACTATTTCCTTCTCACGACATCATGGAAACACCAGTTTCACACCCATTCCACAAGGAATTTTTACAAGTGTCTGAGGGAAAAAGAACCTGAAAAAGTCTGTCTTCTTCAGACAGATGGACAGGCAGAGCAACAAACTAGTTAAGGTCTGTCAGCTTAACAAAAGATGAGCTTACAGCGGGGAGAAGTGAAGGTGGGCAGGAAAACCACTCCAACCCTCCAAAAGGCTTTTCCTGTGCAAGCTCTGCATAACAAGCAGCCCAGGAGCCTGCTACAGAAAATGGAGCTGGGGAGCCAGGCTTTACAGCCACTCCTTTTGAGAGGCCAAAGGCACCAGGGTACTGAGTACTTGCTCAGTAAGGCAACTGAGAAAGAGAACCAGCCAAATTTTTTAATTAAAAAAACCCCAAACAACAAAAACACCAAAACCACAACCAAATTTACTAATCTGTTAACACCCATGAAGTCTTCTGTGCTTGTGTTTGTGTAGGAGCCTGTGCCCACCCTAAACACCCCCTACCATCAGACTGAAACAAGACAGCACAATATCCTTTGAGACTGATTTTAAGTGTGCAAGCCCCACAAAATGGCTGACAATTACCCAACAGCCACAACAGGAACTCGTTAGATCCTGTGCCCAGCTGCCATCAGTCTTCCCTGCTGTTTACATCAAACTGATGAGGCAGCCACTGCCGGCACACCTAGGCTAGCAAGTAGATGTTGCGTATCCATGGAGTAACGGCCAAGCAATCCTGGAGGACAGGCCACTGCCTGCCTGGTTGGTAAGGTAGCCTTGTGAGAGGAAGGTATATTTCCTCATGATACCTGATGGCTCTCACCAGTGGCATACAGCATTGTCCAGCCCTCTTTGTCCTGGTGATCCACTTGAGCAGCAGCATGGAGACACAAAACTGTATTTGAGTCCTTGGTGGCTTTGGACATGTATCTGGTGTCTACCGTGAGCTCCTGCCCCTGGCACACATCTCCAAGGCAAGAGCAGTGGCCATGTGACCCAGGAAGGCCTCAGAATGTTTTACATGTCAGTCAGAAACTGTTCCCTGAGAAGACCTACAGAGTGAGGGAGGTGACAGGTGAGGAGACATCCTCAGCTGCTGCCCAAAGAGCTTTCCCAATGTGGAGACACTGGAAGGTGTTGTCTGCTGTGGGGATATCCCTCTCTCCTGAGCCAGTGCCACTGTGACACAAAGTAAGTGTTCACGTCTGCTGGCTTGCAGATTCAGGGATAATTACAAAATCTCTTCACCAATTTACTGACTTGTACTTACAATTTCAAGTTTTCCTAAATTTGGCATGATGGGCTAGAGTGTAAAGTACATTAGAGGTTTAGCTCTCTACTGCTGCAATTATCTCCTGCATTCCCCATGGTACTTTCTAGTCACATTTAATGCGCAGCAGAAATTGTTTTAACTCATTTTTTCTGTATTACATGAATTTTTTTTCTTAAATTGTTTATTCTGCTTGACAGATTTTATGCTCTCTGGTCTGTAAAGAGCAACCTCTGTTAAGAGTCAGTACTGGAATGAATACAGCTGTTGGTGCTGCTGCTGAAGTCCTGCTGAATAAAACAGTGCCTAAGTGCTTCCCATTTACCTTAGAGAACCTCCCAGGACCAAGGTTTTAATGCTTTAACTGCTCTTTAAAATTGAAAGAGACACACTGTTAATATTGATGATAACAAATAGCTATCCTGCGTAATGAAATGGGCTCCTGCCTTTTTGTGATCTTCTACACCAACAGCCTACACACAGGTTCTCCACTGGTAGTCCCAGGCTGAAAGGTTTACACTTGTGAGCAAAACCTTCGCAATGCCTCAGAGCTCATCTATGCCTGTACCTAGGTGTTCAAGGATGTTTAAAATCTACTGTAAAGGGTTGTGTGTCCATTAGCTGCATTACACTTGGCCTAAGCTTGAAAGAGGTAACAGAGTGTCCAGAACAAAGAGAGCTCAATTTGTCTCTTGTTCCCCTTGATTTTAGTTCCAGTAACATAGTTAAATTTTCTTTATAAAGACTTTAGCCGTATTGAAAAATAATTTCTGATGATCTTTTATGGCACTTTCTCCAGCTTACATAAACCCATGACTCAGTTTAATATTTCTCCTCTCTTTGCTCCCCACTTTATTAAAACATCCATCTGGTAAACCATGTTTTCTTATGTCTTTTAAAGCTACTTTTTGAATTCCAAATTTAAAATAAAACGTACAGAAACATGTGCTTGAGAAATAGTGCATTATTCATATAAGAATGAGGAGTCAGAAATGCTTCCCAGAATTAACATAGGGGAAGGCAAGAGGCAAAGACCTATTTTAAAACTTAAAGTGACTAGGAGTTTGATTTACAAGTTAACTGGATTACTTCCAGGACAAAGTTTTAGACTATCTCTGAAATGGAGAGTCTTTCTCCTTTCCTGTTCTCAAATCTTCTGTAGTGCTAACTTTTACAGATCTGACCATATATTTTACAAATTCTTGTAATTATAAACTCACCTTTCATTAAGTGTCTTGGCAATGTAATAAAATTTTAAATGCCATTAATTAAATCATACATCTTTTGAATCAGTCACATAACATTCACCTAAACCTTTTCATAAACTATTTGCCAAATTCTCTGATTCTCTGAATCTCCAAAAACTTTGTTCAATCACTGTTGAACTTCATAACTCAAGTTACCATGAGACTTTAGAGTTATTGTTTAGTATTAAAATAAATTATTATACAGTCCTTAATAATAATATTAATTCCAAACCTTGTATCTAAGTATGCTTATTGAATTAAGGAAGATTGGTTACATCAGCAGGTTTGGAAAGTCAAACTCAACAATGATCACCTCGATCATGGAAATGCCCCAGTGTACTATGTGATTTGATTTTTTAGTGTTTTTTAGAAAAAGAAATGTGTAACTGAAATCTTACACTATCTCTGAGAATGATTCTGCAAGTTATTTACAAATATTTCCCAAACCAATCAGTCTGTATATGGGCATGTGGGACTGCCCACATGAAGAACATTGCAGGACATGACAGGATTTAAATGTAGTGTTGATCACACTGAAATCCCATTAATGTCAGACAAGCAAGCAACCCAACTTTTACTTGATGATAGAATTCCAACTGATACTTGATCAGGCTCTGAGAAAATGAAGGTGGTAGGATGGCAATAAAACCAACTTCCCAATACTGTAACCTAGCTAGCTGATAATATAGAAGTATCTTTACCTCTTTTTAAAGAAGTTAATTAGAAAAACCCCACCAAACAAACACAAAAAAAAACCCCAAGCAAAAACCCTTAACATTAATCTAGAGGTGTGCCTCTGACCTAATATAATGCCTTTATATATGGGCAGTTTCAATATAGACACCCTCTTCAATGGACAAAATGTCACTCCTTTAACTCCATTTGTCAGTCTGACAGTTTCCTGGTGGTGCTTTTTTTTAGCTAGCAGTTAACTGAACACTTCCACTACCAGCAGCAATGCTGACAAATACCATATCATCATATTTACTGAAATGCTGTATTGTATTACAATGATCTGAAATGGAACAGCTGTCACTTCTTTAAGCACATGTACCTGGGCTTCCATATGGCTCTTCATTCTATTAAATTAGAAAGGTCTCCTTTTAATGATGCACAATGGATACATATGTGCCAGGTAAGAGAAGATAAACTGTACTAACTCAGAAATATTACAGAAAGCAGATTCCATCTTTTATTATCAAGCAAATCTTTCATTAATGTTGCAAGGTCTAGAGTTTCTTTTGCACTGGAGTTGCTCAGAAGTAACTCCACTGAAAGCAGGTAAGTTGCAATTGATATAACTGCAGCATGAACTTGGCTTAGAACTTTCCCTTCGGCTGCAGCTAATGTACTTACAGCCTAAATATACAATGAATTGTATTATTTATAATATTTTAATCGATTTTGAATAGGAGCCAGACAATATACAAATAGCACTGGGAATGGCAACTGGATGGATTGTTTTTCACTATTCTATGTGAATGAAACAGACAAACTGTTTAAAGTAGCTGGGCTTTTTCACATGGAAGTGAACACAATGTGAACAAACACTGAAGAAAAAAATAATAAAGTCCCTTAGGACTAGAAAACTCTCTGCCTTTCCAGAGGTGTCCTCACCTCCAAAAAATAGGTGGCTGGAGCTATCCTGTTAAAAGTAGAGATCCAGCTCTTCCCCAGCCAAATTCAGACATCCTTTATCCGTTTAGCCACTCAAGACTATTGAGAATGTCTTATGCTTGATTCCCAACAGCAGATACTTTAGGAAGAGTACAGTTTTAGAAGTGAAAGTAGTTTTAAAAATCAGATGGGAAGAGAATGTGTATAAAGAATAAAAGGAAAAATAAAGGAAGAAACCAAGCTTAGATCCAGCATTTGATCATATTAGGCTGACTATTACAGTATTTTTATGAAGCTCTGCTTATTCCCTTTGAACTCTCTGGATTAGGAGCCTCTGCCAGTCTGGATCCGTGAGGGGCTTAGTATTTTTTAAATGATTGACAAATAAATAAATATTCAGCCT
The DNA here is from genome assembly GCA_013396975.1 of Bucco capensis. NCBI lineage: Eukaryota > Metazoa > Chordata > Aves > Piciformes > Bucconidae > Bucco > Bucco capensis. The sequence goes on along the minus strand of VWZO01009209.1, from coordinate 412,401 downwards.
AAAATACATTTATCCTGTCATTTTTGTATTTCAAACTAAAATAACCCAATTTTACTTTTCAGGTTTCTTCCTTGTATGGTTAGCTTTTATAAAGTATCATCAGTTTTTTAATATTTCTGACTTTTGTTATTTCTGTAGAGTAAAACTAGACATTGGGCAAGGTTATTACTAGAAATCTTAACAACATACATGCCGTACCTTTCTAAAGATTTCCAAGATCCTAATTTAGATAACCTCTCTATCTGTGGTTCTTAATTTTCTGAAAACCTCAAATTGCTGATAGTGTCTCACATAAACACTAGAAATAGCCCTGAGAGAGAGAGAGAGAGAGAGAGAGGGAAGTTTCAAACTAGTAAAGTGACAGCATTTTTTTGCATTAATACACTAGGGCAAAGACATGTCTGTCCCTGCTGAAGTCAAAGGGAATTTCTGCCTTGAAGCCAAGACTACACTTTCACAGTTCACACTGAAGCTTCCATAAAAGCAAAAGGTGGGGAAAGTCGTTGTAGGAGAATAACAGAACTAGTTGTATCACTCCTAGGAATAGATTTGAAAACACACACTCTGTGGGCTGAGTAGGCATATGCAAAAGTGGAAATATATGCTCTTTTGAAAGCAATGAGATTATTTCAGCTGCGGGCAGGCTGGGAACATTAAGTGGGTCAGAGATACAAGAATATCATCATTGAGACTGTCATGAACATTTCTTTAAACTTCAGCCGATTCCAAATCACTTTTTGAAAACGCATGAAGCCACCTACCACTCCTGCGAAATCCGGAAGCACTGTCTTACTGAATTTATGGCCACTTCAGCCCCGCTGACCACACAGGAGAGACTTTCTGCCCTGTCTTCACGGCAGTCCCCTCCAGCCCCGCCAACAGCTTTCCCGAGTGTACCCGCCGCCGCTACGGGAAACCTCCGAGACCCCGACGGCGCCAGCTGCGGTGGTGGTGCGGCAGGGACACCCCGAGGGAGGAGGTAGGGCGGTGGAGAGGGCCAGGGCTTCTCGGCAGGCACCTCCACCCCCGCGGTCCGGGCGGGGAGCAGGGAGTACTGGAGTGCGGGAGCGTGCCCCGCTCCTACCTGGTAGGCGTCGGGGATGTTGACCGTCTCTCCGTGCTCCGCCACGTAGCCGATGATGCCCTTGCCC